>CAJQUW010000896.1:0-380237 GCA_907163375.1 Prostheceraeus crozeri | reverse complement strand
AGTGATGGTGCAATTGGATAAGCTATATGTCACAACAGTATATTTGAATATAGAGAGCAAGTCTCAGCCACTTTATAGCGACGCCTTCAATCGGTGACATAAAGTTTGTCCAGTGAACGACATCTTTTCAGTGCTTTTAAATCCTTCACCGAAGGACTAACCATGTAGTGACATCCTTGTAGACATAGTCATGTTGGGTCCTTGCTTTATCGAGACCGTGTAATAAGTGCTGATCTCACACCAACTTGTAGAGTCCTCGCGCACATCCTAGGTAGCTCCGCAACCACTAGAATGTTTGTAGGGGAGTGGAATGACATACGTAGGAGCGTTCGTGATGAGATGGATCGTCTTGCAGCGACACACAGGTGGGCGTGATCTTAGCAGTTCTCAACAGCTTCGAGATGGTTGCTGTCCATAGTAGGGCAAAATAATCATATTTTGCTCGATTGATTGAAAACACTAGGGCTCCCAGAGTCCTCTGATATTAATGTTCCCATGTGTCAATCGCACCCCAAAATCACTGTAATAAAAAACCTGGCGTATGCTCTTTCTAATCGAACATCGGTTCTCACCAAATCGGTCATCTTGTTACTATAAATATTGATTTTTTATTATTAATTTTTTTATAATTAAGACCATCGTTGAGCGCAAGCTTCGACAATTGTAGATTGCTACTCTACTACTGTAGATGAAGATGTAAGTAGATGGCATAAATAAATGGCTGATAGATGTCACCATAGAAATTGATGACAATCGACTGCTCTCTAGAAAGGGAATGTAGCTACAATCATTTGCCACAATAGTGTAGGGACTATCACGTTTCAATGAGATGCACTTGTCGACTACTGTTTGATTGGGTCAGAATTAGTCACATGAGCAATTTGCAGCTTTTGATCAAACATAATTAGATCCAATAAGGAGAAAACTTTGAATTTATTTTTCGCATTAAGACTAATCATGAGGTCCAAACTCCCGGTAGGAAAGGTTTATGTCTCGAAAATCAAATTAATTTTTCTCAATTCTCAAATTTTAATTTCAAAATGTTGCAACCGAATTCCTGTTGTGAAAGATAAAAAGAATATATGTAGTATATGCGAGCGTTCAACAGTTCGTGAAACCAATGATACACAAGGGGGAAAATAAGCGCCGCAGAGCATGATCAATAAACTGATCGCATCATGGCTCAGTAACCCATACAATCACCAATCTTTAATTCATTTCATCAAATGCTAAATGGCGAACATACCTTGGATAATAAGGTTAAAGGCATTCGGCGTCGTTGTCATTTTGACGTATGAATTTCTACAGACAGTAAATACAAAATGCAAAATGTGATTCAATACAATATGTTTATCTAAAATTGGATATTTTGGGCTTCTTTCTTGATAATCCTCACAATATTGCAATGGCATTTGATCAATGCGCACTATTTGCTATCTTGATTGATAGAATATTTTTGTTTTGGATCATTTGACTTGAGTGAATGATAGATAATCGCTAGATAATAGGTCATCGAAGGCTTTGACTGACTCGAGCACGATTCAGAAGTATTGAAGTTCGATGTGATTGTCAGACCAAAATATGAGACATCCTGGAAATTAGTGTCAAATGTTTTGTAGATTTTCAAGCGGAGTATACAATGATCTTATGGAGAAATTCTTCGGCGGATAAATACCATCAATTTATGCTTCATTATTAACTCTCTCTTTCTCTCTCTCTCTCCAACATCTAAAGTTCGATTAGATGTAATTTCGAAAATTATTCAAAAAAAGCTGGCAGTTTTATTAGAAAAATTTAATCATAAGAATGGTTCTCTATATCGCTCTGTTCTTTTCGAAATTGTGGTTCATCGTTCTCTTCGAATATTCACAGCTTTGAGGAATCCTCTTTTTTAGGTCATCAGAGAAGCTTTGAAAAGTTCCAAGGCACATTGTTTGTCGCCTCTCGCAAGCCTTTTGCTGCACAGATTTACAGCGAACGGATCTCCTTCATAACTGAAGTTATGTTGTTCATGAAGAATTCTGCACGTGATTTGCATTGTGTGCGCTAGTACAATCTGTTCGCATTGGTGCACCGAAAATTTTGAAAATTAGTACTTGATAATGCATTTAGTCTTTCAGCTTGATTTTTCTCGAATTTTCGTGGGAATCGAGACTCAAAGTTGGTGGAAATTAGACCCTAGTATATTTTAAAGTCCTTAACAATACAGATACAAAGTGTGAGGTTTAGACTGCTTAGATAATTTATTATTGATCATGTCGCTCCTTTTGCAGACTACTTTCATTCAATTGTTCATACGAGTATATCACATCTGCCCTCTACTCTCCCCTTCTATTGATATTCGAGCCGCAGTCTATGTATACCGCACGTGTAGTTCATGCTGTCAATTTCTCCATGGAAGTTTTATGAACGTTTTTTCGTGCACCTGCTATATTTTTTAATAATAGGCATAATCGGAGGAACTAACTTCATTGACGAAAATTATGCACATTGATCTGAATTCTTCGAGTCAGTTGGAATCGTGATGGTCGCAGCATTTTGAAGGAATTCACAGCAATCCGCAAGCGATGAACGACTATATATCCTGTCTCACCGATGCATTCAGAATTTCTTTTTGCTCATATAGTAGGTCCCTGCATGTGTATCGTTTTGAATCAGTTCGCACTTCTGTCAAAATGATGCGCTTAAATCTAATTCTATGACCATGTGTGAAGCGGAAGCATAAGAAACGGGCTGAACAATAATCGCATTTTTGGAATCCCATTGAAATTGTGTACTATGTATCATTCAATAGCCAGCTTTCTATTTACTGCGATGGGCTATCTCCTCCATCAACTATGTGTATCTGATGTTTTGTGCCTGCAAGAAGCTGAAATGGAAGTAGAATGGAAATGGGAAGCATCCATGAGACGTCCAGCGTGAAATTATGATAGCTTGAAGTTTGTCGTACGCGTTATGTTCACTAAAGTTGGTTAGCTGCATAATTTGTTATGTTGTCTGAAACTTCTGATTTATCAAAGAGACAGCATATTTCAAATATCCGAAGACAAACAGAGATACTAATTTTTGCGTATTTAATGGCACTTACGTACATCGAAAAATGCAAGCAGCTTACATACTCGAAGCTCCTCACAAGTACATGTAATTCGTTAACAATCCTCTGAGAAATATCAGCAAATCAGCAAAACTCCGAGGTAATGAAAAATTTGATGAGAGCAATATATATTGAAGTCTGACATTGACTTTCATTTCATTGTCCATTATACAAGAATGCCAAGTCAACTATTGTCATTCAGTGCCAATGAATTAGTTATGATGTAAATTGTCAAACTGTTATTATTGATGACTGTCCCGTTTAAGCGTTCTACGAGTGCATCTTGAGGAAATGTTTTACTAACATGAACTAAAAATCAATCGACAATTCAGCAGATGGAGAAATTCCCTGATGCATTTCATTCTTGTTGTACTAATTGTATAGTGCCTCGGAATTTTAGTGCAAAACTTAAGAGAGATCAGTAAAACCGAACAAACTAATTGGGATGCATTTGGGTAATATGGAGATTTGGGATTGTAATCATAAAATAAGATTGACAGTTTAACATCAAGCAGTATTTCCAATGGTCTATTTCCATTGCTCCGTCGTATGAAGACATTCTACTAGAAACTTCTATTGATGTTTTTTCATACAAGATTTTCAGGTTCATTTCAATTTTCTAGAGTGAAAGTCAAACTGCGAAACATTTTGAACTTAATGCAATTATTGAAAATACTTAGGTCTACAGAGAAATTACGCACATCAATAGCTCAAATCAAAATTCAAAAATATGGTGGTTTACACGTATGGCAGTCGGTAGTCGGTTATACATAGTTTCACATCAATCTTTTGTCTTCTAAAACTGCTTTCTAGATAATTACATGCCTGACTGTAAATAACAGAGTTGAATGCAAGAAGAATATGAATCAGTGACTTTTAAATTTTCATTGCCTTTTTAACGACGAGAATAATTTAAAAAATGCGATGACTTATTCACATTTTTTGATGCATTACAGTTGAGTTTGCAATCTTAACATACAACTAAAAAAGACAAAATGACTAAAAAATGATAAAATTCGATGGCAGTATTCTGCTAAATTTCATTCCACATCTGAGGCATCTGTTTTTTGACAACCTGATGAAGCACATAGGAATCCTGAAAGTCGGCTCATATATTGATGTCAAATCTCATGTTCAACCAGATATGATTGTAATAAAAGACAATCGAGCTCACATAATTGTTGTTCAAGTTTGCAGTGACGGAAACTTTTCTTTTTCATATGACAATAAAGTTGAGAAATACGGCAATTCTGTTGTTCATTCTTGTATCAAAGATTTTCTGAGTTGTCATAGTTATATCATTTTGTCAACATTGTACGCGAGCCATTTATTGCTTCATTTAGATGCATAGTCTTCGGAAAAACAGTTAGAATGCTGAAATCAGTTTTTAAATGGTCAAAATTCCTTTTGTCAGATTTGTCGCTATTGGCTGTCAGTGGATCACTGTCTGCATACGACCACTTAATGATGGGAACTTAAAGTTGTACAGCTTTTATTTTACGGCATCTGAGTGTACGTACATGCTGAAAGTGGACACCATCCTTTTCTTATTTTTCGATATTCTCTGTATAATAGTGCATAATAGTGTATCATGGAAATTGTTTTAAAATGTCATTTCATTTATTAGCTGTTGTTTTGGCCTCATTGATTTTCTCTTTGTGATCTTTTGAGCGACACTAAGAAGCTTCTCTTCCCAGGGAGGTGTCGACGCATCAAGTGCGAGAAGCGAAACCTGCGCGAGTGATACATTTCGGCAGCAATAAGTCTCCTGTCCTAAAAACTGTTGATTTCATTTGCCCTCTGCAGATCTGGTGAATATGGAGACGGTGGCAAGCATGGACTTCAGTCTTCTGTCTTTATCTTGATTGTGTGATTTTTTGCGTGTAATCCTTGCTTGTAAATGATGAACTTGTATCCACTTTTTGGAAAATGAAGCCTTTCATAGATAACTGCAGTACTGTGAATTCGGTGCATTATTTTGCTTTTTGTCATATTTATCTATTAGCTACATGTTTGAGCTGTAACTGGCACGAATCTAAAAATTCTGTGTCTAAAAAAAATCTAAAACTTCCGCCATTTCCTGTTTCTTTTGGGGGATGGCTGTTGAAGATGCTTGCTATCCAATGCGACAAGAGGGTCCTCAATTTTGCCTGCTTGAACCACCTTTGAGAGATAAATTGCCTCATCCGTGTGCGGTCACAATCAGAACGATACAAGGGGCAAGAAAATCAATTTTCAATTGAGTATGATGCACATTTAAGTCTGGATTCTGACAAACTGGAACATTGACACCGTACTTAGATGCACACAGACAATGAATTCAGATCGTGAGGGGTCGAACGCTGTGAATATTATTTCCATTTCACGAATGCATCACGGAGAAAAATTGAATCAAAGATATAGGATAGCTCCTACCGATCCTTGAGAATGCCAGCAGGCTCACGAAAGCTCGGACGTGTAAATATTTTTCAGCAATAAAGAGTACATAAAATTAGCAGCAAACCTATTCTTGAAGAGACGATACAAATTGAAGGGAAATTCACAATGAAAGATATATCATTTTTGACAGATGCCTCACTCTGACTGTTGAGGATCGCATGTTCCCATCCTGATAAGAGCACTGCTGCGTTGCCCGTGCTTGGCCAATCACGCAAGCTAGAGGGAGACGAATATCTCCATATCAATCTCTATCTCTTTCTACCACTGCATGCAATGGAAAATAAAGTTTTGTCCACTTTAAATAAACCCTCAGCCACGAAAACGAATTGATCTGTATAGGACCAACCCATCAGCTTTCCTCTTGTTGGTCTACTTATTGGACCTCTATTGGACTACTTATTAGGGCTGATATATGAAGATGAATTTATCATTACCTTTTCATGGAAGAGCAATAATCCTTTGGCTTAGAATGTTGAATGCGCCTCTGAATGTTCTTTTGAATACACAGGCTTCAGTTCTTTGGCCCGATGTAAAGTGTATTTGTCAGCATGATGATCGCATACATGAAAAGGGAGGCAGGCGCATGATATGAATATGTACAAGCTTACAACGAAATTACCAATTAAATCAATTAAGGGTTGCGTTTCCAAAAGTAAAAAGAAATCTCTTTATTCAATTTAGATTCTACAAGGACTATAGTGTAATGTACGACTAATATTTCGTCCTCTCTTGGTTTTGTGTGATGCCTGCTGTGATTTGAAGCAGGCGAATGCTTGCTCGACTTCCATTTTATGTGAAATTTCATTTTTTGAAATTCTCTAATTATTGTTTGCAGTTATTTGATCAAAATTTCAAATATTCAGATGATATGTACGTTCGAATTCAAGCACAAATATCATATTTATGATCAGATATTGAATGTAATTGAAACCATAGTTTGTCTGGCATGCCACTTGAAAATTGAGGTTTCAGTGGTAACTAACCAAACGCTATTAAACATTTAGAGCTCGCTACTCTTCAGTGTTTGATAAATGCAATAAGCATGCCTTACGTTGTGGCTCAGTTAGACTCAATGTGCCATTGTAAATAATTAGACGTGAGTAGTACAAATAATGCAACAAAAGATGAGGAAGTCCAAGCACTTTCTACGTCAGAAGCAACTAAAGCTATCGTGTCATCAACGGTTGTTGCGTTAATTTGGCATGGTATACGGTACACGAATGGCATTTTGCACATCTGCATTGTGAAAAGTAGGCAGCAGAGATTTGCGATCACCTGCAAAAATGAATTCATTTTTCGACTGCAATTCATAAGTTGACTGTACCCAAAAAATCGCACTTAATATTTTATGCCATTTCTTTCGAAAACTGTGTTTTTCTCCGATGAAAATGATTCTCATGTTTTCTCTCTAATTGACCATCGAAAGAGAAAGCTACTTCTACCGTTGCAAAGTTCCATTTTTGTTTCAATAGCGGGAAATAAAGTTGCTGTACACAATAGTCTTTATGATAAAAAGTTTGTACATATCGTGGTGGA
Source organism: Prostheceraeus crozeri (assembly GCA_907163375.1). Taxonomy (NCBI): domain Eukaryota; kingdom Metazoa; phylum Platyhelminthes; order Polycladida; family Euryleptidae; genus Prostheceraeus; species Prostheceraeus crozeri. The sequence goes on along the minus strand of CAJQUW010000896.1, from coordinate 373,168 downwards.
ATGAGAGTCCCTCAAGGCGGCCAGTTCGAGACACAAAAAATCAAAAAGTCATACTTTATTGAAATATCGACATAAATTCGTGATGTTGAAGGCGTACAATTTATACACAAAAATGTCGCCAATACAGATTTTAAGAATTCACAAAATTTGTTGTTCCATTTCTTGCTGTGGACAGGAGAGCATTATCTTTTGATTTTCTACTAAAACGTTGAACACAATTGCGAACAGCTGTTAGGACAGACAACTCAGCTAGCCATTTAGTATTATTTGCATTCAATTGGTTTGTCTGGGCTCTTCATGAGCTATGATGATGAAATCGGACGAACGGAGTAGTCTTGTCTCTGTAATCACAGACGAGAAAGGGGGCAGAGACACAAAGATCGAAGAAGACAGGAAACATTTTCTCAAGAAGTTTGGAAGAAATTGAAGATCATGAAGAGGAAGCAGTGTTGCGATGCTTTCTTGCGAACAACTGAAAGAGTATTAAGTAAAACATTTGAAAGAATTTTTCAGACAAATCTCATTCGTAAAGAAAATACGGCGGCGAGGGGTTTCAAAGAACGTGTTTCATTGTGAAAGAGGAATTCAAAGCTCATTAAAACACGTGTTATCGTTCAATTGTCCTCAGATGCCTTGTCACTCTCGATTATTTCCAAGGAAGCCGCTTTTGACTATTCGGCCGAAGTAGTAGTACAGTTCGGGCCACATTCTCTCAGGCATTTCCATGAACATAGCCAAATCAACGCTGCGGCCCATTTTCACATCACGCATAACTGTCCTTAGATTTTCTGCTTGATTATCATCCAATTCACCTGCTTTTATGAAATCATTGATTGTTTTGCTTTCTGAAAGAACCAAAATGACATAAATAAAGTAAATGATGAAATTAATGACATTATGAGGCAATAGCAGGTAAATTTTGAAATAAACATGAGTATTCGATTTAGTCATTAGCCATTTTCTCCCGCAGGACATTATCTGCATTTTCTAGGAGGCCATTATTTGATATTGCTGCAGCTCTAGCTTTTTTAGCTTCCAGTTTTTGCGAATTATATAATAACCAATTCAAAATTTGTCACATATGAATATCAGAAATTTGACCTTTATTTGCAGCGCTTTTTGAAAATCGAGAAATTTTGTCAAGTTTCAACAATATTAAGCATATTGATCAATTCAAATCACTTATAGACCATTGATAAAGTGCATGTGAAGTTATTATCAGTATGATCATTCATTAACAAGTCTATGCAACTGTGAAATGAGTAACAGCAATAATCCCCAACACTACTCACAACCAGTTTTGTAAGTAATACTGTCCATGAGTTTTGTGGTGGATTCCAAGTATAAAGTAAATGAACAAATTATCACACCCTACAGTTTTTTTGCCACATTCGTTTACGTAGGTGTACAGTTACTGTACTTTTTCTGCTCAATATATAAATGAGATTCTGGCAGACCATTCATAATTTTCATGTATTTTCAAAAATCTCTTTTTGAGTTGCATTCAGCGCCACTTAGATATCTCAATGCAACTAAGCGTGCTCTCAACATTGTCTTCACGCTCTTTTAAGCGATAACCAATCACTTTGTTGGCATCATCTAGCATCAATTATCAAAGGACGCTAAAAATTCAGTTTTGAAAGAAAGTGGAATTCAATTTCTTAACTTCTATTTACAGCAACTTGATGACCGAACTGTTGAAATCTGATGCCATCACTTGGTCGAACACACCCCATTGTGTTGTGAATTATGTAAACGAGCTCAAAATAACCCGGGTAAGGTGCAGTTAGCCCTACATCCATGCCATTTCGACAACCCCGTAGCATTTTTGCTTTGATCCTCTTATAACTTAACCGCCTCACCTATAATTTTGCAACTTTTGGTTTTAGTGCATTATAAAGCTCTTCTCCAGAAATATTTGGATTTCGTCAACTGGAACCCTGACGTTATGACCTACACTGAAAAGCTCTTTTCCGCAGTTGTGAATTTAGTCATTTTGCAACACTTTGTAGAACAGCTTACAGAATCAGACAATTTTCAGCATGTGTTCAGCATTTTAAATATGCATGATTCTATAAATGATATCGTGGGCATCTATTATCATGTGATGGACGTCGCATTCAGATTGAAAGCTTGAATGTTGTGTTTATGATGTTTATCAAGTATTTTGATTCAAATAACAGAATGCGGCAGTGATTTTTGTGCCTTTTACCAGTAGTTTGAAATCGCCGCTGTAATGCGTAGGCCCAAATACTGAAAAGGTGTAATTTTGGAAAAGTGTTCGGTAAATGCCTTTCTCCGAGAGCCTCTACTGTGGCCGAGATAAGAAATCTCATGGAAATACAAATTGTCAGCACTATCTGTAGTTCGATTGTGAAATTAAATTGAAGAGCTCCTCTAGCCAAATGGGTTAAGCTAGAGAACCTTGTGTGATCCTGGGTGTAAGTTCAACACGTACACATGTAAATCCATATTTTATCCGTGAATGCATCAAGTTTATCAGCGTAGAAACCTTAGTGGGAAGTTACTGTGTCACTCACTCAAAACTAATGGTGAATTCTCTGGAGCTAATACGACACGAGCATCCGGAGGTAAAAAACTGAAGAGCAATTTTCTTAGATCGATTGCGACGACGAAATATCCCAATCTATGGAACTTTAGACGCAAGCAATACAATATACCAGACGCAGATGTATGTAATAACTGCTTTCAAATCGATAACCAATGTGAACCTCATCATGCACGATACGAAAAAGGAAAATGACGATGAATATGTTTTTGCCGCTCAAAACGTCGTCAGCCCAAAATGTATCCAATTTGAGGCCAAAGATAAGTGGTGATTCATGATGCAAATCTCATGTGATTCAAAATCAATTGATGTCAGTTTTGTGTCCCTATTTAGTGCAGGAAGAGAACTAACTCCAGAATATCTGAATTTCTAATCGTAAAAATACAGATCTCTGTGATTTGAGATGACCACTGAAATTGTTATTTAATGCTGACTTGATGGGAACTATAAAGACAGATGATAGAGCATTCGTTTTTACGATTACTTTCGTTCAACGGTTTATTTGACTTCATACAAGATATAAATGTCATAGTTTCTCGTCAGTTATAAATTTTACATGCACGCTTGATGAACTTTTTAGTGCTTCAACTTCGATCATCTCTGCACGAGAATTTCATTGACGTAATCATACGCCAGGTAGGTTTTAGACAGCACATACACTTGTAATATTCGTTGACAGGGTAATCTCTGTTAATCTACATCACTATTATTAGATGCCTTTATTATTCATTAATGAAAATTGTCTTTATATCGTCGTCATATTGTCTTAAGTAGCAGTTATTTGTAGGCAGCCTCAGCTTGCAACGTTATGTAATGGCAACTGTAGAATGTCACTAGAAAATCTGATAACTACAACAACAAAATGTAATTCACTTGCCCAAGCAGAATAATGATAGTCAGCCGTTGAGGATCACTTCGCGACTTGCAAGTTGCGTTACTGCATTGAATATGTCTCGTTTTTTTATGATCGAATCTTGCGATTCCTGGACAAACAATCTGGGGATGTACGGGTGTTATCAGTTGACTTTTCGAAGGCGTTCGATATGTTGCCTCATCGTGTGATCATAGACGCCTGCTCGAAATTCGTCTTGCCTGACCTAGTCATCAACTGGATAAGCAACTTCCTCTGCAACAGAAAACAGTTTGTCCGAGTCTCCGGTAGCCTTTCCACCCCCCTACCCTGCTCCATCCGGCGTCCCACAAGGAAGTGTTATCGGTCCGCTGGCGTTCTGCATGGCGATTGACAGTTTCTCCGTCGTCGAGATCAACTCATCTGCAATCATGTACGCCGATGATCTGACCATCTTGCATTTTCTGAGATGCTCTGACGACGACCATCTCCAGATCGAGTATGACAACATCGTCTCTTGGTCTGCTGCCAACGGTCTTCCTCTGAACAACAAAAAATGCACCGTCATGAACTTTGTGACAAAGTGCAAACTATCCATCAGTCCCATATCTCTCCCCAATGGCGATCATTTAATGTCAGTGTCAACCCAGAAAATGCTAGGCGTGCACGTGTCCACCGACATGAAGTGGAACGTGCATGTTAAGAAAATCGTCGCCCAGGCCTCACAAAGACTTTTTATTCTGTGGAACCTTAAGAGTGCCTCCTGTAGTGATTCTGTTCTCCGCCAAGCCTATTTCGCCTCCATTCGTTCCATACTTCTGTACTGCGGTCCTGTTTTTGTCAATCTCCCTAGCTACCTTCTATGCAAAATTACTGCAATTGAACAGCGAGCCTCTCGCATAATAGGTACTGACATTACTCCCACGTACAACACCCTCCTTGAAAGAAGTTGTTGCTCCCTAATCAAGATGATAGCACATGACTCTCTTCACCCCCTTCGAGAGTGCTTCATCCTCCGGAATCCTACCCCCGTAACATCCTTCACACTCCAACCCTCAACTCCCTCAATCCTTCCTTCCCCACAGTACCGTTCACCAGATATCCTGTACTATAATTCCTGCATGCTTATTTTTGCTTGTGTTTTGCTCTGTATTTTGTCTCTTTTACTGTCATACATGTCTACTGAATCATTGTTGTGGAATAATAAAGATAATCATTACTATTATTATTATTATTATTATTATTTTCTTAAATATAAAAAAAAAAAATAGAGTGATGAGAGAGTTTTTTATCGAAAAACATCAAAAAGTAAAAACACCGTTAGTATTCTATAATATAAAATTATTTCGATATTTTTAGAATTAATTTGATAATTATAATTTATCGTTAAAAATCTTTGTTATTTATTGTGATTCATGCTACCTATAAATTATCTTGGGGAAAACTACGGAATTTTGTCAACAGACTAAATGAACACGTAGAAGCACTGCACTGCCACTTTACTGCACATTACAATTTACACGGCGTTAATAATTTCAATGGCATGCAGGTGCAAGTACAATAATCCAGCCGTGGCTATCAAACTTGCTGAAGCTTTATTCATCAAGGAATTCAACTTGAACGATTTATAGCATATTCACGCCCGAATTACGCAATTGGTTTTGTGGTTATCATTTTCGAGCATATGATGGTGAATACACCTGAAACACTCATGTTTATTTCCATAAGAGTCGGTTCTGAATCTGGACCCTCTTGTTTTTGCGTCAAAATAATCTTAAAATCAAAGAAAATTAACACGGTAATATGTTAAAGAATTTGAACAATGTAATAATTGACACAGCTCAAAAATGACAAAATATTCCATGACTGCAAAAAGGACATGACTCTATGCATGATGTAAAGCTGATGAAAGTGCCGCCCACTGTAAGACTAAAAGAGAAATTAATTTTGACAGATGATTAGGCCTACTAAGAAAAAAATTTCGTGGAGAGATTATCAGAATTAAGGTGCATAAAATCAAACGATTGAGGCAGCAAAAAATTCATCTATCTACAAATTAGCACTTAATGCGCATTAATCAAAACATTTCTTAAAGCTCTCTCGAGTTTCCAATAAGACACACGGTCGTCAAAATAGCATGCCATTTTGCACATTTCTTCGATTGGTAGAGGCTAACGTTTTATTTGGATACTGATTATTCGAATGGAGCAAAAACGAATCTAAAAAAGCTATTTTTGATGTAACTTTAGCATAAATAAATTAAATTATGAATTTACTTTTTTCTATAAATTTACAGAGGCCGCCCCCAATAAAAAATTATGGCTATGCTTTTGTCAAGCAGATTGTAATGCTAAAACATTATCGATTAATCGCTCACACTCATTTGTAGAATAGAAAGTAATTTTCTTGTTGTCATTTTCATCACCGATGTAATTCTTACTCGATAAAGAACACAATTCATTCATACTAACATTTACAAAGGACAAGACAATAATAATGACGAACTCACCACTCAATAAGCTGGCGATTTGATCGATATTTTTACTGCCGAGAATTTCTGGGATGAACCAATGTTTGTATTTGCTTATAAAACTCCGTAAAGTATCTTTAGCAGGTCGAGATTCTGCAAAAAAATGTGTAGTGTTCAAGCGCATCAATTTCATAGATTAATATCATGTCATAATCTCCTAAATTCAGAGGAATATCAAGTCTTTGAATTCTTGAAGCCTGTAAATATTTGACAATGAAAGTTTTTGATAATCCTCTCATCATATGGATTTTGCAAATGATCTCAATAACTTAAGTCCGTGAATTCCAACACTGACTTCTGCTTGCAGGATCCAAATGACTTTAAGTCCAGTGTTTCTAATTGTGTCCATCACTGGTTATCCTTGAGACCTTACTACTTAACTAAACGAGCATTTTGTACAAGCAAGCACAATTTGAGCATTTTGAGTTTTCATGTACAGCGATATTATCAAGGAAGTAGATTATTTGATACATCAAGAACAATGCTCAATTTGCTCACATATTCCACAATCTGATTTTCAACGAGCGATAAAAACCGGAACTTGATGGACAATGTCATCTTCAGTGTTGTACTAAATTAAACATCTTCCATGTTTCTTCATTCAATGATGCCATTTTAAATGCCTGTATCTTCCAAGTGAAAATTGCGTAGAAATTCCATCATTCCAGCTTGTGTCTATGCTTTTTTTATAGCTGTTATGTCTTTTTTTATAGCACTTAAGAAAAATTGAAGCAAGAAAAACATCCTAAAAATTTTCTGGACTTTGCGAGAAGGCACTTACTTGCTGTACAAAGAGCTCCATCTTCATCGTATTTGTCGGGGCATTGCGTAACTCCATCACAGATAAAATCAAAAGCTAAACAGTGACCTTTAGTTTTACATGGCCATGGAGAAATTTCTGGACATTTATTTGCGGTACCTTCTTCATCGCCATCTGCAATAATAAGTTTGAGCAAGCTGAATTTGAATAAAAATAAAATTACAAAAATTGCTATTTATTGATTCATTGGCATTGTTTATTTGCAATGCAGGCACGTAGCACGTTTTGATTGCAAACCTTAAGAACCTATTACAAAGATGATCCATTTGATCGTAATGGCACACAATCCATTTTGAACATCTTAGTATAGTTTATTCACTATCATTATACTCGTACATGAGGACAGGACAACGTCTGATTTGTACATGCACGCTTACAGTTGCGTGTTTACCTGATGCGTTTAGTCTTAAGCTTTACACGTCGTAAAATGTCCGAAGGAGACGAGTACATGAAGTGTATGGACGAAGATGTTCTTAGTGTTAAGACTGATATCTATGATGTATCATTATCTAAGTGTCGCAGGAATACATTATCGTTAAATGTGGTGCTTTGGGATTTTTTAATGAAAGTACATGATATCCAATAAATGTGAAGCTCATGATTGACATGTATTATAAATGCCATCGGGGCATATTCACAGTTATTCCATAGTTCACTACATAATTGCGACTTAGAATTACATGTATATGGAATAACGCCATAAATAGCATTTAAACATACGTGCATTGGTCAATATTCGGTAATGATTACAATTGCGATGCCTTATAACATCCATTACATCTATATCTTGTGATTGAATATTTGAATATTTATTTTAAATGAGACGGAATAAGAGGACTAATTACGGACAAATTCACATGATACTACTTACGCAGCATCATAGCGAATATCAGCATGATCACATAGCCCTGATATTTCTAAGCATTTCATGTTTATTAAATTAACCAAACCTGATGACCTGCAGCACATTAATACGAAATATTAAATTTTAGACAACTGAATACAGTGTACATATTGCAACACTTATCTGTACTTAAAGATGAAAAAGTTTTGTTCCCTATTAATTAATAAAATATCAATTAGTGCATATTCAATTTGAATTTGTTGTTGTGTTCATGTGATATTTCTGAGCATATCTTTTCAATCTGTAGTACTTCTTTCTTAAAAAATATGAGACACATTTCATCCAAACCTACCATGTTTACTTACATTCGCTATCGCCGAAATCCTGTTTCATACCCTTGTTGCGCACATATCTTTGGAAGAAATTGGCGACATCTGAAGAGGAAAGAGTGTTTATTTTCTCAATGTTCATTTCTCAAAAGAGAGGGTTGCAGTTTTGTTGAGAATGCAGAATATACCGGTAGAGATGAAAATTTAATGTGAAATAACGACAACAGCTCTTGACGATTCGAAACTAAATTGATCCCAAACTCAGAAGAGGATCAAAATTGTTGGTGAATTCATGTTAAATTAATCGATACTGTTGAGAATATTCGCCTTTTTACGAAGAATAAAGGCGGCAGTTAATCAGCTTTGTGAGCATTAAAGAAGAAGGATCCGCATCTTTAGTTATTGAAATCGACTGTAAACATTCGTATAAGAGCGAATTTATTTAGAATAATACAAAATAATGATCTGTTCAGGGTGATGCATGGAGTGGAACCAATGGGTGAAACTGATAGCACACTGTGATGGCAGTTAGTTGGCAGTCTACATTTCAGAGCTAGTTGTTTTAAACAAGATTGAATGACAAAGTTTGCTCAACGTTCAGTTCCAAGTAAAAAGATTTTTTCGTTGCAAAAGTGGATTTGCAAATTTTGCTGCATAATTGTCATGATCAATATAGAAATGAAATGATGGCAGTGAAAGTTTGAAGGCTAAGATATACTTTGCTGTCAGGCGTCGGGCACACTGAAAGCAGCCCAAAACAAAAATGAACTTCCCGAGCAAGCAAAATGTTCTGAAGCTTTCTATGCTCGCTGTTTGGCAATCTACAACTGCTGTAATGATGACTTTATATTCTCTGCAGCAAAACGCCTTTCTCGGAAACGCTTGGAAAAGCTCGCAGTGTGGCTGTGGCCTAAGACTTTAATTTTAGATAATTGTCCTAAAGTTGATGCTGCTTTCCATACGCCTGCTACCTAAGAATTATGAAATTTACTGATTGAACAAAATGGTTTTATAGCTTGCATTGCATCTAACACGGTAGGCCTACTTGCTTTGACAAAACAGATCATAGGCCTTCCCATAGGAGGTGATTGTAGCCCCTTTCTTGCGCATTTGTGATAGAGAAAATATATTAGAAAGAGAGGCAAGTCAGTATTAATCAAATCCCCAATGTGAATGTGCAAGAGTAAATTATCATAATCACGCTTAAATTATATCATATGATGAAAATATATAGCTATTTAATCATATATAATAATGTAATATCACATAGATACGGCTGAATTCTAAAGGCATGGAGTATTATGATTCTAACCGTCTACAACTCTATGACTCTATACAGTGATAATTCATTCTGCTAGTTAATGATTTCGAAGTCAACAAACTCGAAGGTAGACTCGAAGTCTTTTTCTATGAGGACATACATAGGAGAATGCAGTTCTCGAAATTTCCTTGATAATTAGCCTTATTTCCGTTTAATCAAGATTTTTTACTAAATTTTCAGCTTTTTGATATCTAATAAGTTTCATACTACTTATATATTGAAATCTGAAGTACCAAATCGCTAGTGTATTAACACAGGAATTTTTTGCAAAAATTTGGCTTTTTAAAAATTGTTAAAATTTTTTGGACCACAGGAACGTCATCTCCAGAAAAAACTGAATCCTTTGATGTACAAATTTTCACTGTTTGCTGACATTTTTTTATGAGTCGATACTACTTCTTCCTCCTCCTGTTCCAGCTAGTTATCCGATCGGGGCTATGCTTCTCCAAAGTCCTCTGTGGTTGGCATCTCTCTCCTCGAGTCCAATTTTGGTCACATCTTGCTGGATGATGTCACGCCACCGCCTGCACGGATGTCCTCCCCTTCGGGTTCCTTTCACCTCCATTTCCTTCATCGCTTTCATCGGATTGTCAACTTCTATCCGTGTAAAGTGACTATGTCATCTCAAGCGTGTTGCTTATTGTCTTGTCGAAGATGCTGGCCACTCCAAACTCCCTTCGGATCTGTTCGCTGGTCAGTCTGTTTCTCAACGTAACACTTCAACGTCTCAGCATTTTCATTTCTGCTGTCTCCAGCATCATCCCATCCTTCCTCATCTCCCACACTTCCGCTTCATACATAGGTGGTGGTGTCATGACGGTCTTGTAGATCCTCACTTTCAATTACTCCACGCTCACTTCTCTCCATTTATCCGAGCAGCTCTAACTCTTGCCTCACCGCCAACTCTGAGCCTCCTGTTTCACACAATGTTAATCCCAGGTCTTGCTTTTTGAGTCCACAGTCTACCTACAATATATCTGCTCTATGGTATCTGTTTTAGCACATGGTGAATTTGTTTTCATGGAGTCTTCCTTAACAGAGACCAGGCTTAAGCTTGCAAGACTGTTGTGCGGTACATCTCGCTGAATTGATGATATGTGTGTAATAAACTATCGTCGGTTTGAAAATGTACTTCTCAAAATATATTCTAGTGACGTCATGGCCGAAAGAAGTCAACCAAATATCCTGCGACTATTTAGATGTTAAAATAATCATTGTTTTTTATTGCTTTGACAACCCCAGTGCACGTGTATAATAAAGTGGACTATTTTCCTTTTCTAGTGGCGTGGTGGTTAAGCTTTCTAGATAGTCTCATCCTCCGAAAGATGGGCATTTATGTATTTGCGAACCTAATTAATTGAGTATGATACGTATTTGCTCGCATCTTCAGTATGTTGTTGAAAGGACGCAGAAGAATGTCAGTATTCTTGTTAATGGAGTTATTTTGTTGAATATCTACGGCGTGGTACCACACACATATCTTATGTAAACATATGAATTTGTTACTTTAAATTGGCATTTACCGCTTGTAAAAAGGTTTTCGATCATTGTGTGTATTAGGTGTTGCACGGTCCGATGTTCTACAATGGGGGTCCGCCAGCCAGGACATGCATGTGCAAGAAATGAAAGGACAGGAAATGTAAAACTGGTTGGTTTTCCTGCTGACGAACCTGGAATGTAACATGCCAGTGTCGATCTTTGTACTTGGCATTTGTAATTTTCAATCGCCCATAATTTTGTAATTAAAAATAATTAACTTTACCTGGCTTGCCTGTGGAACTAGGTGAAGGACTAGTTTCACACATATAATCTTTGGCAAAGTATTTGTCGTAGACCTATATATTGTATAATGTTGCACATCATTTGAAAATACCTTCATCTTTTATGAAGGTGGTTCGAAAAATTCTATGATCATGCTCAGCTTTTCCAATATTTGGTATTGCTTCATGCCTACCTCTGTTGAATGAAGTCACGAAATCACGAAGTTGTCATGTAATCATGTCAGCTTACTTGAAAAGCAGGCAATATATTTGGCTCAGTCTCATAGTAGCGAATCTCAAAACAGCGAAGTATCAGAATAGCGAATCTTAAAATAGCGAAATCTCATAATAGCGAATGTCAAAATAGCGAAAACGTATTGCATAATCTTAAGAAGTCCACGAGAAATCATGTTTATTTAGTTTACTAAAGGTAATTGGATTAGTAAATAATACCCATCATCTATGCCACTGAAAAGGATATAAATTTTCTCATATACATGTACCTTATACAATGTATATGAAATCTTTGTATATGAATATTTTCTAAAAACCCATTATGTACGAGATAGCCTTGGCATGAGCTTGGCGACTGAGTTCATTTGAAATGTATTAATCGCGTAATCGGTCTAGATTTTGTGCAACGATATCTATATCCATTTTTGATAATGTTAATGACTCCTCTTTGACTTCTCACTTGCTCCATCGTTAAAATATGCCATTGTTAGAAGCGAGTTTCGTATTTTTCCTTACTTCTAATATATTGCATTAAATATATAATATAAGAAGTTATTTCAAAAGTTATGGCTAAAATGTTTAACATTGCATGTTGGTTATTCGAATTATTTGGAAAATTAATTTCATGAATACCAAAACTGAATCAATTGTTACTTTTACTTTATTGTTTATTGTTGAGACATTTAAAAGATGCTAGGATATAGAACAATACAACCCATAAGTTATATGGCAACAATTTCCTAAGACCTATCGGTTTCCTTTTCACAATTATTCTGTTATTGTACAAAATTAAATAAATAAACGATAGTGATGATATAGTCATTTAAGTTATCCATTAATCAAGCAAACATAACTTCTCGAGACTTCTTAAGATTATGCAACACGTTTTCGCTATTTTGAGATTCGCTATTTTGACACTTCGCTATATTGAGATTCGCTGTTATGAGACGACCCCATATATTTCACTCACAAACCACAACTTGTTTATTTCTTCGTAATCCATGAGTGTTGCAAACTTTCTCTACCATTTCAGCATCAATTTCATTTAACCTAACGCCTCTTGTCTGGAACTGAACTTCTGTGACTAGAAGCATAACGAGTCTTACATATTGAACATTACTTTAATAATTTAACATATATTTAGTATCACCTATGATTTGCCCTTTGGACGGCAGGTGGTCGTACTACAGGTTCCCCACTAGTCAATTTATTGACCCACTTAGCGCTTCATAGGTGGGGCTGGGCCTAGCCCCTATTTGTCCATCATACATGTGGTCCTCTTCAAATGTTAAGCACGAAGGCTATATAGGATCTAAGGCGATGTGATGTATCTCTCAAACTTGTAACTATCCAAACTTCTGTCAGTTGATGGACAGGACAGATGTCATCTGATTCAGAGCTTCATCTCCGTATGAAGTAATAATTCACGAAAAATATCACTTGATATGAATAGATGATACAAACATTATCTCCCGCCATTATGGCTTGCATGAAATGTGAAAGTAACAGAAAATAATTACTAGACTATTACCTACTTGAATGCTATTTTATGGATCCGCACGAGATTAGAATTCAAGAAACATAATGTCGCAATTTACCTAGATAAACAAAACAAACGGCTTTCTGAATCGGTGTCCGCATTTTTAGAAAATGAACTTTTCCTTTATTTTTATTTCTGTACTCGAAGTCTACTGAGATTTCGTAAACTGCGATTTCAATTTTCAGCGACTTCGATGCCCGGTGTAATTTCGGTTTCTTTCTTTGAGGAATGTTTTACAAACCACATAAACGTTGTAGTGTCTGCGAAAGTGAAGGTACAATTAATTGCCAGAAAAGTAGCCATTTCGAAAATACGATTTTCAGCAAAAAATATTGTTTCTTGTTTTCACGTCCCTTTCCTGATGCCCTATTCATCTACATATTCATGTAATAACTTGATTTCTTAATTTTAGGAATTTTGTCAATTACATTAGTTAATAGACTGCCATTTATTAAACAACATAAACGTTGTTACACAGACAGGATTCCCCAACTACCAGGACATCCCATGTCCTATGCGGATAAACAATTTCTCAGAATTGATGTCTGCCATTCTATACTAATTGTCCCTGAGTAATGCATTAGTCTCCTTTTTTGATCAAAGTAAAAAGAATAAAATCATTTCGCTATCGGAAAATGCACATCTATTTAGAAAAGATTGAATGCAGGGTTAGTTATAGATTAAGTCATAATTAGAGTAGTCAAGAAGCTTTCTGCACTTCCCCTCACGTGATTATGCATTCTATTAAAGTGTGCTAATTTATAGATTATTTATTGCAAAGTTCCGCCTACAAGCAGAGAAGAATGAATTCACAAGAAGCAGATCGCGACCAAGATCGTGTTATTTCAAAATGATATTAGTGTTCAATGAATAGGAAATTGCACAACACAAAAATACAACCTTTCCGAAAAATGGAATTTGAAAACAAATCTGATATAGTGTAAAACAATACAACGAATTATTCATCGCTAAGTAATGACCTTCTTGGATTAGTACTAATAAAGATAGTACGGTACTTAATAATATTAAATAGCAATTAGTAAAAAATCAATAGAAATTTTTAGTGCTAACCAAGATATTTTCATTGACTTATATATTGGACTCATTAAGACTTATATTGATGTACGAAACAATGGCATATTTACGAACAAGTTGCCCTTATTAATGCAAACATGATGATTGTATGCACAAAGAGTGTTGTCGGTCGATTGACCATGAAATGCTCCCACTTGTCATCAAGTTTATGGAACAGAGCCTTGAAGAAATGCTTGGCTTGTGTACCATATAATCCTTCACAGGAGAGGATTAGCGGGGTAAAATCACTTCTGCGGTGAGTACATGCATCTTTATATTTCGCCATTTTTCGTTTTCGTGCAGTATAGTCAAAATTTGAGTTGGAATGCGACCATCGTACGATTCGGCGTCAAGATTGACAACCTGTATATCTAACAGCGTCGGAGACTGTGGTGCCCACACTCCTCTCACCATGATGTCTGCCCGTAATCCTTCCTCTTCACTGTCGAGTTCTGAAGTCTCTCTGTGATGTTTGGCTCTTTGGTGACATTTCGTTCTCCATATGCCATTGCAGCTAAGTCTCCGATCAGATCTCTTATCTCATTATGCCGCTGAATTATCAATCCTTTTCACCGCATCCTTCACAAACGGCAGGGAGCTGACTTATTGATATACCGAATGATGAGTCTAAATACAACTCATGGATCTAGTCGCTTTGACGGACAGGTTGCCTTGCTTTTTTCTAAAACCACTTATTATCGTTTCAGTCTTGTTCATCTTCATTACTGATTCAACTGCAAGTGCACAGCATGTGAATACTGCCTGTGTGGATAAATAAGTGATGTGTGGAGCAAAACGCCATCACCCATAATTCATTCGTAGAGAGAATTAACTACATTTCATTTTATGAATTTACATTTAAAGCAATATTTAGACATTCCTGCAAAGAGGGTGTCAAGCGCGCGATGGCCACAGACTGTATGGCAGGATAGGCAGGTGGTATTCCAAGAAGAGAAGTTAAGATACCGGAAGGAGATAAAAGGCGTCAATTTGCTTAACCCAGGTCAATCAGATGAAAGATGACAGCTTGAACAGGCGAGAACAGGCTCCGCTGGTTTGGACACGTTGCGCGTGCTCCGAAAGGCTCAGTTGTGCAAGCCGCAATGCAGCTGGAAGTGCCAAGCAGGATGCCCAAACGATGGAAGGACACCATTAACGAAGATTTACGTGGAACACAACTGAAGGAGGACACCAGTGATCAATCAAATTGGAGAAATACCTACCGAAGAAGATGATGAATTCGATCAAACATGACCATGGATGTGTGTTGGATGATGAAAATATATGAGGCAGAAGATGAGATGGCTGAATAAAGAGATCCTTAGAACGGTTACTGAAGATAGTACACCGAATAGAGCAGTTGCAAGTGAAGCTACACGAACAGGAGTATTGAAATCTATGCAGAAAATGAAGAATGGAAAAACAGCCGTGCCTTGGTTTAGCATTTTGCACGACATCGAGCGCTCTTCAGGGCGATGCACCCATTTTCTTTTCATGATCATCCTTGACGCTATCTTGAGAGACGTCAAGCTGACTCATGGTTGCACAATCAAACTCCGAACCTATTCCTGATCGTTGCATATACTCCTATATACAAGGTGTTTCAAAAGTAGGCTAACAGTTGATTTTGCCCTAGGAAATCTATGTTGACCGTTCTATTGACGATTTACACCTGAATCAGTCGATGGATATCCATGATCAGTCCAACATGAGCCATAGACTTCGAAGTAATTGCTACTATCATTTAGAAGTCTATGCAGTAGCATTCCATTGGCAAAGGAATTTTGAAATCTATCATGGACAAGATATAGCACCAATCTGACATTACGTACATATTCATGTTCAATTTGAATCAATTTTATTTGACTGTTAGTTTGAATTGAAACAACACAAGCTTGAAGCTTTTTTGAATTTGCTGCTTCTGTCATGTCAGGTCATCTAAAAGATGATCAGAGAAAATGGATTTTGAAATCCTTTTGGAAAAACAAGAATGCTGAAAAGGTGCGAATGGAATGGAGAGATGGCTGAGGGGCGCGGAGGACATTCGAATGTCAGCTGTTCTTCCTTCTCCGCAGTAACACTGAAACAACTACTATCTTGTTTACATGGTTTCCTAATAATTTTTTTTGATAGATGTTGGATAGTTATTCGACTTCTCATGATCGGTATAGATTCAAATTTGGTTGTAGTGAAATATGTAGGCATGAAAACACTGGAGATCATGAGATATTTTAATATGATTTACGCGATGTCAAAGAGTATTGAATTTTTGCCCCTTACGAATACAAAGCATATTAGCTATCTGTGGCATCGTGAAAAAGATTATTATGACATAGCTTATTAATCTATAGCATTAAGACATAGCTTTTCAAGGACAATTTCTACTGTCAGCCTACTTTTGAAACACCTTGTATACTCCTGTGTCGTTGTAGAAGGGACAGTTCAGACGTTTTGCTCAGAAGGGACAGTAAAGAAGAAATCAGCATACAAAATTACCAGCTGAACAGGGTGACGACGTTTACTAAGTATTTAGGTTCAGTGATAGCAGGATAAAGCAGGACAAATGGATAAAGAGTTGAATGTAGTGGTGGCCCATAGATTTCAGGTTGAAAGCAACCTTGGGGAGAGGGACTTTGAGGAATTGTATGGGGCAGGAGATTGTCAACAAAGACGAAGGGAAGTGGAAAGTCTACCGACACGATTGAGAAAGACATACACGTACAATAAAGTATAGAGCGGAGGCATGAGGAGAAATGAAGGCTCAAGGATAGAAGATGGATACTACTGAAGTCTAGATGCTGCGCGCTGATCACTTAGTGTGATACGAAAGAACCTAATCCAGAATTTTACTATCAGAAAAATGCAACAGATTACAGGGATTTCCAAGAAAATCCAAGAAGGATGACTGTGGTCGCTCGCCCATCCTTAGAAGAAAAGAGATAGTTCTCTGTTGGAACGAAACTGAAAGCAGGCAGCAAGGACGACCAAAAAGATGTTTGGACAGAGTGAAAGAAAATCTCAAGGAATCAGAGCTGAAAGACAAGGATGCTGCGGATCAAATCAAGTTTAAGATGCTGACCAAGCAGAGATGAAGGGCGTGATTTTTTAGGAAATATTGCATGTTCTAGAGGTTGAGTCACATTAAATGTTCCTATCTTATGAAGTGTTGTGTATCAGTGAAAATTCAACCAATTTTTAAATGTGGTAAACTATTTTAAACCTCTGAGTGTGGCCAACGATTTTACGGTTATTAGAAATTCATAGATGATAGTAATAGACATTTTATTACATTTTAGTGCAGCAATAACTGCAATGAGCACCAAGGCAACACAAGAAAATACAGTTAGAAGGGGAGCACAGTTTCATGTTACAATCATGAAAAACTTTCGCTTAAAATATTCCACCGTTTTACTCTAAAAAATACTGTTGAGGGAGTCGGCTTCAATCATCTATGATGCGGTGAGAAAGGAGGTTAGACGACAATTCACCTTTGTTGGGCGGCGGAAAATTGTGTAGCTATGTCCACAGGTACGGGAAACAGTAAAAGTGAAGAAGGCGTTAGGATCACTTGGAGTAAGGTGGTTGCAGATTTTGAACACTGTTATAGGCCCATAATCCGACGACGATATTGTAGTGTTGGTAGCTTCAAAGATCTCAATCTTTCTTCTTAGGGAATGAGGATAGACCATGGATACTTTTGGTGAATCGTCGTTGCATACGTTCGATAGCTAGAATGTCTTTACTCAGAGATGGTTTCCAGATGGCATGGCATATTCGAGGTGAGGGTGGACCAATGTCTTGTTAAGACGAACAATCAATTCGGCGTCCCGAGAGACAAATGTCCTGAGGATGGCTGACAGAATTCGGTTAGCTTTCTGAACACAGATTAGAATGTGCCGAATGAATTTCAGGTCTTTTGAAATGAAAGCTCCGAGGTCCTTCACACAGATGAAGTGATTCAGAAAGCTAGCATCCAGATGATACTCCGAAGCAGGATTGCGAAATCCAAAATGTATTTGAGGCAATGGAAATTGGACGTTGCACACAATGCATGACGTGGACACTAAGGACAATATTGATTCGTAAAATAATTAAGAGTAACGAAGAAAAACAAATTCGAAAATATCACTAATATCCAGACATTGATCAGGCATGTATTGTAGCACCAGAACGTTGAAACTGGAAATTGCATAGAGCCCATTTGCACAAAGATAGAGGATTTCCGTCGTTTAGACCGTCGGAACGGTAAAAGAAATCTACCACTGGATGGTGTGCAAAATGTAGGCTTCAGACGTACATAACCTTGCTCAGGAACTTCATAGAAAGCGTTTCACGGCGCTGCTTCAGAGGTGGAAGAAAAAACTTCTTTATAATGCTTATCACAAATATGTCTATGAACACGACCTTGCAATCGTTCAATTCGGATGAAGTCGCATTCGGAGACGCTAAGCACTAGCGGTGCACAATATTCGATAAATGATCTGATTTATGAGTAATATGTGCAGTGTGCATGTCGCCTGTGCCATCGACAAAAACTCCTCTTTACTCTCATTGCATACAAGCGACGAGATGCCATGCAGATAGCATTGTCATTGTGATCAATCCATGCCCACTTCGACTTTAAGGTTACTCCAAGGATTTTCAATTTTTACAGTGATTGAATTTTGAATCGTAGTGATGTTGTTTGCATTTCACTTGTTGATGGTAATAGATTTACTTTTACTTTCGTTTAAAGGCAGTCTTACAGGGGGTGACCAAAAAAGTATGCGATTATGGTATTGAGGATTTAGCAGGCTATCAGAAAAGTCAATGCTTATTGGGAAGCATAATGTCTTATCATTGGCATATCGTACAAATTACAATTTCTGGAGCCACTCATGAAGGCACCAATAACCACAGAGACGATGTACGGGCCCAATATTGCGCCTTAAGGGAACCCCGAGGTGATAAACACCAATGAGCTCGATTGAGTTCCCAACCGGATAAATTGTGATCTCGAATACAAATATGAAGAAACCCATTTAATAAATCCATCATCGAAGGAGCAGTCAATCAATCTTTAAATAATCACATCATGACTTGGAGGCGGTGTCACTATATATGTTTCAAACAATATTTCTTCTGTGTTGGTCAATGATTTCTGTTATGATGACGGTAAGGCTGAATCTGTCACATGTAAGATTATTTTGAATGAGGAGGATAGCTTGTTGATTTCTTGTGTCTACATTCCTCCCGATTATGTACTGCAAGATAGTTCAATTTTGTCTCATTTATATGATGTAGTGAATTTATGTCCAGATTTGTTTATAATTTGTGGGGATTTTAACTGTCCTCAAATTAATTGGCATTTATGTGATGCATCATCTTCATATGCCCCAATTTTGAATTGGTGTCTGGACAATTTTTTGTCTCAAAATGTTACCAAATCTACTCGTCCACAATCCAAAACATTATTGGATCTTGTTTTTTCATCCAACGATGTAAATGTTAATAAGGTCAATGTTTGTGAGAATTTTGGTAAATCGTTACCTTCAACATCGAGCTTCCTTACGATTATGATACTAATGAGCACGTTAATGTTTATTATCATGATTATAACAACGCCAATTGGAACATTTTCTATCAAAGTCTTCAGACTGCATTCTGGCCATCGAGTTTCAATTTTCTTCGTGATATCAACGCTATTTGGGATGTATACCTGTCCAACATATTGCAAGCCATAAACTCTTCCGTCCAACTTCGTAGAAAAAGATCAGAATATAATATCACAGCTAAGGTCAGAACAGCATATCGGGCGCTTCGTCGTGCATACTAATCTTTCAAAAATCATCCTTCTTCTCATAATCATTGGAGGTACCGACAAGCTCAAGAAAAAGTTCAATTCGCAGTAGAGAAAAGCATATTAGACAAGGAGCGTGAAATCTGTGCTGGTATTGGTAATGGGTCAGGTAGCAAACCTTTTTGGAAATACATTCGAAGTAGGTTGAAATTGAATCAACCAATTAATTCGTTATCCGACGCCGATGTTGAAGTTTTGACTAATCCATTGTCGATTGCCAATCGATTCAATGAGTATTATTCGTCGAACTTCAATTGTGCTCCTGACCATGCTTTTCATGATGGCTTGGCGTGTAATGTTGATATAATTGTGGATAATGTCAACTTTGATTGTGATAACGTACACGAAGTGATTTGTAATTTCCCAAATTCTCAATCGACTGATAAAGAGGGGCTCTGCTACTATATTATCAAGAAAGGTGGTGTATTTTTAGCAAGTAAATTGGTCATATTATTTTCACTTATTATGTCATCTGCTTCCATCCCAGATGGTTGACGCGAAGTTGTTATTTCACCAATTCATAAGTCTGGGCCGAAGAATTTGTGTTGTAATTATCGTCCTGTTGGAGTTTCTAGCACAGTATGCCGTATATTAGAACGAATAATTCATAAATCCCTTCTTCTTGCTTTTTATGCTAATAGGCACTTTCCAGAATCTCAACATGGTTTTGTTCCAGGAAAATCTACGGACACTGCAGGCATCATGTTCTATGACATTTTGACAAAGGAATTAGACAAAGGCAACTGCATCGATGTGGCATTATTTGACTTCGCGAAGGCATTTGATAGTGTGCACCATAACCTATTGTTGAATAAACTATGGAAATATGGTATTAGAGGAAATCTTTTCAAATGGCTGACCGATTACTTTCGTAATAGAACTCAAGTGGTACGTATTGGTGGGAAATACTCGTCTCCTGTGCTGATAAAAAGTGGGATCATACAAGGAACTGTCCTTGGTCCCATCTTATTTACTTTTTCCATTGACGACCTCGATAGCCATGTCAAAAGCTGCGAGATGGTCAAGTACGGCGACGATGTCAAGCTTACTATGAATATGGAAAAATTATCTGCACACTGCCATTTGTTACAAGCTGATATTAATGGAATAGCTAAGTGGACAACTTCGAACGGTCTATCATAAAACTTGAATAAATGTAATGTTATTCATTTTGATTGTGTCAATTCTCTTTTTGATTACAGGATAGAAGATCAACTATTAAGTAAAGCTGTTCTTGTGAATGACTTGGGTATTACTTTGTCAACATCAATGAATTTCAAGGAACAATTATACATGCTACTGTTATGAAGGCAAACAAAGTTTTGGGTATGATTAAAAGGTCAATTCGCTCACGGGATCCTTTCATGCTTTTGATCCTTTATAAAACGTTCGTCCGGTCTATTTTGGAGTATGGCTGTGTTATTTGGCATCCAAATATTGATAAGCTTTCCAACCAAATTGAAAATGTGCAAAAGAGATTTTGTAATTTCTTACCACAGCTCCATGGATTAAATTACAGGTCTAAGTTAATGAACTTGGGACTTCTTAGACTATCTGCCAGGTGCCTCCGTTACAGCTTGATATTTGTGTTTAAAACTGTCAATCAGATGAATGGTTTACAGCCTGATATTTTGTTCGAATATTCTCACCACAATAATTCCCACAATTTGATGTTAACTCCTTTGTCCAAACATAAGTATCGTAGTGGTTTTTTCACTGTTAATATAGTCCAACATTGGAATCGTATGACATTTTCAGAGAAAAACGTCTCAGCGATAAGCGACTTCAAAAACTCTATATCGTCCTACTTCAGTAGACATGACATACCCCGTTATGACATTTCCCGTTAATGCATTGATCGCCCTTTTAGGGCCAATATTTGTCACCCTCATCTTGTATATACTTCTTATGTATCACTCAATTTGTTGTATGACAAATATATCATTACTATTATTATGAGGAATATTATCGAAGGCTTTGCTAAATCGTAAGATTTCATAAACGCCCGTTCGCTGTCTCATTATCCAGGTGCTTAGTGATAGCGTCTTAGCTAGTCAGTAAAACACAGAGGGTTGAGGAACCAGGACGGAAACCGAACTGCTGATCAATGAATTTGATTAAAATGGGCCCTCTACAGAATTAAGCACAAAGATTAGAGTGTTTTGGCCAATGTTGGTAAAATGATTGCGGGTCGTAAATCAGCTACAGATGGAGTTGGGATCTTTGGTAATGGATTTACAGCGCATATTTCAAATTTATAGTAGCATGCCCAGTTCTAAATGAAGGAGCAAACAAGTGCGCCAAAATGTTCGATATGATGGATTCAAATTTGACATAGGGCAAAATCGGTTATTATCGACAGCAAAATGGTCTTCGGGCTCTCACGGCTGTATTTCTTAATGTTGATATGAACTATGATATCCAAACAATCTGTCCTTGGTAGAATTTATGATTTCATCGATTTTTTATGATTTTAGGTGAAAAGAAAGGTGTAATCATGGACGTATGATATCGACACTTCGTCGGGACATATCGACAGCCCCAAAATGAAGCGACAAAATTTACCAGGTATAGTAAACTAATCATGTTATATATTGTATGAAACCCAAGCTTACATATCTGTCGCCGTTTTGATTATCTGAAAAGTCGAAATTTCACAGCTGAAAGCAGTCTAGACAGACGAATCCATCATTGTCAAAGACGAAGAAGAATTCTGCAGATTTTTCATGCACGTAACTCAACAGAAAGCGATGAAATTTCACCTTTTCAGACTATGAAAGAGACAGCAGATGTACAGAATTTCATTTCATACAACATGCAACATTTCTAGTTTGTTATATTTGGCATTTTCTGACGCTTCTTTAGGGGACTATCGATGTCACCGTGCAATGTGTCGATATTATACGAATATCGTTACAGGCTGTACATATTACTTTTCACGTAGAATCGCATGTCAAGCCGATGAATAGCAAACTCGAGTAAGAAGGGATTATTTGGATGTCATCATTTATTTAAATACTGAGAGAAACAACCGTGAGAGCCCTAAAACTGTTTTTTACTGTCGATATTACCCGACATCTTCCACGCATGGTCCAAATAGACCTACTAATTTAAAAAGGGATGCATTCAAATCTTATGAAGGCAATATTTTAATAGACAGTAAACAACATTGATAGAAAATCGGCTATTTAGTCAGTATCTTGTTGAAAAAAAGCTGTTCTTTACCTATCGACAGTGGTGTCGATATTACCCGACATTTATGCCAGGGATGCGGAGTCCTATCATTTTGATAGGACTCCGACTCCGGGGGTTGATAGGACTCCGGCTTTTGATAGGACTCCGACTCCAACTCCGGGTGGCAAGTATATAATGCCTAGTTTTTGAAAAGCTGTCAACCTACATCATAGATCATTATAGACTTAACTGAACCTATTTTCAGGGATCATTACTGTATCAATTATCAATCATTTTCGATGAAAGTTCATCAAATGTCGCTTTCAGTTGGATGCATACGACTCGGCTCCTCCCATTTTCTTGATGTGTGCTTCATACGGTTTTTCTCCAGTCTCTACCAGGCAGGAAAATCCCCATCCCTCTCCGAAAAATATGAGTACTTTCAATTTTAATATGCGCTTTAGAGGACCCATCACACACGATTAACGTGAGGGTAAGAGGATAATGTTCTCAAACAAACTAGTATTTCATTTTTGTCTTTGATGTGACCTTTGGCGCGTAGTTGTGATCGAGTCTAGGAAGGTTTGTCTTCTCTACTGAATCATCGAGTGAAAAGACAATCCTTTTTTCACTATCACGGGTCATTCCCTGAACTATTTCAAGCTTTGCATGCGCTGCTTTCTCTGTACTTTTGTTTGACGGAGAAAGTTGATATCAAGACAATGACAGCTATATGTACGAAAATAAATAATTTGCTTGTATTATATTTCGGGTCTAATGATAGGCCGGAGTCTGCAGTCCTATCATTTGATAGGACTCCGACTCCAACTCCAGCAAAAATGATAGGACTCCGGGACTCCGACTCCGCATCCCTGATTTATGCATCGACTCCAAGTGACAATATAACTTAAGGCAACCACAGAATTTGACGATGTCATTATTCAGTGAAACTACAACCCCCAATGCTGTGGAATAGCCATTCACTTAGCTGTCAGATGGCGTGTGAAGGAACTGACTGAGTTGCATTAATTGGGGCCATATATTGCAGAATGCGGTGACTCACTTCAAGCTTCGATATCTGTCAGGCTGAGGCAATCAGAAGCGTTCCACCAAGCTTATGTTGTACCTTTAAGAGTTACCTACTTCCTGGTGCAATCAACTGTGTGTGTATACGGATGAGTTTTTGAAGTTCTAAAGCATCATTTTGGAAAAGTGGTTTACTGTCGATATAACCCGACTTTACCCTATAGCTGCCATATACCGGCAAAGTGTTGACTTCGAAAGCCCATGATCATTGACTGCTGTCTTGGAAATTCGACAATCAACTGTTGTTGACGTCTTGGATTACTGTGGAAGATTTGAGTACTTCGACACCAGACTCATAAAAAGGTTTTCATGACACGATCCAGTGTGATCGTGAACAGTTTTCTATAAATCCTCAGCTGCCATGCGTTTGGTCCAATTATATTTCGCCTTTACAATTTCGGCACGTACTTTCATTTCTCAGAAAAATTGCAAATTGAATAATTTCTGCACCGTACACTTTCCATCGCTGATTGATAAGAGATTTTATTCTCGAAGTCACCTACGCCTTATCTCTAGCTGATTCATGAACATACGTCACAGGGACACAGATTTCAGCCAGCAGTGTAGTAAAAATTTTATTCAAATTTTGAGCACTTGAATGATCCACAATATATCTAATAGATATATTATTTTTCACAATATCCAGCGATTTTGAATTCAAAAAGTTTTCATAGTCTTACAATACTTTAGACAGTTGATTTGTGAATTCTTACTAAAATGAAGCTGTCTGTGTATACAAGATAGTCAACTGAGGTGCTGAATGGCCTTCATAGTAATTGGAGTGACTTTAAGATAGCCAAATACATAAAGAGAAAGTTAACACCAAGATTAAAGAAGGATTGACTCACCAAGGGCAAAAATTACTGGCAATTATTGTCATTGAAAGCGCAAATCAAAAGCATTTGACAGACATGCCGAACCCCCATTTCAAGCATCCCGAAAAGATGCAGAAAAATTGTAGCGAAGAATGGAGATCGGTCGCATTAATCGTAATGATTTGATTTACTTTCTTTACCTTTTCTTTCATGCCATTATTTTTACAGTTTCATAGCACTTTGGACGTATTCACACATTTTAACAGATGACAGCACATGGAAATAGGTGTTTTGAGCTGCAAATGAGTTATTTTCAGCAGTAATACTTCAGTGACAGATATCTACAAGGTCAGTAAACCTATGAACTTCTAATAACCGTGAAATTGCTGGCCACACTCAGATGTCTAATGATGCATCGCATTTAAAGATGGTTATGGATTTTCACTGATCCACAATACTTATAAAATAGGAACATTAGTGGATTGAATCACCCTGTACCACATTATTTATGCATCATCTTTTTATTGGAGTGCACATTTTTTGCACTATGTTGTTGAGGTGAGCGTGAGAAAGTGACATCATTATTCTGCACATGCGTTTAATCGTATTACATTCATAGACATCCTGATTAGTTTGCCTTCATTTTCTCTTTTATTGTTTCATTAATTTTTCTCTTTGATCTGCTACGAATGAATTTCATCTGCTGTTTCAAAAAAGTGGTCGAATGCAACTGAAATATCGTATCCTTAAAGTTCAACTTTATCTCCTTAATGGACGTCGATTGGCGTTGCCAACTTACCACTTCGTCGGCGCAATAATCCGGCTTCACATGTGATAAGAGCAAATAATATTAAGCAAATTGTGATGGTCACCGCATGGGTAAGGGGAACTGAAAGAAAAGAAGGAATCAATAAGTCAGCTGCAGCATTTCGGCATATACAACGCATAATATACGCAAAATTTTATAATTTTGCAGATGATGAATGCGATCCAGCAAATAAATCAATGACAGACTCTAGATTTTATGACGAATTCTACACAGTCGCATGATATAGGTTAGAGATTTTTAAATTTGTTGTAAAATAACTTATTTTTGGATTAGAAATGGAAATGCAGATGGCCTACGTCACCCTTGATCTCATACCATCATTCTGTTCTCAGAAGGTACCAGTGATCCATCATCTAAATGTACTGTCAAAATATCAAATCCCGTAAATTTGATGCTTCTCAATCCGATATTTTTGCGTGTTCTAGACCATTTTCAGTTGAATAACCAGATTGAAATCTATACTCAGAATGCATACATCCGGCATAACTTTGAATTCGGGTCATGATTGAATACATGTTTGGTGGAAGATGTATTGAGAAACATTCTCCTACCTGCAAATGATACTGATTCCTGATTATGACAAGTACAAGAATTCCAACTTCCATAAATGCCACAAATCCTCTAATAGATAGCTGTTTGTTTTTTTTATCCCATCGCTTTTGTGACGTTCTGATAGGAGTTTTGCGATGGCTACGTGCATTTGAATGGCGATTAAGTTTGAGAAGTCAACAGTGACTACATGTACAATGTACATGCATGTAAAGCCGAGCATAGGTCAGAAGTCGAGGTGATAATCATTAGCCTACCACATAAATCCGACTTTTCGCTTTGTTTAAGCCATTGAGACCACCATGCTGGTCATAAAGATGGAACATTTTTCATTTCTCAGAGTAAACAAAAAAAATTGGTTGAAAACAAGAATTATCACAAAAATGTTTTAAATATTCCAGGATATCAATTAGTAACATCATTTTCACGGACTAACTTTGAATAAACAGCTTTTATTGAAGCAAAAATCAATATTTGGTTGCCACATCCTTTGCTTCCAAGACAGATGCAAGTCTTCTGGGCATGTAATTCACAAGTTGAGTACAGTATTCCAAGAATATTTCTTTGCACGAGACTGATAGTATCTCCATGCACACGGTCTGACAATGAGCTTGGTCTGAATCCGAAGACTTTCTGCTTCACGATGGCCCAGCATCTCACTATTGTATCAAATAAAATCTTACAAATTGCAAGGATACGGATTAAAGCAGTTGATGTCTTGACAATTGAACCAAATCTCAATAATTCAAAGTCTTACATATCGAGTTGACTTAACCGTGAAGAAGGATTTTCATCGGCTGTCAATCTTCTGGCAATGGTGCCATAGAAATCATACATTTCTCGTGGGATCATCTCGCTCAAGCAGAAATGACTTCGGCCTATCAGTGTGAACTATTTATGGCCAACATGGTAGAATGGACATAACCGATTTGCTGATGGTCAATTCTGTCGGTCATTTAGGCACCGATCGAGGTCAAAGTTGATGGATCTTATGGATAATCGAAATACTGAAACATGCAACCACAGAATTAGATTGTTTAATCGTATCACTTTGCTAGAAGTGCAAACTGATTCAAACAGATGGCACATGCAGGAACTTAACAAGTAGGCAAAAAGAAATTTTTAATACCTTGCAGAGATAGGAAAAATAGTCGTGCGTCGCTTGCGGATTGCTCTGAATTCCTTCAAAATGCTCCGATCGCCACAATTCCTTCAGATTCGAAGAATTCAGATCATTGCGCAAAAGTTTTCTCGATAATGTTGGGCCCTCCAATCATTTTAAAAAAAGTTAGTAGGCGCATGAAAAAACGTTCACAAACTTCTCTGTAGAACTTGACATTGTCTGTGTCTCTTTGCTGTGTGATCCGGTTGACTGAAACTTTGCACAATTTGGCGTGTTTAATGTTGAACTGGCTGCTCGCTGTTCGATTGCTATGGTATTATGTCAGCAAATTGTGCCATTTCATTTACGTTACATGTTCCAATGTTTCCTTCTAGTCAAACAAGAAGAGACGACCTGTCTAATTCTGTACATGCAACAGTTGCAGATTCCGGCAGCAAGGCGCTTAATTTTACCTTTTCCATTTCAAGTATAAGAATGCGACATTCAATCGTTAATTATCTCAAATCAAAGATAAAACTGGTTTGATTTGAGATTATTCGTTAATGAACTGAGATGTAAGATTACTTCGCAGGTTTACCTCAATTCAATTATAGAATTATCAAAACGATAATAAATAAACAAAAATCAAATGTAAATGTTTGATCTTTCTGAAAGAAAATTGACTGTATCCCCGTTGTTGCGGTGCATTATTCGCTGATATACAATCCTGCATCCATCTATCTTTCATCCTTATTTCTATCTCGCACAAAACAGCAAAAAATAATCCAAATGTTCATGTATTTATAAAAACGATGTGCATTATTAATTTATTCATGGTTGATGTCATCACCTGCTATGCAAGATGGAAGAAGAGTCAACATATGCTGATAAAGTCGAACGAACTTTCAGGTACGTAACCGAACTGATGGATTGTTCTGCCAACTGCGTCAGTGGCTATTCGTTGTTGAGTCTGCTGTAGCAGGTAGTGCCTCGTCTCCGCTATCAGTTTCTTGAACTCCGCTTTCCATATGCTGAATGTACCTTCACAAATATTCAGAAACGGCGAATATGCCGGCTGGAAGCGGTAGGAGTGACCTGCCTGAAGGATAGCGTCTGAGGCAACGTTGTGAAACGGCACATTGTCGAAGATGAAAACCACTGAACCCTGTGCCAGCATCTGTGCCAGCATCTGTGAGCATTCTTCCAGAAACAGCTTGAAGTCTTTCGAATTGTAAGCTCCGTCCTTGTAGGCATGGACAAGTCCCCTGTCGCTTGAGACAGCGAAAATTATCGACATGTTGCGAGACTGACGTGCATTAACAACTCGGTAGGCAGGTTGGCCTCTTGGAGCTCGCCCCATAGTTCTTCTCAACCACAGACGAAAGCCGCTTTCATCAATGTATACTTTCTCCATCTGCGCGTTTCGGAGCAGCCAGTTTGCCATTGATGTTCTGTCAGCTTTCACTATTGCTGAGTTCCGTTGCTCTGGTGCATCACGTAATAGTTTCAACGTTATCAGCTGTCCGTCCAATGCTTTGGCAACCGAATTGTCGCAGACGTTCACCTTTTCTGGGAGGCGAAGTCGCAACTCAGCATTTATTTGCGCCAAAGTGAACTCAGGATGCTCTTCAGTGATGGACAGTATGGCGTCCTCCATCTCATTGTCCAAACGAACATTCCTAGCTCCACCTCGAGGACGATCAACAGTCCCATGCTCACGGTATCGGCGAACAATCATAACCATCAATAATAATCAATCAACAACCATACGCGATGCCCAGCTGTCTAGCCGTCTCAACATAGTCTTCATTGCGCTCATATGCGGCAGCAATTCTCTGTTTGTCAACCAAGGAGATGCGATTTCTTGGCATATTAGCAAAATTATCAGTCGACATGCGGAGCTAAATTGGCTTTTATAGAGATATCTATCAATGAATTGCGAATATTATTCATGAATTGAGATATGCGACTTCACTTGTCTCTGTCGTCAACAATTAAACAATAGAAATGAGAAATTGTATACTTGAAATGAGATTCATGACAGCATGAAATTAGCAATTGAATGCCTGAATTGAAGAACTATTGTTGATCTGAATAATCTCAACATTGAATTTAGCGATTCGATACATGAACTGGAAAAGGTGTAAGTTATTTTCTAAAAATGCTTTGACCTGTAAAGGGGAACATTAATAATCGTAAATATTTACAAAGTACACTATAAGCTGCCGGTACCTTCCCATTATTCAGCACTAAAAGTCGCCATCCTGTAGGCATCGTTGTCATGATACCACTGGTCCACAACGTTCTATTGTTTGCAGTGTCCATGGCCGCTCTAATCATAGAAATTGATAAGAATAGTTATCTCAAGAATGCAAGTTAATTTTCATGCTGTACACAATGATGGCACATAAATCGCACGCGTTTTCTCTTAGATACACTTGTCTACGGCTGCATCATTGGGTTAGAATCTGTCACATGTGTAAATTTAAGTCTTTCATTGGTCATTCATGCCCCAACTTAGTTCCCTCAGGCGTGCTGTGACCTTGAGTAAATTTCCATTCTGGTCAACTTCAGATACACAATCTATTTCTGTGGTTCTAGTCTTTTATTGTTATAAAGTGTCGGATATCTATGACCATTACTAACGGAAATCAAGCACATCCACAAGCAGCACTGCAATCAGATATTGTGGCAGTCACTGCGGTCACTTTACATGTACATGATGCAAGAAAATGAAGAGCATACTATGCACACGAATCATATTACAATGCTTGTCACTCAATAATTTATCCTAACGAAGATGAGGCATCAATCAAAAACACTAATTAGGTGGGAAGGGGGAGATTGCACAATCTGTTGGAGACAATCTCTTTTTAAAACGACAGACAGTCTGCGTGAAAGTCAAGACAAAATGTTAGGCCATCATGTTCATAGTGCTTCAGCCGAAACCCGACACGAACACGAAATTCAACTCGATTACGTCTAGCACAACAGTAACATGAAAGTCTATTATACAATTCATCCTGCGAGTTATTCATTCAAAACGTATAATTCAATGCATAACAAAAAGCTCAGTCGAGGATACTACGTCAGATTGGAGAAATTGCAAAAAAATAATTCTATTTGGACTGTAAGCTCAGTGATTAGTGTTTAAAATGTGTAGACATGTGACCGGCCCAAAAAAGTCTATTTCAAGCCGCTCAGGTCTCAGGGAGCACCGCCTCCTGTTCATGTCGAACCAAATTAATGAACAAGCACTTTCGCTTACAGCGGAGGTGACCTTGATGGTAAGGACAGGTCGTTGATTTGCTCAG
The DNA here is from genome assembly GCA_907163375.1 of Prostheceraeus crozeri. Lineage (NCBI taxonomy): Eukaryota > Metazoa > Platyhelminthes > Polycladida > Euryleptidae > Prostheceraeus > Prostheceraeus crozeri. The sequence continues at coordinate 342,589 of CAJQUW010000896.1, read as the reverse complement.
GTTCAGTCACTGGACAGTGCGCTCGGCCAACAAGCGCAGAAAGTCCGTATAGTAGGCGGCCGATCCTCGTTTTCGGTCAACCTAATTGGTCGTCTGAGTTGTTGAAATCCCGAAGGGCCTTAGAGATCGTGATCGTCAATCTAGTGGATGAGGCTTTCGTTGTCGATGATAGCTGAAAACAGGTTGCTATCAAATTATCTAAAATGAAGCATGACGAGGGCTCTAATTGTAAAAACGCAAGCACTACACGACTAACAAGGCTCAACACAACACCTCTTCTCTCGACAACATAATTACCAGCCGTGAACAGACATTGAGCATAGAGCAGGGATCAGCATCTTCAATCAGTCCGCGAGCTGCTGGATCAGGTTCAAACCCAATCATTACAAGATGAATCTTTATTTAGACGTTTGAGATCAAATTATAAAACAAATCCTGTTTGCAGTTCTGATAACGGAGAATTTACGAATTGGTTGATAATTTTACATATAATTCATTGTTTAGCATAAACTTTGAAGACATTCAATTGAGAAGTTATATAATACTGAGCAATATAGTAGGTTGTGGATGGCGGAGGAACTAGGAACAGGTACCGCTCTAAACATCAAAAGTCTCCGACTTGAAAATGGAAAGTGTATTCTGCATGTGTCCGTTGCACGATGATGTACGGAAGTAAGACGTGGGCCGTGAAATGTGATCAGATCATAACGATGGAAGGAGTAGGAAATGCATTGGTAGAGAGAACGTGTGATACGTGGCTGATCGATGGACACAGGAGTGAAGACCTACGGAAGACGATGAAATTTCCGATGTTCTGAGAAGAAGAACAGCTGCAGTGGTATAGCCACATTATGAGAAGATAAGAAAGCTGGACGAAGAGATCCCTCCAGCTTGAGGACGAAGGCAGAAAACCAAGAGAAAGAGCAAAGAAGATGTGGTAACAAGTCGTCTCTGATGAGCTATGAGCTCGGAAACCAAATACAACAATATTCTACTAATATTAGTAGGAGTGGTAGCGCGTCATCGGCATGCAGCAACTGTCTGACCCTGTTCAACGTGGAGACGGACGGAAGCAAGACATCAGAATCTACTGCATAGATGTCGTGGGTCGCACATTGAAACGGAGCCGTGGGTCGCACACTGAAACGGAGCCGCGGGCCGCATTTGTCACACACCAATTAATTGTACATCTATCAATTGTTTTGCCCTTTCGTGAATTGATCGAAAGATTTTTCTTAAACTTTGAAAGCATGCCAATTTTTTACAAGAATCGTTGAATACAGAATTGCCTCATTAGTAGAAAAACAGGAACAAAATTGAATGGCTATGATTGCATCCAAGAACAGAAATCATCAGCAGGTCTGCTTCACATCCGTCAATATCGACACGACTCTTTATTCAAACTTGCAGTCATGCCCGGAGTAAATCTGAGATACGCAATAAACACATTAAGTTAATCAACAGCATATTTAGTTTAACGTGAGGATTATCATAACTCAAAATTTCCATTAAAATAAAAGTGAAAGGCAAGAAAATGAGCGGCTTTCATTGCTTATATCCTAAGCTGCATGAATATCTTGAACAATAGATCCACAACCAAACTCAAGAATCACCGCAATTCTGCCATTGCAACAAATTCTAAGAAATAAATCAAATGTATTTCTAGCGTGTGTAAGAAAAGAAAAAATCTAACACATTACTTACACATATTCATTTTCTTCAATACTCGTTCATCAGTTTTGTGAGCAACATCAAGGAAAGAAAGATGAAAGGATGTTGTTAGCGATATTCTTCGTCCTGTTTTCTGACTTCGAAGTAGGACAGTTTTCACTGCCAGAAGCATGCCAGAAAATATCATGAATGACGTTTTATTTCTGACTTAATAATAAAATCAGGTTTAATGTATACTACGTAAGACTGCCAATATATTAGTTCTAGACTTTGTCCGATATGATTCCATCAACTCTTACACAATATGATGCATATTATTTCATCTAAGATTCTACAACGATTTAGTGCAATCAGTAAAGAAGAAATTTAACTCTGCAAGTTGTCATTAACTATGGATATGGAACTGCAGGCCCGTAGGACCTTCTTTCAAAAGTGATGTTTTTCAACTTTTTAAGAATTTCGTTAGTCTTCCTTGGGATACATTGAAGTGAAAACCTCATGTTAAGAGACCAGATGCGACGCCAGTACATCGAACGTAACTGACAAGCAATAAAGGAGCATGCTGTACTGCTGCGAATGTGTATGACAGAGATTGATAGATGCTTGTGAAACCGGGATATTTCACGCAATTTTTGTTTCGACATTTTCCTCGCAAAATCTGCCTTTTTATTTCGATGTAACAGCTCAGGGTGTTAGATCCTTCATTCAAATATCATAATTGTGGCCTACCAAACAATGACTCAATCTGTTGCCTTAAAAAGCATGAAAGTGTTACACGCTCGTGTAACAAAACATTTCACAAGAAACGACTAACTTTTTAAAACGTAGATTACATAATAGTGAACTCTGACAAATTTCATTGCTCGACGGACGATAAATAACTCTCATCGTGCAATAAATATTATCAATGAATATATCGCTATATGGCTCTTAAAATTTCTTATCGCACTGTGGTTTTATGCAATGCATTCGTTTTATCCAGACGTTTATTTCAGAACATAGAAATAGAACAATTGATATTTACGATGGTTATGTATAGAGTTATTCTGAACACTTGCCAAATATTTTGATGAACAACGCTATGATCACGCTAAGATAGCGCTCACCTTGAGATTTCTAATGAAATATTCGACAAGCCATAGAAATGGAATTATTATCAATGTAGGAATACCATATGAGATTTCAAGGTAAGTAATGTACAAATCAGAGGCCGCGTTAGCGGACGACGATTTGCTCATTACTTACCGAGAATCTCATGTGGTATTTCCATTGTCTACTTATATACATCTACATCTATCCATAGACTTCCTGTAACAGAACATTCTTCTGTAATTTAGAAGTCTATGATCTTAGCAGTAACTTCTATGTCATAAGTATTGAAAAATGACGGCAGGGTGATGCCATTATTCCTATATTATCGCACCATAGATTTAGAAATATAAGTAGACAATATAATTATCTACCAAAATTGTCGAAAAAGTTCTACTGTGACACTCAGTCTAGTTGACACAGCGTCATTTCATGAAGGAATACGCTATGAAGATGCTAACTCAGCGCTATATCGGATAATTCTTTTTCCTGTTGAAAGTCAGCAATGATAAGGTGAAAAGATTGAAGCGCTATCTGCAAATAATTTTCTAAATGCTTGATTAAATCATCAAAGTATAACAACGTACTGAAACCACGCAGTTTGCCTCCGCCGCGCTGTCAAGTAATAAGATACTTATTTCACTCTAGGCTACGTCTCGACCTTCGGTCTCGACGAATCCTAGAGTACGATAACTATCACTGAATTATCGTGCGATAATTCCACGCTGAGCCTTACTCAGGTCTGCACCAAGCCTGAATGAACTACACGGGATGTTTTGGCTCTAGATAAACGAACTTCCTATTGTTGTAAATTACATGCATTTAGCTACCTTTGCATTGAAAGCATTTTTCGACATGTTGCAATTTTCGTAGTAAGTGCATTTCTTTTCTAGCAGTAGAGCGAGTGCACAAGAGTATTGGTAAGGTCACAATGTTTTGTCTATTCGGGGAAGTTTATCGCTTTGCATTATCGGTTTGGTAATTGCTAGGGCAACTAAAGTAACATAAAGTCCTATAAACTGAATTTCAATCATGGTTTCTTATGCAAGTTACTTGCATTGAATTGACAGTCATCAGTATGTTTCAGTAAATGATTCTCGAGTACGTTGCAACATTAGTAAACTAAGGCATGCAGACAACATAGCAATTCTTATCGAAGTGAGTGACTAATTAACTACAAACAATGGTAAACAAAGTCGATGAATTTTACTCTGCGAATCTCATTGGGTGAGAGAACAGTTGATGCTTTTGACTACCTCATCTCTCTTTTCACATCGAATAGAGACTTCCATTTCCGCAACACCAAAGAAAGAGTGGGTTCCGGATGTACAGCTATGGAGAGATTCAGAAAACCATGGAAAAGTCGACATATCACATTGTAACTATAAAGCATAGACTTCTGAACACCATCGTAATACACACTGTCATCTATGGGTTATCGTAGAGTTGGATTTTAATACCGGCCGGTAGACGCAAACTTCGCGCTTTCGAAATGAACCTCCCCAGAAGAGTAATTGATATCCGCTTGCAAGACAGAATCAGGAATATTGTCGCAAGGAATATGATAGGTGGCTGGAAAGGTATCATTGATCGCTTGAATGCCAACTAAAAAGATCATTGGGTCCTATTGAATAAATAAAGATGAACTACAACTACTGGCTGACTTGTAGACCGCGGAAAAATTGCCACACAGAGCGTCGCATGGGTGTTATACTGCAAAAAATGTAAATCGCATTTTTCGCTCTCTCTCACACACGCGCACACAATGATTTACTGAGTATGTAATGCATAAATCAAAACAATATCAACATATTGCGAAGTAATATGATCGATGATCATGCGCTATTGAAGAGGATAAACATGGACAGCATGCTAAATTGTCGATATCTCGAATCAAAGAGAGTGAACATACGAAATGAGAGGATCTCTGGCTTGTGTTCTTAATCAATTACATGGGACATTCCGAAATCATTTTCCATAATGAAAGTAAAACTCCTACGCGTTTCCATTACTTCAATGGAGAAACAAGAAATCTACCTCCACAAAACTAGGACTGTAAGTAAACAGGATTCTATGTTTGTCAATGTATCAACATGGTACTGATCATGGCAAATAAATGCTGTTGGTAATATGACAAGTACATCACAGCTAATGTTTATTGACATTTGGAAAGTTAATAAAATGAAATTTAGTTTTAGTTTCTATCAGCTTTTGAAAATAATTGTCACTTCAAGTAAAAGAAGATATTGTTCCAAAGTGTTCAGGATACCACAAGTCGGTTGTAGCCTCTCCTCCTCACCAAATCACCCGTGCTCATTACATGACAGGTCAATAGTGGCCCCTCCTCCTCACCGAATCCCCCGTGCTCATTACATGACAGGTCAACAGCAGCCCTACTCCACACCAAATCCTGACCAATCTGCTCGACTTTTATTTCTATCGCCTTTCTACTATTCCCCATATATTTCTGGATTTGGCCACTGGATGGTCAAGTTTATGAAATATTTTGAAATACAGAAAGCCTGAATGTATATTTTGTATGATATTTTTCAGCGAAATTCATTGTGAGTGTATTATTTCAAATATTTTTGTCCTACATGTATAATAAAAGTCAATAAATAATATCATGACAATCGATTAGACCATCGACATCAAGTACTATCGAATGGAAATTCGAATATTGTACTAATACTACTGACTAAATGTTCTTGTAATGGCAGATTCACGTAATAATTATTGTGGGAATCGAATTTAAATGCGTCATACTTTCGGGCTACTGCAAGGAGGGGTGGTCTCATACACTCAAGTGCGGTAGGCTACATGGTGAAAAATAAAGTTAAATTTAACTATAGATATCAATTCAATGATGAAATTTTCGCATCATTAGGGCAAGATCAAAACATTGCATGCTCGTGCAATTGCTACTACATGTAGAACATTGCAGCGTTATTTTATAAACTCGGTCTCTTATTTGAAAATCTTCTATAATCTATAGGTGTACTGGGTGAGTCAGAAAAAACGTTGTTTACTCTATGCGAACTATTGTCATTGTAAATTCTTTCTCAAGTTAACAAATTCCTATTCTATTTCTTCTTTATATGTTATAGAACATGCACTAATAAATAAAATAAATTGACTTTTTTACTAATAATTCCATTAAAACGAGATAACACTTTTTATAACTAACCCTGTATATTCGTATTTGAGTTGAATTCAACTCACAAATTAAACTTCTGCTTATGTATTTAACAGATTGTGTGTTATGCTTTTATATGCATTTTTATATATGCTTACATGTTTTTAGTATATAAAGAGACATTTCAAATATCCTTAGCTATTTTGTTTCATAACTAGGCCTCATCCATCATATTGGGATTCATAGCCAAAATGTTGCAAAAAGTTTGGAAATACTGTGAAATTTTGATTTTATGTTGCTTTTATCAATGCAAGGATGAGCAAGTTAGAACAGACGAAAAACTCCATTGAATTAGCACATTAAATGCGAGTATGTTCGTATAAGTAATGGCAGTGGGCGGGAGGAACATATCCAAGAAATTTTCAATTCTACATTATGCTCGTAGGTCAGTGTAGAGAAAGCAATTTGTCTTTGTGGTTCCAGCAATTTTTTGTTGATTTGTATCAGTTAACTAAAGGTTCATTTACACCGGACGCGGCACGGTCCCGCTTCTCTGCGTGAGCAGGCCCATAGGTTTATTAAGGTTCTGAACAAAATTCTGGACGCGTGACGACTCGCCGCGTCCGGTGTGAATGGACATTGAGACACAACTTGAAACAAATCATTCTTTACTGCTTCATATTCAAGTTATTTTGAGCACTATTGTGGAAATTGCTACTTCTTATTGCTGTTTTCTATTTGTAAAGAAAAGCACTTTTATCAGCTCATCATGCATGATAATATCAAAGGTTGAATTTGTCCTTCAACAAATATACTTGCGTATGTTGGTTCATGCATGCAGTCATACGTGTGTGTGTGCGAAAATGGAAATAGAAGTCTAAAGTCTATTGAGACACTGGAGTTATCAATCATCTTCCTCTGACGAGAAGGCACAGAATCAAAATTATTAATTTCTGCAAGTTTTGACATACACGTGCAAATCTATAAACGTTTTAAAATAAACCAATCGAATCATATTTCAAATAGTGTAGATATGCTTTCATGCATTGAAGACAGTAGCAAGCAGTGACAGCACTCCATTTTATAGAACAGCATCATTTTATTAGTGCTTAAAATAGCACAACTACATGCGCAGGTTTGTTGAAGTTGCAGTAAAGTGCGATATATAAACAATGAGATTGCCTTCGCAAGTTAGTTGTTATCTGCAACAGCAAAATATAAACCAGTCTAAGTTATAATTAGAAATCAACAATAATGATATGTTAGTGGATTATAATATGTGATTCAAGGACAAGAAATCAGAATTCATTTATGATCTACGAAAGTATCTACTGGCTACATGAAATCATAGTTGGAAGTGGGTCGTGGGTCATGTTTTTCCGAAAAGTCGGTGAGTCATGTCGGTCATGATCACATTTGCCATGGGTCATGTCTCGTTGACCCACTTCCAACCAGTTTGACCAATGACAAATTTGGCAGTCTCAAAAATAGTAAACTTCATCTATTCGTATTCTTATCACATGAAAAAGTCGGTGTCACTGAAAGAGGTGATGGGTGCACACAGCCAAAATATGTAGCCAAAATATGACTATTTATTATCCAAAGTCCAAACGGCATCACTCAATGACAAAATAAGACTATTCGACCTGATCTTGCACTGGTGTCACCTGTAGGCCTAGTTGCTGTTGCATTAGCTGTGTGTGTAACGAAGCAGTGAGCAATTGATGATTTGACGAATGTACGGACCCTACCGAGCAGAACAATGCGTTCATAAATTTTACAAATGTGTTGATTTTGATTTTGTTAGTGACTAGATGGAAATAAACTTTCGAAATGGGATCAGAATTAAACATATCTAGAAAAAATTGAAATTAATAATATATAGTTAGCATACAAATATACGCTATATTATATGGCATATAGATATGGTACCATATAGTAATCATAAAACATAGATTACCTCTATAGCTTAAATCAAATTATTTGTCTGGGTATCCAATGTCAATGCAATACTCTATGTCGGTAGAGCATCTAATTTAACCTATCAGCCTTCAGAGAGTTAAATAGGTTGTAGTAAAAAGGATAGACAACATTTACAGCAAGAATCAGAATCGTTTATAATTTTGTAAAACCTGAAACATCTGTTTTGCATTCACTTTGATTAGTATAAAGTAATTTTGACAAGGCTACAGGTCTGTTAATCAATGACATGGGTCAAGTGATCTTATGCACTAGACTACATAATAAATCTTAACAACAATTTTGATACTATAGGGCCTCTACCTATAACTATAACTAGAAACTGAAAATGAATGAAAATGAAACTAAAGATGATGCCAGAAAAGCAATTTGTACTCATATCATTCACGCTTATCTGATCGGTTTGGTCGGTTTATACAACCGAATTATGTCACCTCAAGACGCCTTAATTCAATTGTACCGTACACGGTGTGCTTTTGTTGAGAATTTACTTTTACTTTGAGATTTTTCTCCCATTTTGACTTTTTCCTTATTTTTCCCTGTTTAATAACTTCATCGTGTAGCTCATTGCATGTATTTTTGTATATGGTGTGACGTGAATTCTTTTTTGTGCCGTATCACTCCGTGTACTTGCAAGAAGTAATGTCATTGATTTCTATTTGACATGGTGAGGTGGGTCGTGGTCACGGGCCGTGTGAGTCACGCTGATCGTGGTTCAAGTTTCGTAGATTCACTTCTAACTCTGCATGAAATAGGCTGCATAGAATATTTTGGTTAAAAGAAATATATTGATTTTTCACCTCGCAAATGAGCATGGTCGCACTGAAATTAAGTTCAATCAACATTTAACGCTAGATCTCAGCTAGATTCACGCTAGATTAACGCTAGATTTCACCGTCAGTGACAACGTTTAAGGAAACAAAAAAATTGATCGAACTCAGCAAATAAAAATGTAGCATTCTTGCTTATTCGCTACTACGATTTGAAACTCAAAAACTTGCCGCTTTTATTGAATATTTGATAATAGCGAATCCTGTAACTTCATTAACTGTGAGCGTCAACGATTGTCAGGTGTGCTTGGAAAATTGTCTATTCGGCCCAAAATGCAATTTAATCGGTAGAAAATTGAAAAATGAATAAAAGTCTTTTTGATTGAACACAAATGGCAGAATACATTCAAAGATTTAATATAGAAGCATGTGGAAACCTGTTTATGACGTCAGCTGTTATTGGCTTTATACCCTAACTAAAAATATCCCACGTCGCTCTCCACTCAAATCCACATAAAAGTAATTTTAGAGTCGGCAAAAAATGCGACAAATTGACTGAAATCTTACAAATATTTTAAAAATTGTAAAATAGGTTATATGTAATATAATATAATATATAATATGATATAATATACCAGCTTCTTATTATAGGTTATTCTACCAGCATTGACTAATTTGACTGATCTAGTATTCTTCATAGATTCGTGAAAATATACTTCATCCTCATTCTCTATTAATGCATGTCGTCTTTAGATTTCAACAAAACTCTGAACTTTTGAATTGGTAAGGGAATACTTGAATTAAGTCAATCAAATGCAAAACCCTGCTGCTCCTCATTTCTTGAATATTATGTCAAGGGATACTTCACGCATATTAAGTGCCTTTGATGCGTGCATGCGTTCATGAGTTCAATGGTGACAGTTTGATTGACACCTTTAATTGATCTTGTTGCTATAGATAGCAATTCAACATTTGAATACATTACTTTTTTGAAATTTGCCCTGGATTTTGTTCTTCGTCTATTTTCTGAAGTAAGGGTTCAGATATAATGAAAATGACTTCTGCCCAGATTTTAGATGTGCTCGTTGCCATTGCAACATTTGCTTGACTTTGCTCGTTGACAGCAATGCTACAAATAGCAATTTAATATTATAATTCTTGCAATTTTGAAAATATTATTGATAGTGAGAAGTTTGAATTCATCTTTTGTAACTTCATTCTGACTAACTATCTTTTATAGAAACATTATATAGATTAGATTATAGAACATTAGTACATATATTGGCCACATTTTTGAAAAAAATATCGCTTCGAGTACAACAGCAAGTGAAAGAAAATATAATTATAATATTACAAGCAGCGCCAATGGAATATTTCAAATCTGAAATTCGAGATGCGATGTGAATACTGATGGTCACTGATTCATGATCGGATTAAGAATTGTTAGAGATGACTTAATTCACCGGTGACTTCTGAAGCCTAAAAATTCAAAAAAATACTTCTCAGAAGGGTCATGTGGAGGTCGATCCTGTGGACCAAATTCAAAAACATTTAAGTATAAAAAAATACTGAGAAATTAAATGTCACGAACATTCGGACTGAAAGAGTGAATGTTTTAGGAATCAGAGCTGCCATTCGACCGGAGGAGGGTGGGAAATAGGTGCTTGCCCATTTTGTATAGAAAAGATTCAATTAGCAGAAGTAAGAAAATGCTCAAAGCGATATTTTTACAGCCGAGTTTTTGGTTGTCAGCATAGAATAGACCTGTATGCGGCCATATTCTAGAGGAAAAGTAAGCTGGTCGGACGACAGAAATATTCTTAAAACACGAGTTGGTTAGCAATCTAAAGTAATGAAAAGCTATCATGAATCAGAGTGGCATTTGGAATGACATATGCATACAACCGGAGGATTTGATGATGATGAGGAAGCTGCGTTAGCTTCAGTAGCAGTGAGTTCTATTCCCGGTAAACCGCCCTTGACACCCAGCGTTTTCACAGCAAGGAATTCCTTGTGGAAACTTTCTTTAATTATTATTATTTCTTTTATCCTCAACTCTTGTCGCAGTGATTTCTTCATAATCCTTACTACTCCGCTTTTTATCAAATTCATCAGTCTGTTAAGATAGAATAAGACATATTTTATAATTCTTCATGAACTATCTGTCAGATCATCACCAATTTTATCATCATATCTCAGCGTCCATGGCTAAGTCAAACTGTCGTAAATTATTTGTAGTTTGAAAGACAAGTTCAAATTTTCAATTGTTTGAGGGACCCCAACAGCCTTGATGGTAGGCGCAAAAGCAAAAAGTACAGTGTTTAATCAGACAAGCACTTTCCATTGGTCACCGACCACCATAATCATGCCTCGTGGTTATGATAATGGTGGTCGGTGACCATTCGAAAGCGCTCACCTGTTTGAAAACTGTTTTCTTTGCTATCACGCCTATCATCAAGTCTGATGGGGCTCCTCAGATAGGGTGAAAGTTGAATAATGAAAGTCCCTCACTTTTCAAAGACAAATTCAAATGAACAGGAAGATGACTTTATCGCACGAAAATTTATTTGCTGCAGAAGAATTGTTTTCCACGATCAACCACTTCGCTCACCTGAACCTGAACGGTTGACCCGATGTGTCTAAAGTCCTGCCAAAGAGAAACTCTGAACTATAAAAGGTGAAAGATGTTTAGAAAACAAATCCATTATCGGCTTATTTGCTCTGCGCTTTGATATGAATGTGTTGATGGAATATACACGATTAGAAAGGCGCCCATTACGGTACTTATTCGTATCAAAGGGTACATAAAGCAAATTACGGATTTTTTTCTACTTCATTGATTTGAGTACAATCGCTTGAAATGTAAAATGAAACATTGGAAATTTCGCATTTACTTCCCTAAAATTGGGAAGAGATTTGTCTAAATTATGAGCATTTGAAAACTCATATTCCGTCGGCGCCTTTGATGCGCTCTGAACGATTTTTCATCGATAACAGATGGCTTGGCCACTCTTCTATGAGATGCATCAAAACAGAGCTGTAATGCATCTGACTGTTTAAATCTATTTTCCTTCCCATCCATTAAGTGTGTAGGTATGTTATTTCCGGGGGCGGAAATAAAGGGGGTGTGGGGGGGATGGAGCACACCCACACTCGGTCTAGAGGAAAATAAGTCGTGACAAAGTCAGCAACAAAGATCCCATTAAGTTCGAAGAGTCCTCCTCAGTTGTGTACGAATACTTTCGTGAACGATGCCCGATCGTTACATCGGAGAAACTCGACGACAATTGCAAAAAAGAATTCGAGAGCATATTACATGGAAACCAGCATCAGAAATTTCTATGCATATCCATCCATCTAATGACAATAACTTCAAAATATTAACAAAAACATACACTTAAGAATAGGAGAATCACTCAACATAAAATCACGTCAAAACCTCATGAACAATGAAACATCATCCGAACTTTTACATTTATTTTAGTTGGAGACCAATTTTATTTATATGTTTGCAGACAGATATTTCTCTGTCAATGCGTGGCTCATTCTATTTCTATGCCCACTGACGATTTTAATTTGTACTCTTGCCTTGCGACTGTTCGGGTCTCTTTTTTAAATGTGTTCATCATCAAGTCCAAAATTGTATATAACCCTGTCTGTTTGTTGTATTATCGCCACTGATGATGGATACCACGGTATTTGAAACCGGTATGGAAATGAATCGCAACCATGGAAAATAAGTCGGTCTCCAAAGATGAACATGGACGCCTACAGTGTATATATTGCAGCACGGTTTTAAATATGAGTTAATGATCATAATAGTTGTTCGAAACGGAGTAAATACGGTACAATATCAGCCCCTTCCATGTTTTCTCTTCAAATTTCTTACGGATGCCTTATGTCAGGTACACTGAAACCATTCCCTGCGACTGCATTCGATCTCCTTTGTACTTTAAAATTGGTCGTTGAATCGGTCTATTTTCATACTAATTCGGTCTAATTTATTGTCCCTTACATTATCGAGCATGTAAGTCCCTGGTCATTTCATTAACTAAATTTTGATTTGAAGTATTGCATCTTTTGGGCTAACTTAGTTGTGGTGTCGCAACGAGCTTGTAAGGTTTAATGTTGAGGTTTTATCATATTATTTGCAGATTTGTTTATATTCAAGAAATCACAGTAATCATTCCCAGTCAATGAAATTACTAATAAAATGTATTCACATCGATGAATGTAGAGAAATATGTTTGCGAAAAATATGGTTTCGCTGTGCGCATGACTGATAATAATAATAGTAATAATAATTCCTCTATTCAATGAAATGGAAATCAAAAAGTCAATAAAGATAGACTATGCAAGATACAAATTAGGCTTAATACAATCGATGATCAAGCATATTCGATTAATTACATCAAATTAGTAATTCATAAGATGCCGGTAACAGGAAAGTAATGCAGGTAGTTAACTTGCATGCATGAAAGCTATTGAACATTTTTTGAAGTTTCTTAGAAGTATATAACATGTGCTTTAAAATTTACCATATTCATGATTTTAAATGCGAAAAAGCGCAAAAAATCAATGTCAATTATTTTTAGAAAATAATCAAATTAGCACTCTTGCCTTGTAAATAGCCTTTTGGCAACTTCATTACAAATATTTTAGCTAAGATATTCTACTTATATTCAGCATAAGCAACACGTAACTTGAATGTAAGCGGAGATATTTTATAGTTTCGTATAGCATTTAAGAATTAGGTTATCTCGAAAGAGCTTTATATTCTGAATACACTCTGCTTTTGTACGAAAATTCTATTCATTACTAAACTCTGCGGGTATTTTTTATTTATCAGAACTGCGATCTAAATTTTAAGCACTTAAATATATTTCAGTAATCCTATGGTGGCATCAACTATGATAAATAAAATGACGTGATTGATTACAGAAATAAATATAACTACATCTTTTTGACAAAATTATTTGCTTCTTCGACATTGGTTAATGTTGTGTACAATTCTATTGCAGCCATTTATAGATTTTATTCTCAGCAATATCAAAGGATTTAGAAATTTTATTATTGTCGTAAATTACAAATCTTAAATCAGTTGCTAGCAATTGCTTGAAATTACAGATGTTTTACACAAGAATATTCGTTCCATAAACCGCTACAACAATTACAAGCACTTGAAATGCGAGCAAAAATTTCATTCACAAACAGATGATGTAAGTAAGAAAATAATCAGTGAAGAATGAACACATGCTATGAATAATTAACCACTGCATATGAAGTAGATAAATATAAATTCTACCCAATGTAAATATTACTTAGAAATCCTTCCATCAAAAAATCAAGGATGATGAAATCTTACAAAGATTAGTTTATGAATTGACTTTCGAAATATCTTTATCGTTAACCTAATTATTAAAATCTTATCGTTATTGACTCCCGCTGCAAGTGATGACTTATAATCAATTGTACTCTGTCATAATTTTAAGGAATGTATTTGTCCAAATAATTATAATTTATTCTTCCTTGGCGATGTTTTAGCTAGCATCTAAATTTTGAGCCAGTCGATGAAAGAAGAGGAATCCTAGGTCAATTTTTAGAGTTACTAATTGTCCAGCAAGACTTACGCCAAATATTGCCACACATTAGGTGCAGCAGTGAATAGCGAGTCTCGTTGACATCAATGTATGATGATTTCTTTAACAGACGGAAGATAACTGCGCGTCTTGGTGGATAGTGCATGACATCGCTGATATATGAAGAGTCAAATGGAAAGATGAGATCTAGTTATTCTGGGAGAAGTAAAGTTGTAACTATCATTATTGCAGATGAAATGTTTAACTAGGTCTAGAACTATGAAGATGTAGAAAATTGTTGAGCAATTTAAACAAGAATTTAAATAAGATTAATATCAAAATTTCATTAAATCAAATGCTCAATTATTGGCAATAGAAAATATATTGATATGACTGCGCTGACTTGTTTTCAGATACAATGCGAAAAATACATGGAGTTTGCTCAAAGATGAAATTTGAACAATTGTGTCTCATTCTGTATAAGCAAATTAACATTTCTTTAACTTTCAATGTGTTATGCATCACTTATGTTAATCTGTGCTTCCTTAAGGTCTTTTAGTTGTTTAAACACTAAGCTAAGTTGAAGTACTTCGCTACGCTGAATCAAAATAAAAAAATTATACAGAATACATAGAAAATCAATTATATCAACCATTTTATTTTAATAAACATCAATAATAATGCTCCCTGTCATAGGGTTTTGTAGTTTCTCTTAATATCTATTGCTCATTTTGAAAAGTTAGGATAGGATTGAGGTTCCTCAAGTTGAGCATCAAGCATGTGACTGAATTAAAGTGTTACCCTCAACATTTATCGAAATCAAAATCTTACGCATTTCATACCTGTGATTAATACAGAAATGGATAATGCTCAGAAATGTAAACTCCTTCATAGAAAAACAGCTTCGCAGATTTCTTTAGAATATTTTACACCTAAGGACAAAATTGTAAGTTAGCACGAGGCATTTGAAGGCACCTTTACAGCGACGTTGGAACTTTAATCAAACTGCGTCTCTTCCAAATTGTTACCTTCTCCGAGAATGGTTCTATTGACGATAATCCTGCATATCTGGTCAATTTAATGAAATCTCTAACGAACACGTCGAAAATTGAAACTACGATAAATGAGCACTACTCACTTGACATAATGAAGCTATGCTTCGTGTCACGAATGGCACAGCGCTGAAATGGTGTTCAAAGCCGCGTTAAAAACAGCAAGGCTTAGAATATCAGAGAGCGACATATATTTGATAGAAACATCAATAAGGTTTGTTGCCGATTGGCTGTCGTAAAGCGAATCAGATGCGATATCACGAAATGAATAGCACTCATATTCTGAGTGAGCATTTTTAGGATTATAGATGCTCGAATTTATTACTTTTATTGTTTAGTCTGCTTTATCAAGACATGTAAGAAAGTAATTATTGTTTCATAGTTCCAATGATATGATTGTGTTTTTAAAGTTCACTTTCTTCCCTTGGTTTCTTTTCTTTATTCACAAGTAACACGGGAGAGAAATTGAACCAATTGGAAACGAGGTGTAGACAACAAACGTTTCCTCCTGAAGAAGTCTTAATAGTTCAATAGCATGAAGTGGAAATGAAATGTTTTTTCTGTTATGTCGAACTGGTGTCACTCTTCTTGCTTTCCCTGCTCTCATTTTCCTGGTGGAAAGTATAATGGAGCTTAGAATTACCGGGACAAAAGCAGTTGCAGTTTTTTGAAAGTTGACTCTCAGGTTCCGCGTCATTCAATTTCCTCCATCTTTATCTTAAAAATATTGTGTAACAAGATTCAAACTGAAGATACAACATTGAGATATCAAGGATTGTGGCTTCTAGGAGACTTTATTCATCTCAACTTTTCAGCAAAGATTTAGACTGATTTAAAGATTCAAACTGTAATTTGTAGAAGAATTTATTTGCCTTTTGTTTTCCGAGGGGGAAATTTAGCGATTGGTTTATTGATATAGTTTTTCCGTTCAGCATTATCATTAAATTACGGTGAATCCTCGTTAATCCGGGCTCAGATAATCCGGAAACCTCGCCATACACATGAAAAAACACCGTAACGGAATCATCCCTTATTTTAAGGATTTTATACAACTACACAATTTTGAAAAAGGGCATACTTCAACCATGTGCGGAAAAAATTAAAGCATAAAATCTTCGATCTTTGTTATTTATCCACAGGACCACGGCAGGTCGGGGATCAAAATTACATACATTAGGCTGTTAAAAATGCTCATGGCTTTGTTGCACACTCGGGAAATGGAATATGTTTCAATTTTACAACTGCACATTTATGAAGTACAACTGCACAAATTGGTTGCAGCTGCACACTAAAATAAGGCTTGAACGGAATTCCACAACCTTTTATCTGACAATCCTGAAATTCGTGCTCCGGAACCGAGATCAAAATTGGGAATCGATAGTCCGGTTTCATGCTTTGATATTCTGATTCCATAATCTGGACGGGAAACCAGCTGAAGGTGATCGTGATAGAATACCAACGAATATTCTTTATGTGATTCTGTCCATCATCTATGATCTGTACGATCGGCGAGGCTCAGCATCACATCTAACGTCTGATTGACTTTTTGAACAACCAGCGCCTGACTTGTTATCAACTGACGTAGCAGTTAACGGCGTCATACGGGAGGTGATTTTTCACTTTCATGATTGGAAATAGGCTCTCCCTGCTTTTTTTAAACACTTTATTGAAATTAAAAAATATGATCGTTAAAAACCCAACGTTTCGTCCATCACGGACTTAATCATGGGCAACAAAGTCCAGCCATTAATACCATGGGTTTACCATGGGTTACCATGGGTTACTCAATCGGAAACATGAACTGACGAGCTGTCACTAGATGTATATAAACCCATGGTATTAATGGCTGGACTTTGTTGCCCATGATTAAGTCCGTGACGGACGAAACGTTGGGTTTTTAACGATCATATTTTTTAATTTCAATAAAGTGTTTAAAAAAAGCAGGGAGAGCCTATTTCCAATCATGAAAGTGACGTAGCAGTTAACGGATTATTTCAAAATTTGAGTTCTACCAAATTTTTCTGTTAGTATCGGTGACGATGAATGAAAAACACATGAGGATGAATTATTGAACAACATATGATGTTGCTAATTTCAAAAGCAAGAGATGTAATTACAATAATTACATAGATCAATAAATAATTGTAAACATGTCTTTTGAGAAAATGACAACTAGTAAATAACATTAAACAAAACAGTTAAGTATAATTAAAAAGAACTATCAAATAAGATACTTAGCTTTAAGTACAATGATAATAATATACATAATGACAATCTGTTGACAAACGAGCAAGTACATGTCGATGATCAGGAATATTCGTTAATCCGGAAATATTCTCCGGAACCCAAGTGTCTGGATGAAAGAGGCTTAACTGCATGCCGCTCATCCTGCATAACTCTATATCTAAGTTGCGGTATTACTCGCTCAAAGTTTCTTTAGAATTTACCAATTTTACGATTAATAGATTGTATTTTGGCTTACCCTGACTAGGTGTCACTTTTTGATTGTTAAAAACAGTACCGTTAAAAACAATGCTGTCAAATGATTAGAGCAGACGCCCAACGGTCTTAACTTAGTTGGAAGGGCTATTGATTTTAGTACTTGTAATCTGATGGAACATTAGGTGTCTGAGAAAAGGACTGTAAGTCTTTGGGAGAATCGTGGGATAGCAGGGTCTTCATCTAAGAATGATTTTGTAATGAATTCTAGACACATGACTTAGTCCTGATCCTATTCATCATGTTCATTGCGATTACATGATTTGATGAATGCCAGTGTTCTGTGTCAGTGGTGGCCACTGCTAAGTGGAAGTCTCGCACATATTGTCTATTCGCATAGTTTAAGTTAGTGATAATAGAATGGACAATTAAAAATTACCCCACGAGTGATTCACGAGTATAATCGAGAGTGATGTTGACATCACGAAAGGAAACGATTGTCGCTACAGTTTTTTGACAAACTGACATCACCTCCTCAATGAATGAGTTGTATGAATCACAGATATCGGATCACGCGACCAATGATTTCTGAACGCGTTTCTAAACTATCGACAGGCAGAATTTCATTATCAAATTGGTTTGTCGGTTTGTCATGGACCCATAACGCTCAATTTCTACCCAATATTGCACACAGAATAAGCCAGAAGTCATAAAGCATAAGCCATAACCTTAGGTTGTGCTACGCCCGATGTCGAAGCCGCAGAACCACTGGTGCTTGTATTTTGCTTTTTCGTCGTCGAACTGCTTGCCCATAATTGTTCCGCAGTCTGTTCCAGCTATCCTTTGAATCTCAATTTTGAAAAGAGAACAATTTAGTCGTTCTACTTTCATTTTCAAGCATTGCATCACATAGAATTGCAGTTGACGACCGAACGCTAGACTACCAACATGCTAGTAATGCAAGTGAACTAGCTGAATATTTATAGCGTAATTTTAGACTTTTTAGCGTAATTTGATTAACGGAGATATCAATAACAAGCAAAAGTCTTCCGATTATTCTGTACATGCTTTCTTGGCGTGCATTTCTTGGCGATTATTGACCATGTTCTTCCGGCAGGGTTTCTGTCTTTGCGCCTTTGATCACTTTTATCGTATAAAAATGTTTGATTTTTCACCTTGGTGATTAAAGTCAAATCTTCCGAATGCATTGTGTCCGCTTTACAGTATACAGTCCCACAGTTAACACGAAATTAGTGCTCCGCAATAAAACCGACGTTTATAAAGTTTTCACACCTTCATCAATGTTTTGCTTTTTTCTATCAATAGTGAACCGAATTCACGAATTCATTAGTTGTACATGTGCTTTGTTTCTTATTGATGGCGCGTCATTCTCTTCGTTTAGTGTTCCTTCAAGAATAAGAAAGTTTCTCCTATTTTCTTCTTCTCCCTATTTGTATAATCTGTCATGAGAAATAAACATTTTGTGAAAATGACATTATGGCTTATGGCTTTTGGATTATTCTGTGTGCCTCCGGCCTCTGTTGTGTTATCTATCCCTTCTGTAGCTAAATTCATGATTAACTTTCAATTGCTACTGTATGATGAAGGGAATGAATTTCTATGGCACAACATGAACAACCAGAATACGTCTTTAATTGCTTTCTCTTAAGACAATCCAAAATCTTTCCAACTCAGGTATTGCCACCTCAGAAGGGTCTTTTAATATTTGAACAAAGTTTAAGGATCTCTATTTTTGAAATAATATATAGCAGGTAGAGTTATAGCAGTTACACACGAGATCGGTCAAGTGTGTTGCATCCACAGAGATAGATTCATTTGCGTGTGGGCTAGTCTAGAGCGGACATAATCCTATTCCAGCCATTGTATGCAATGGTAGCATGCGATAGAGATTGACATAGATATTCGTCTCTCTTTGGCTTGTGCGATTGGTCAAGCGCTCGCATTGCAGAAGTAGCTTATCAGATAACCCACGAACTTCAGCGGTCAGAATGCCGACAAGATTGTGAGATGAAAATTACATACCTTCACGATCTAAATTCATTGAATGTGTACGTTTATGGGGTGTCAATGTTCTAGTTCGTCAGACTTCAGGCTTGAATTTGCGCTACGTTCGATGGAAAATTGATCTTCTTGCCCCCTGAGACTAGTTCTGGCTGTGATTATCAACACTTAGGAAAGTCGTCTCTAAACCCAAACATACAGACAAAGCAATTGATCTCTGTGGGTGCATCACACTTGCAAAGAATTTGTAATTGTCATACTTGTCAGTCTCATAACTGTGGGTGCAAGTGAATTAGCACACGTTGCGCTGTGACTTCTTAAAAGCCAACACCTTGGCATGTCAACCACAAGAAGCCGTCATCGTTTAGGTGCCGTTGTCATGATAACACATGTCCATGTCAATGTTCGGTCTAGTCTTTCATTACTGCGGAGCTGATCATAATAACGGACCACCTTGATTATGTCGAAATTCAATCAATTCTCATGTCTTCCAATCGCATGACACAGCAACGTGCCATACATCATTCAAGAACTTACATTCTCAGCTATGATAAACATGCATCCGTTATTGTATTTGCTGAGCAATGCTCAAAATATGAAAATCGCTCAATTTACAAATTGCAATTTCTCGATCAGAACACTTGTGAATATGATAGAGAATGATGCACAAGGAGACCGAGTATCTTCTGAGCTTTCTTTTGATATACTGGCCATCAAATTGGTGAACTAGGAAAAAGATGCTGAAAATATCCTTTGCCTGAAAATGCTATATTCTCACTTTTTCATCAAAAAAGTTCATGTTTCGCATTTTCAAAAAAGTGCGATGTAGGTAACAAAAACATGGAAGTTTAATTCAAATTGACTCAATAGTTCTTTTTCAAACCTCTTCAACATTTTTCTCATTACCGTTGAAGTGCACAAACATTCAAGGTAAACAATCTGCAGTCACTGTGAGAGAACAATGACATGCATTCGCTGATTGTTCTGTTTTGAACATTCGTTCATGATGTTTGTGTTTGTGTTTTCATGATGTTCATGTTTACATGATGTTTGTGTACTTCAGCGGTAATGAGAAAAGATGCTAAAGAAGTTTGAAAAAGAACTGTTGAGCTTATTTGAATAAAACTTACATATTTGCACTCCTTACATCGCAAGGATTCCGAAGACAGCAAACATAAACATTTTGGATAAAATAGTGAGAATATATTATTTTCAACCAAAGGACTCATGATTATGTGATAACTTCACGATATCACTAATTTTTCCTAGTTCACCGATTTTGATGACCAGTATATCAAAAGAAAGCTCGGAAAATGCTCGCTCTGGTGCATCACTCACATGCTTTCTTATTGAAAGGTTGCGATTTGCAAATTGAGCGATTTTCATGATTGAGCACAGCTCAGCAAATACAATGACGAATACAAGTTTATTACAGCTCATTTTAAAGCTGAGAATGTACGCTCTCGAATGATGTATAAGGCGTTGTTGTGCGACACGATTGGAAGGCATGAGAGTCGATTGAATTTTAGCGGAATTTAAGTAGCCGTCTTTTATGATCAGCTCAAGCGGTTCCTTTCTCGGACATTGATGTTCCATTCGACTAGAAGCACTAAGATCAGTAAACTTTCCAACTAAGTTTACCCCCTCCCTGAGCGTCTGGTTTATCTACTGCAATATCTATATTGTAAGAATCAGTCTTAACCCATTATTGACGAGCGCATTACATTATTAGAGTGCTTTTAAAAAAATTTCTGGGCATCACACGAGGTTGGGAGTGGTTCCATTAGAAACTCGTTGATCTCTATGTTAATTTGGTCACTTATTTGGGCACCCTGTGTTCCAAAACGGTGACAATGGTCCCAAAAGATGCGGGTCGATATGGTAAAAAGAAGTTGCCACTCGCCATTAATGTGTTATTAAAGTAATAATCACCATTGCAATGCAATTGTACAGGGTGACACAGCTAAAGGTTCAATTTCTATTCCCCTCCTATTCTCAGGAAAAGGGCAATATGAAGTCACTGATGCCTGTAATGTGATCATTAGATATTTTTGCTATTTTAGTTTCCGAAGTAGTGATCAGGTGCTTCGTTGTATCGTCTCTATCTCACAAATTTCTTGCAGGTTACTTAGTGCACGTGGAAGTTAACTGGTGCAAGGAGGGCAACTTTTTATTCTCCTTTGTTATCACAATAACACAACATCTGATTTCTGCTGCTTTGCGGTAGGACCAGAAATGGAACATCTGAAGTAATAACTCCCTGCGATGTGGCATAATGTACTGATGGTGACTAATAGACCAGAAATATTTTCAGCTTCACCAAAGATTAAATCAAAATCGTGATATCATCCCTTGAATGTATGAGCACATGAGAAAATTCAATGCAATGAATTTTCACACTTTTTGTCTAGAGTCCACATGCATACATACAGTGTATACGATTTTCGAACGTATCAATACGCATGTTATGAACTTGTTCGCTTGTCCCATAACTTAAGTGTAACGCTAAAAAAATGCACCTTAATTAATATCTTTCATATTTGCATGAAATCACCCTGCAAATAGATGCATGATCTAAATAAATCAATTACTTACATATATTCATGAATGCAATTCATTTTTTCAATTCAAAATTACTGCATTCAAAACTGGTTCTTCCACAATTCGTAATCCAAAGCATCGACAGATTGGTCAATTTTGCAAGTCAGTAGTCTTCATCAACTTCGACAGATCATGATCATCCCGTATTATCATTTAGGTAAATATCCATACAAACTTTAAATTTATTTGCAGCCCTACCTTCACCAAGAGGAGAATCCTGATGCTTTATTACCTTAGATGCAAAATGTAAGATGAAATTAATTCAACTCATAAAAGTCTTCATAGTTTAAAGAACTTATGAAAATGTCTGGAAACCGTACCAAGCAAGCAAGATCATGAGTTTTATTTTTACTATTTTTACTTGTAGTTTTACTTGTTACTGACTATTTTTAACTTGTAGAAGCGAAAACATAGGAAATTTCATTTTAACCGAAAGCCGCAATCTGTGTCCAATTGGATTTGCATATTTAATCCTGTGTGACAAGAATAGGAACCAAGTAGAACTCGGCAAACGCGGAGATTCGTGGTAGACATAGGATGTACATCATTCTGTTCTTCTCATACGATTATGAAAATTATCCCAGCAGCCATTTATAATAGAATGTAATGCTTACTAATTTAAATTATTAATGAAAGTAGTCCTAATGAAGACTGATGGTGTTCTCCAATCCGCAAGTGTACAAAGGCAATGCTACTGTGACCATTGGATTAATCAGTTCTTAAAAGAACTCAACGGAGCTTTCTCGTGGCAACGAATTAAAATTGATCAGCTTTGGCCCAATAACTGGCAAAAATGGAAATCTTAAGACTTGTAACACTATTCATTCTTACTGTTAACACACTCTTACTGTTAATATAAATTCTTACTGTGAAAGTCTCATTTCTATCTCGTTCCGTGCTGAAACTCATTCTGGTTGCTGGATTATAACATCGACAATTGCCTTAAAGTTCTTCACCTACTGTTTTTGCCACAGCACCGTGGTGGTATCGTGGATCTCTCCGAAGTCAACAGAATTCTGACCCAACAATGCTCCCTGTCGACATATGTCATGTTCCCTTCGAATCCATCCCTCTAAAACGCGTTCTCCCAATACAACATCGATGATTGGAATTCCCTCCCAAATGAAATTGTAATGTTTCCTTCCCTGAAGTCCTTTAAAGATATCCTGAGCATTTTCCACTGCGAATTATTGTTACCTCATGCTACCGCAAAACCTGTTACTTTGCCTTGATTCTTCTTGCTCTTATTGATGTGTGCTAAGTATAAATGTTACATTAAAGCATGATGTCTATCTGGCAATTATAAACTTCCAGCAACCAGTATAACATGGAAAATACCGATCGCTTTGACTTATTTATTGTTCTGATTAACAGGCTCTCCATTTCAAAACAAGACTTTAGTAAGTTAAAAGTCTTTTTTAACCATCCCGCCCCCCTCAAGGCACGAAGCCATGCTTGTACGCTAGGGATGTGCAGTCTTCATACCGTCGCTTAAAGCTTGTAAGCAATCTCTGGTGATAGAGGTGGTACCTATTTCTGGAAACAGACTCGAGCCCTAAACCCTCCACACTTCTGTGTCAAAGCGCGGCCAATCGTCAATATCTGGCACGCCTTTGTTATGCATGATTGATATGTACATAGTCTTTTGTTCGTACTTCTCCCTTGATGTGTAAGGAATGGAAGTGGAAGCAGAAGTGGTGGAAGCGAAAAATATAGCAAAATCATCGCTTCCACACAATTTTGATTGCATGACATGGACAAGTTCATCACTCATTTTGTCGCGATTAGATTTTGTGCATATCTTGTACTATGAGTTGCACGTTCTCAAGACTGAGTTGTCACAACGTTTAGGACTCTTGAAAACCACCTTTTGTCTCTTACTTGTACAATAACCTTTCTTTAGATGAAGTGTGAGTTTTCAGATCCTTAGGATGAGAACATCACTCCATTAAATGAGTTTAAATAATAACAATGCGTCATATCAGCAGTGAATCAGAACAGATGTCATGAGATTCATCAGTTAGGTGAGAGCATTGCGCAGAAATTAAATTGTTATCAATGATATGATAAAATAGATAAAATATCTATTCCTTCAACTTGCAGTCTGAAACTTCTAATAAAACGGGTTGAAGTTTATGATGTTCGGGGAGAGAAATCTTAAAATACACAGTGAAATGGTTGAAATTCATTTGCATATCTGCAGATCACAATATTGATGGTCCATCAGTGTCTATCTTGAGGTAACAGTATTATAAAACGTTAACATTGTATCGCTTGTCATCCCCATCAACAAACATGACGGTGTGGAGCCAACGAGAACAATTACTTTAACAAAAATCGATCAGGAAGCAGTTCCTCTAGGGACGACTAATTGTTTGTGAAGAGTTTTCAGATACTAGATTGATGGTTTCAACAATACATTAGAGACAACGAGCCAACTCTTATTCCATGTACCTGAATGGAGAATCCGACAATTAAAACAAACCAACTTGGTTAAAAGTGTCTCGCGATTTCCTTTCCATCATCATGTTTATAATCAAGAAAATGAGCGGAATACAAAAGGAAAGAAGGCCCATACCATCCATCGTCAATTACTGTAATATTGATTGTTCAGATGCAATTATGAAATTGATTTATCAATGACTAAGAGAGCAATGATGTTAATATTATCCGTGAAACAAATTGGAAACTGACATGATGATATCAAATAATCTGTTCTGTCGATTTCGTTTCCATGATCATTGGGACATTAAAGAACTTGACTAATTGTGTCATATATACGAATGACATATAACAAAATAATCCATCATAGGAGATCCATCGAAATACTCCATCAAGAGGAGAAGGGTTTGACTTGTTTCAGCAGTAAGTACTTTTAGATGCTTGAGAAAAGACTTTGTCTACCGAGAAGTTTGTTATGAAACTGAAGATCATTGACTTTCACAGTGAATAATAATGAGCTATATGACAGAACGAAAATAATCATCAAATTATGTTTCTTGCAAAAATGACTATAGGAGAGACACTTTGCAATGCACAGTGCGCCTTAATCACACCATAGCAACTGTTAGAAACTTAGATTGTATAAGAGTGTCAGTTTGTCAAAAATTGCAAGTAATAACACCTAATATGATGACCAAGGACACTTGAATTCTGCGGAGCGTAGAAAATTGCAGAAAAGGAAGAACAACGTAGAAAAATGCATGTTTTTAATTGATTCACAATTGCATAATCATGTTCTTGGAAAGTTGTATCGCAGATCTATCAGTTCTGTAAAAACTGGTATCCAATGCAAACTGGTTAAACCGCCTATCAAACCAGACTGAGAGCTAAAAACCATGTAAGTATTTATTTTTGAAATCAGCGTTTTCAGGAATGGGTCGCCGAATTGAATAAGGGGGCCGCTAGCCCTCAGAAAAACAACAGAAAATGTGACCAATGGAAGGAATTTCAAGATTTGTCGTTTGATTGTAGAATAAAAAACCGAGAGTGGCGAATCGGCCCCTATGCAGATATGGTCAAGTTTTGTTATGATGCTTGCCAAAACTGGACGTAGAATCATTGCTATAACAGCTTCATTATAAGAAGAGTCGGTCAATTTCAGAATTTTTGTCACAAAAGAGCTCTAGAGTTCTACCTACGTCTGTGCTTTTTAATGTCTATTTATAGATAAATTGGAATTATTTAGATTCATTAGGAGAAGCGGAATCTAATGATGTTGTCTTTTCTCACTATAACGTATACAGTGAAGTGATGAATAATTACATGAAAATAAAATATTGGCATTATTCCCATTTTCAAGTAAGATGTTTATTAAATTACAGTCCGTTTCATAAAAAGTGGATCATCCTAAAATTTGACTAAATAAAACATAAGTATGATACAGAAAGCATTTTTCATGTTATTTCATGTCCCTAATATATTTAAATGTCCTTATATAATCTGATAAGCTATGATAATGCAACGGTTCTTAAGAAGCCAATATTTTGTGGCCCTACCCTTATTGTCAATGACATTACCAATTCGTCTAGGCATTGATTCGATGATATCGTTGATTTTTGACTGATCTAACTTTCTCCACTCTCTTTTTAACAGTGACGTAAGTTGTGATACGCCATCTATAGGTAGCAGTGAACGACGAACGTTACGTTTTAGAATACTCCATACATTTTCTATGGGATATGTAGATCTAAGATAATGTCCTAAGCCCTAATTGAGACTTGCATAAGTTGACTCTACTACTCCTGTGACACGTAGCATTATCATCTATAAATAACCAAGTCGATGGATCACCAAGTTGATCTGTCATTTGGCCAATGTTCATTCGTAAAACATTCACATAGCGTTCAGAATTCATGGTTCCTTGCTGTATGTGAAGTTCAGAGCGGCCATTGGTCCAAATGCCAGCCCAAATCAGTAGAGTCGCACCACCTTGTACCCGGGGACGATGTAAATGTCTCGGAATTTCCTGATCAGATTTTATCCATAATCTCAATCGACCATCACTATCCTTCAGACGGACTGATGCATCATCAGACCAGACAACCCGATCCCATTGATTTCGCCAGTGACAATGACTCATTGCCCATCTGAGACGTCTTTTTGTATGCTGATTTGATATTTCGATCTGAGAGGGCCTCTTACAGCTCTTGAAATTCGACTCAATAAGTCTTCTACGAAAAGTGGACTTAGAAATAGACGAGACTAGTGCAGCCATCTCAGTTAACGAGAGATTTGAATCAACTTTAACAAATCTCAAAATTAGGCGGTCTCTACGTTTGGATGTTTTGCGTGGACGGCCAGAGCCCTCTTTACGACAGAGTCGAAAATCATCATTATGCCATCGATGCACATTTGTGTAAGGGACATTTAGTCGCTTGCTTGTATGTAGCTCGCAAAGAAAACTCTAGTTCTAGCAAGGCTGACACTTTGCCTTTTGTGAATGCGATCTCGTTATTGTTCATTTGTGCTTTGTATTGTTTTCAACCGGTAAGAGATAGATTTCTAGCTGAAAGCAATCAGGAGTGCTGCCAACACCACCGCAACGAAGTCAGGAAGCTATGGAACATGAAGTCCAGTTAATCACATGTAGCAGTTACATTATTGTTGATGAATAATGGTGCTATACTGGCTCTGATTGACCGATTTTCTTTATTTTTGTTTTGCTTGATAGCTTTTGGCTTGTAGAACAACATATTACATAACAAAAGAAACAAATGTAATTTTATAAGAGTGAGGTATGATTTTGTGTAACATTGCTAAATGAAGATCAAATTATCTACTACTTTTTTATCTATAACAGGAAAACAACTCAATATTCATGCTTGAAATTTCCAACAATGATATTAGTAAGCACAACTGACATATCTTCCAAATTTCAGAGAAATTCGTTCAAGTTTGGCGGAGTTAGACAAAGTTGAAGTTAAGGCGATGTTTAAGGGTGATCCATTTTTTATGAAACAATCTGTAGTATAAATATGTATCTAAATATGGTTTACGTTATTTCAAAATAAGGATGCTTGCAGTATATATTATATATATTGTATAATTGCATATAATATTTTAGTATCAAGTTGCTGAAAAATGAAGCAAAATTGACAAATCTCTATCAATTTTGTTTCAAATGTTCTCTTTAAAGATTAAACAATTCGCTATAGCTGACGTTTAATAAATCGTGCAAATAGATTGCGAGCAATATACATGCAGCTATGGATAGTTCTAGAGGTTTATATTCTGTACTCTTATTGACTAATTGTGACACGTTTCATGTCAAAATAATAGATTCACTGTTTAAAGATTGAAATCCCTATTATCTAAGAAGCAACTTCATCGAGCTTTCAACTCAAATAGCGCAATTATGAAAAATGGCCTTATTACTACCGGTATATTTTCAAATAAATAACTTAGCCCCATTCTACCCCGGATATTTTGAGCTCCGAAAACCCTATGGACTTGTAGAGCCCTCCACCTCTAATGTTAATGTTCCTATGGTTACTGTAAATTTGTTCCCAAAAATGCAGCATTTGTATTTGGCACATGCTGTTTCCAATGGTGGCACCACTTTTTACAAACTCGGCATCTTGTTACTATAAATAGAAATCCAACATTTTCAAAGAATTGATATTTTGAATGAACCTGTCTGTTGGAAATCGTCGGTACAGGACTTTTATGAACGATACGTTTGATCAGCTTTCTTATGACAACGTCTGAAGACATTGTTGGCGGCATCCATGATTGCATTGTCATAGTATAGCGGCGTTATGGATGAATGAACATTTTAATTTCATTTACTCTTTGTCAATGGTCTGCTGGTGATCTGAATTTATTAGCATGTTTTTTGGCCATCTAAACATCGACTGAACATCGGCACTGGAAGCCGAAGGCCTATCTCTGAAACGTTTAAGTATTGTTTTATAATATCGGCCGGTAATAAATATGGTCTAACGAGGAAAATGATTGTATTTCCCGCTAGACCATATTGTCAAGCATAGTAGGATGAATGTCAGATTTTCATTTAATATGCGTGTGTGAACATAGTTAATATACACTGTGAACATAGCTCGGTAACAATTACACACTCATCTAGAATATGCATGCTAATGTTTTGCAGACGTTATAAGTTAAATGACTTGATTTAATAGATAATTCACTTTTCTGAAATTGAATTTGCTGTATAATTAAGCTTATCGCAAATTTGATGGAAGAAGCGGCAAATGTCTTCAGCTATGCTTGACAAAATGTGACAGATAAAGAAAAGAATTGAAATTGGGAAACCAATTTATCAATATTGCTCTTCATATTACATGAATTTTTATAGATTTTCGAGTAAAATCATAAAAAGAGATTATCAAGACTTTCCTTGCCTTCTTTCCGATTTCTGATGTGTTCAGAATGTTGTATTCGCAAACATTTGTAAATTGAGCATTGTATTGGTGAATAGGGTAGTTACAATTTCAATGCCTAAGTAGACTATAAGTGTCTCATAATCTTATTTATTATGAAAATTATCAAACCTGCACTGAAAAAATAGTCTTAGCGCAATGCTACTCGTATTCATCCATTCAGTGTTGAAAAACGTTGCTTTATTAATGTCACATGCCGAGCTTCTCAATCTTTGATCCATTGAACCAGTAAATAGGAAAATGCGGTCTGTAGGCTGTGCAGACCATACGAAAAGAAGAAGGTACGCTGTTCTCGGGACATTCGCTATCAATGTACGGCAATACGATATCGAAAGACATTTCCATAGAGTACTGGACATCTTACGTCTGAACAGTATAGATTACAAATACAAAACAGATATCGAAAGTGCGGTCAAAACCTCACCTCTCAGATGGGAGAGATTTTTAGATTCAATTATCAAAATTCGTGCAATTGAGTAGGAGCAGCGCACTGAATGAGTAGGAGTAGGCTAGAAATAGCGCGACAGGCGTTGGATTGGATGTCAGTCTCGTTTCATGAATAGAAAAGCTTTTTCAAGTTGCAAAAGCTAAGTACATGTGTATTCAAGAACCTTCTTGGGAAGGTTAATCGACGTATCAGGCAGCTAACTTGTTGAGTAATTATTTGCGTAATTGTGTCAATATTCATTTTGACTTCATCGAGGTTTATTGATTTGTTTGAAGTACGATTAATGAGTACTTTTCACAAGTGATAGCACAAAGACATTTTCTTGAATAGATTTTATCAAAAATATTTCCATTGATTACTACAACTATACTATGTTGCAAGCTTCTGGCCACTGTACATATTCTATCTCTATACACGTTCTTCGGTGTCCAAGAGTCATGTCAATCTTGAAACTGCTTGGGAGCGGCTTATACTTGGTCTTGGAATAATACATCTATTCTCAAGCGTGAGTAGAAACATTAAGCGATTTCCCAAGCTGGATTATAATTACATATAGACACGTGTTTGTGTCAGCATTAGCTGTCGCAGGGTAAATATAATGTACAATAAGGTGTAGCGAGGAAAATGATTCAATTTTCGGCACAGTTAGAGAATTGACTCAGGTCATTGTAATTGCCCTAGTGGTATTAGCTGCTTTTACTCCAAATTTGCCGCCAGAGGTTAGAAACAATGCTAAAAATGCTGAAACAATGCCTCTCCGCTATGTTCCCTGCTTTGCTTTGGACAAGCCCACATGTAGCTATAGTCTGGAAGGAAAATGCACACTAAAAATTCCCGTTATATCAGCGAAATATTCCCGTTTCTTTCCACACCTTTAGCAGATCACAGGAGAGTAGCTCTCCTGCTCATGAAGTCTGGCATTCCTGGTGATTGAGTATCTTCGTTGATCACTTGTTTCACCGAATGGAACTCTCCGATAGAAGTATTTAAGTTGCAGCAGCATTAATCAGCTTCAAATATAAGTTAAAGAATCAGTAATCCGAAAAATAGCTGATTTCTGTCCTGAGTAATTTTAGTACCAGCAAGCTAAATAATTACGAATAAAAAATGTATACACACAGCGGTCGCTTCGGCTCCAGACCCTTTCTGAAGGCAAGGTAGCAATAAAATGACAGTGTCTAAACTGGCTCGTTAGATACGCAGCATAGCTGCGGTTCTCTCATGACGTCTGTCCTTTTTATGATTCCACCACGCTTGTTTCAACAGGATCATTTAAGCAGCGAAGAAATTCAACATCAAAATCATCAATCGAACCGTTAACAAGACTGGTCTCACTGTGTTCAGACAAAGAATTTAGATCATTTTTATTACGAATGCTGAGACTGTGTTCGTTGTATCTAACATTAAATTTTATCTTGTTATCAATTGAATTGAATGAATGCCTCTAGTTCGTTCTCTTAATATTAGATACATTCAATTCGATTAATGACAAGATAAAGTCTACCATTGAAAACCCCGACGATGGGTTACTGAACTTTTTAGATTTGAGTACTTGGTTAGAGAATAGGAAAATCATGTAAAAGACATATCGCCTGGCAATGCTTTGAAAAAAGATAGTTATTTAATATTTACCGAGCTCCGTCAAAACTAATTTAGTAAAACAGACCATAATAGACACGCGTAGTCGGTGTAGTTCAACGTTCTCTGATAACAGTGAAATGGAATCGGAGAAAAAATGTAAAGAAAATTTAAAATTTAATGGATACACAAATAAGGATTTGATCGTGTCTGATATAAATACCCAAAAAAATAAAGCTGGTAAAAACAACGATGATAAAAAGGCATTTTGAAGCTACCGTTTATAAACGACAGTCGGAAAATTAATTACCAAATAAGAAAACATGGGTTGAATGTCCGTCTCGTCAGTACGGGCAACAAAAAGCTGCGCAATGTTTTGAAGAAAAAATGTAAAAAAAGTAGACACAATGATTGTTGAACATGCAACAAGTTATCCCAAAATCATAACTGTTAGACATCGTCTGTTGTTTATCAATTCTCTTGTAGGTGTGGTGATAAATATATAGGTAAAACTGCTCAGTAAAACACAGTTTCAGTATTCGTAATAAAAATGATCTAAATTCTTTGTCTGAACACACTAGGACCTGTCTTGAACAACTTAAGCATAAAATTTGGCAACCTTAGACCCTGCTTTTTGCGTTACAAGGGCTCGTCAGTACGACTCGGATTGGCCCAAACTTGCTTAACATGTCTGGAGTGACTTAACAAGCTGAAAGATTGCTGAACAGACTGCTCTGTTTTTATTTATCCTAGCTTAACCATGCTGCTGATAGTCATGAAGATTTCTGAGTGTCGAAACACAGTGTCTGGGGCTGCCATGGAAATTTTGTGTTCAAGTCTGTGTTCAAATCTAGGGACATATTTCTACTCTATACCCAGGTGAGCTTTGAGCAGATCATAGGACGTAGGACGTATCTTTGTAATAATTACAAGCCGCACTGGAATGTGAATTCAAACTGCATCCAAAATCATTACGCTTTTTGAAATGACTTAAGCCTATATCATAGAAATTTAATGTGGTGTTCATGCAAGCCATGTTTTCTTGACAATAGCATCAACTTGATCAAAAATACTCCTATACATGTAAACAGGAATATAAGTCGTATAGTCACGCAATCATTACGGACTTTAGGAGACAGTTTTACAGAACCGAGTAGGATACAGAATATGAGAAATTCAGATATCATTTAAGAGCACTTAGAGATTTGTTGAATCCCTGCCAGTATTTTCTGCCAGTATCTTCACGAGAAAAAAAATTGAATCTTATTTTACAAAAGTAAATCTCCGTTCAAAAATTGTATCACTCATGAAATGAGAGTCTTATTCTTCTTACCGTAGCCTTTGAATTATTGACTACGAACTAATGGGAGTGATCAGAATAATCGACATAAGTTGAAGTTAATAAATCAGGCTCATATCCAGAAGCTACACAAATACGCGAATCAAACAAAGTTTCTGATTTAGTACACATAACATGATGCAATGATATTTCCAAATCTGGCTCTTTGAATCACACAAGGGAACTGTTGCGTAGGCGAGGAGTTTGACAGTCGAAGGGGCAAGCATACAATTAATTTCAATGCAAGTTTGTTGAATTATTTATCTCAATATACCCTTTCTGACACTTTTATAGAAGCGGAGATACGTCTAACTTTCAAAGAACATTCAACCGCTAAACTCCTCATGCTTTTAGCTATTTCCCGATAACAGCTTACAAATGAATGAAGCAAAGTAATCATTGAGTTTTTATTCAGACCATTCTTAAATTTCAGTTTTCGTGTAGAATATGTATGCAGGATCTGTTCAGCGCCGTAATAGGGGCGTTCAGGTCTCATAGAAATTAATTATAAAAATTACTGAAGCAATAACATTTTCATTCTTGATTAGGGGATAATTTGACTGTTCAGTACCGATGTTTACTTCACTTTTTGACGATCTTTATAAAAAAGAAGCCATCCATAAAGCTAGGAAGCTGTTTGTGTGACTTGTTCATAAGCAAATAAGTATTTTTGAAAAGCACTTCCAAGTGAACTCCTCTTATCTGGTCACCACAAGATTGAGGAAGTGAGCGGTATCTTTATCTCATGGTTTATCCAATTAGGAAATTAGTAAATATGCACTGTATCAACTGACATTAATGCTCGTCGCTTTTCATACCCTTTTGTCTGTACACGCGAATCAAAGTAAAATATAAGTTTAAACAGTGGCCTAATCTATTGAAAAATATTCTTCATTTATTATGCCTCACTTACACTACGGTCTAATAGTAACCTTGACATATTTACATCTACTGTGTCAGGGATGCGGAGTCCTATCATTTTGATAGGACTCCGACTTCCGGGGTTGATAGGACTACGACTCCGACTCCGGGTGGCAAGAATATGGAGCCTAGTTTTTTGAAAGAAACTGATAACCTGCATCATAGATCAATATAGGCTTACCTGAACCTATCTTCAGTGATCATTTCTGTATCAATTATCAATCATTTTCGATGAAAGTTCATCAAATGTCGCTTTTAGTTGGATGCATGCGACTCGGCTCCTCCCATCTTGTTGATGTGTGCTTCACACGGTTTTCTTCAGTCTCTACCAGGCAGGAAAATCCCCATCCTTCTCCAAAAGATATGAGTATACTTTGGATTTTAATATGCGCTTTAAGGGAGCCATCACACACGATTAACGTGAGGATAAGAGAGAATTTTCTCAAACAAACTAGTATTTCATTTTTGTCTCTGACGTGACCTCTGGTGCATAGGTGTGATCGAGGCTAGGAAGGCTTCTCTACTAAATCGCTGAGTGAAAAGACAATCCTTTTTTCGCTTTCAGGGTTCACTCCCTCATATATTACAAGCTTTGCATTCAGCAGTGTCTCTGTACTTTTGTTAACATTATGTTAACTGTTGCTGACATTATTATCAATTATTATTATAACTTAATATGATATATTGGATACATTGTAATGACTACTTAAGTATTTAGTTGTCTGTATTGTGTCACTGAGCATAGTGTACAGCATGTTTACCTGTTATACAAGTTGAGCTAGATTGCTTACTCTGTGGACATAAACACTTTTTCACTGATTGCCTGAAGCAGATGCAGGCCTACTTGATTAATATTTCTTATTTCACTTTCTTTCTAAAATTCTGACATCCTTTTGAGCATTATTACCTTGTGTTCAACCCTTCTGGCTAACTTTAATTTAAATTCAATAATTGCATTGGCCTATCAATTCAAAACTTATCTGGGAAGTGACCAGGCATCGCATCACAAGTAGCAACTCTTAAAACTGTCGTCAGACGTTAAATTAAGAAGATCCTGGACAAGCAGTAGACAGTCTCTAAAGGCAGACAAATTTTACCAAGGATTTTGGTGATAGATCTATGGATTTATCTATCAGTTCTCAAAATTGATGAAAACCCAGAAAGAGCGGACAAAAAGATTTCTCCGCCACAAAAACCAAGTTGATTTTAATACAAATATTTTTTGGCTCCAAGAAACATAGGGTGACAAGTTCGAGTCCTTTAGATGTTTGAATGACACCAAGTCATTGGATTAATTTACCTTGCATTAAAGCAATTGGAACAAAGTGTTCCACTTCGAGCATTTCTTGAAAGTTTAACTTTAAAAAAATCTAGAAAGTTATGACCATAGAAATCTGACACTTAACTGAACGGCCATGCACATTGAAAAGAATGCAACATTGCAGACATACGTTGTGATGACAGCAGTACCTAAATGTGGCCGGCTTTAATTGGTTGACAGTGGCTAGACGGGGTACTTTGTAGAGATTCACGAATATTATCATTTCTCTTTAAATACACAGTCGATTTGATAAAATGGCCCTTCCCCAATAATTTGCAACTGTGGCAGGTTCCAGTAATTTGATTCTTCTTAGGATCTATCAGTATTAATTTAGATGGGTGTTTTAGAGAAGCTTAAATTACATCAACAGAAAGTTGATACATAATCCACTCTAGTCCCGCTAACTTTGACAAGGCGAAAAGTCGGATTTCTGGGGCAATTACCTTCTTTCAAGATATGCAGTGAACAATGAGCACGATGGTGACTACATGAACAATGAGCGACGAATTTACAAATATAGGACAGAAAACTTTGTTTTGACGAAAATTTAGAACAACTAAGTAAGTAAAAGGAGGTTTTGCATGCATATGGCTAGGGTTGCAGCTCGTTAAATTATGTTATCTGGTCGGGATGAGGCCCGCAAATAATCGAGCCAGAGAATTTGTGATTCAAAATAACAAGGTGTGTTCCGTCCCGCTGGTTGTCATTTCCATGCCAACCACTGCCTAGGCCGCTACGGCCCAAACGTGGTTGAAACTCGATTTTTACACGGAAGATATGTAATGTATATTGATGGTTTCATTTTATTTTACATTGATTTCGTTTTACACATTTTGGAAGTGATGTTATCTAACTATATTTAAATCAAATCATATAAAAGCGTTTTACTTAAATTCTCTTCTATTTCAAATGTACAAATTATGTTACCAAAATATTTCTCCAATATATTACTGTAATTTTAAAAAGATGTCTCTATCCAATGCTCATAATTCAAACGAATCACGGGATAATTTGTCGTCTATTTTGCTGTTCACAGGAAGTGTGGTATAGAATTTATGTAAACATGTCGTGCAAGCGCTTGATGTTGAATACAAATATTTGCTGTATAAATCTGATGGAAACAAATTAAGCAGACGTGTGCATGAAAATGTTAACAAATTTTGGGGTTTCCAATTTCCATTCCGTATAAAGTTTACAGCAGTTCATTTACATCATTGAGAACGCTGTTATTATTTTATTATTATCACCATTATCAATGCTCGGCCCAGGATGATTGAGCAAATATATTACTCAATTTGTAAAGAAAATTTTTATTTCTCACGAATATCTCTCCATAAAAAAGTCGTGAAAATGCTTAATTTGTTACGAGATGATTGATTCCATTGCTCAAAGAAGGCAAACAAAATTTTCTTGAGTCGTAAATCACACAACTGCAAATTGACGAGGCGCCGCGAACTCCTTACTGCAGAGTTTCTGAGAATTCTAGCAATTATCTGATTTTCGTAATCTGCTTTTTAACATGGTAGAAGTAAGTACAGAATTGCCTTTGATATCTCCGAATCAATGACTTGGGTGATAACGCCTGCTTATCAATCTGCTCATATTGATGCACTCTCTACACTTGTCTGTTCTAATGATATCCTTGAGACTGTTCTTTAATTCATGAAAACTTGAAAATGTCTAATTGTCTGTACTATTATGTAGTTGTGCACTTGTGCATTTTGGGTTGCGGTTTCGGTTTCGACGTAGTATAGTGAAACCTCCCGCCGCTACCAACTTCATTATAGAACCACTTTGCGTCCTCCTGTGAAAAAATTAAATGATTTGGTGTCTCTAATTAAGCGGACAACCTCTACATCTGGACGTAGACCACAAAACCCGAGAGACTACGTCGATCTGCGATCTCTTTGCGGAATCGCGAAGATACTGAATCAATCATCAGACCTGACTAAAAATGATTGACTGAAACTTGCTTTTAGCTAATGTTGTAGCACCGTAGAAAAACTGTTTTTTTGTAGACTGGTCTGTTCTCTTCACAAAACTCATGTCACCATAGAGTAAGTATATAAATGTGTATACAATGTGTATACACTTTCGATTTTATTAAATGAGCTCAAAGGGGATACAATCGGAATTGTTTCCAAAAGTGAGATATGCACATTTATGCAGTTTTGAAGAAATTACAGTGGAATTGAATGATCATGAAAGCATAAAGCAGAAGGAAATGTCATCATTTTACAGATCGTCATGAGGTGTCATGACAGCCTTGGAGAGATAATGTTTGTTAAATTAGCAACTCGATGGCCTGCTATTGCTTTCATGCTCAACCTCAAGAGAATCTTCTTAGGCGTGATCATATCATAAGCAACCTGCCACTGGTACAGCAAAATCACATAATCAAAGACAATAATCTCAATTAACTTTGAAAGATGTAAATGGGTCCACATCACTATTCAGATTCAAGAAATGAAACATGAATTTGGTGAATCATAAAATCATGCCGGTGAAAATTGAATTAGAAACTTGAAATTTCAGCCAAGACAGCACGAATACTATCGCGACTTTTTCATGAAGACTTCCATTATAATACGGATCATGAAATTCCGTTCATAATCAGCTTAACTTCCGCTTAGTTAGGATACTTATTAGCAAATATTCATTCCTTTTGATATCCAACTTGTTTCACACTACTTATATAGGGGCGTCCTACGGGTAGTATATATATTGGCAAAATTCAGACTTTTCAAAACTGTTGAAATAATTTTTTGGACCACGGGAACGCAATCTCCGCAAAAAACTGAATCTTTTCATATAAAAAATGTTCACTGTATATAGATACTTTTTTGAGTCAACACTCTACCTATATATCCCTACCTTATGAATGTCACCATCGTGTAGATCGTGCATGGAATGCACCCTATCTGAAATCATATTTTGATTATCCTTATTAATATAATTATCATCACTGTTTACAATTTTGATGACATTAGATGGTGCAAATAGTTATATTTGAATGTCTAACGCTACGATGATAGACATATTCATATCAAATGTCTTCACTTGGAACATTACACGGCAAGTATGCTAAGACAAAACTTTAACTTAAAACCCCTGTATAAAGCTATTGCATCATAAACATGGTATTCCATACAATAAAAATAATCTATACTAATCTAGGCAAGCTTGTGATATCAAACTATGTACGCTTTGTTAAAATTTAATCGTGGTATACAATGTGGGCGTAATCATCTTATTTTCATTATGGACATAAGTATGTATTCACATATTCTCCAGTCACGCTTGGTATAATGAAATGAATACTTGCGCCTGCAATCATACACTGGTCATTAAATCAACATGTGGTAAGTGTAAATCTACAAATTTTCTACGTGCATTTACATGTGTATACAAAAGAATCAGAGGCATTGCAATAACGGAATGCTACATGATGTCAGATACTGCATCGGAGCATGCAAATATCTGAGATACTCGTATATGACAGAAATTTCAAATCACCATGCTGTCGAACGTCAATAGAATAAGTAATAGGAAATTCAGAATTTCGATTCCCTGGAATTCACTCTCATTACTGATCAGCATGCACAACATCAAATCGATAGAAATATGTAAGAAGAGCAAGAAAATTTAAGAAAGTTCATTATCAGTGGTAAAGCAATCATTCCATCGAATAGTTTAAAGGACATTCAGTACTTGACTCTTAGGATTATTGCACTAATAGTGCGAAACGTTGTGAAAGGATCATGATAACCAAAAGAATATAAATGAATATCATTCATTGTTATATTTGCTTGTTGTATACCGCTAATGCATGATTAGGGATGTACTCCACACGCTACTTGTAAATGGTCAGAATTTTCGGACCGTTCCGACCTAGCCCTTGCAATTTCATCTGATGATTACCATGTCTGTGCATTTGCGATGTTTAAGATAATGCCTACTTACATTCGTGGTTGATTTTTACTGGATTTCTTATTCCCAAGTATGATGAATTTGTGTTTCTTGGAAAATTTAATTTTTTTGATGACATCAGAAAAGATTTATCAGTAAAATCGAATCCATGCATTTCGAAGTATGAGAACAGATAGGCTATAGCAGGAAGGCGCGCCCTGTCACTTCTACCGATATATCTCTCTAAATTTGGCCATCGGGAATGGCTTTTTGTGCAGAAAGATAATCGATATCCATAACAAGTCAGTTTCTGTTAACGCAGTTTGCAGCTATTGTATTAAACTTATTTTTAGTTCATCCAGGTGTGTGAAAACACCAGCTTGGATGTACGTACGCAGCGTGAGTCTCAACACTAGGAGATTTTCATTCAGATCTTTTCTCGTATTCAAAGATTTATTGATTTAACCACTTTGACAAGTTAATAAAAGTGAATCTTCATGTTCGGCACTGTTTTTCTGTTCAAAAGTATCAAGCCCGTCATGTGTCTAGTCTGCCTACACGTTTCTCCTACTTGGTACGATAATACAAAACAATAATGTGACCGACCTTGATCCTTTATAAGTAGCAGCTGCATCAGGATAAATACAACTTATAGCTACGAGGAAAATGGAAATATAAAATGGAATATAAAGCTTCAATAAAATGCAGCAGGTGTGGGCCAGGATGATTCAAATTCAACAAGAAAATAATCTAACGATGAAATTAGAGGAGACTGGGCTAGTTACTGCAATTTTTGATTTTTTTGAAATTGGCGAACGCATTGATGGAATCTGTTCGATTCGCTTGGTCTTATTTATTTAGAACATGTGAAAAATCTTGCATGTAGTGAATCTCAGAAAAACCAAATGTATATCAATGGCAACTGTTTAAAAAATGAGCTGAAAATACAAGATCATCCACCTACGCGGGTCAAGTTGTTGCAAGCAAGGAAATTATAGCATCACAGCCAACTGATGTCCGTTTACTCACTGATATATACATGTATCACATATACATGTATATACATAAAAACGATGGCTAATGGGCAGAAAAAGTTAGGAAAACTACAAGATCTATGTAAGATTTCTAAAATTCTCATATATCGCAGACGTAGTATTTAAAACTGGATACATATTATCAGTGCCCTGCGTTTCCCTACGATGCAATTTTCCCCTTCACCTGACCCGCATCAACTTGCCCGTCACTGCCCAATGGCATTCATGTTGGAGAAATAACTTCACAGCTGAAATTAATACAATTAGCGAAATATTGACAAACACAGTCTTAATAACATATGCGATGGTTACTATGTACTAAAAAACTGTGAATCTGAGACACTTTGTCTTTTAATTACAACATAGCATGCAAAAGAAAAGCAAAAATAATTCAAAGTACGAAAAAGCGTAGGCTATTTTAAATCTGCAGTTACAAAATTAATAGATCGAACCACTTTCATAGGGAATAACATGCTCCAATTTCATTTCCTTTAGTTGGGCGTGAAATTTCATTCAGTAGTTTTCTCTGTGGGACCCTTTGTAACAACTGGCCCGGTCCATCCAACTCGAGATTCAGAAAGTCAATAAATTTACGGTGTAATTCATAACTCACATATGCTTTTAATAATTACAAGTACATTTGTATTTATGCATTCAACTTTGACAGAATTCAGCAATTGATCAATAAAGTAATAGCTTAATTTTTTTGTGACGCAAAAATGGATACTGCATCAATATTTGTCATCAAGAGCAGGTGTCTTCGTAGCACTTTTATAAGCAATTCTGGCCAGTCGAAAAATTTTAAATTAAAACTTAGCTGTGTCATC
This sequence comes from Prostheceraeus crozeri, assembly GCA_907163375.1. Taxonomy (NCBI): domain Eukaryota; kingdom Metazoa; phylum Platyhelminthes; order Polycladida; family Euryleptidae; genus Prostheceraeus; species Prostheceraeus crozeri. Next base: position 301,971 of record CAJQUW010000896.1, on the reverse strand, counting down.
AAAGCCCATAAACTAGCCATTTAACTATAAAATGTCAATTTTTTCTATAAAATGCAAATTATTAAACCACGTTAAACATGCGTGCATTTCATGTTTAAAATCAGGAGATCAGTGATGTTAAAACATCAAACCGGCTTATTTGACAAATGACTTCGCATTAAAGCGTTGTTTCAATCAAAGTTTGAATTTCGTATAATCGCCTCTTGACTTTTGGTGTAACTTTGATTGCAGAACACTCTGGCAATTTTTGTGTAACTGTAGATGTCTTTTGGCTTTGAGGAGAAACGCGAATATTCTCTGAATGTAGGTCAATATTTTATTTTCGCTGTGAGCTTTACAATAGAATGTTCCCGTCCATTATTCAAAGGAAAAATGCTAAAAACGTTCTTTATGAAATCCGTCTTTGTGTCGAAAAGGCATTTAGTAGACTTTTTATTTACACAGAGTGTCAAATTCATTGATGATGAATCTAATTTTCTTCATTTTTCTATCAGTTCTGTCGGTTTATCTAAAATTGATTTTTCCTTTACATCATGTCGCAAGCCAATTTGTAGATGTAATGTATCTTCATTTTCTCTTTTCATTAGAGAAAATTTTTCTTTCCGGCGAAGAAGTTATATCGACAAACAGTTCTGTCTTATGAAAATGAAAATGTTGATTAATGTATATAGATATGATTAACCCTTTAACGGCTGAGCCCGAGTTAACTCGAATCGGTAGGACAGGTAACTGTCACTGACAAATAAAATTTTCCCTTCCACTGTTCACGAATCCTGAGTTAACTCGTTTATGGTGTGAAGTGACGTAAGCCCTTCAGAGACACAGAGAGAATTACCTAAATTGGTTCAGTGATATTGCATGCTGTCTCGATACGACTTAACTTGGGCTCAGTTTCTCATTGCATTACCGCCTGCAAAGCAGCAGTGATATTGTTTTGCCCTTTCGATTCGAGTTAACTCGGACTCAGTAAAATTCGGTGGGTATATGAAATAAGCATCGCAGCCAAAGGGTTAATGTATATAGAAGTTGAAATAGATGCCATCTTCTTATCTTCCCTGGTACAACTCGCTTGACCAGGATTCGAGCAGACGTCAGCTAGAAATCAACCCAAGAGCTCTATCATCACGACCAGAACTGTTGTTCAAAAGAAGAGCAGATGAATACCCATAGAAATCAGGGCTTGTTGCATAAAGCTTTCAACAGTATGGAACTATTGATATTAAGTAGTGAATCGATAAATTCCATTGCATATAACACACCACTGAAACAGTGTTATTGAAGTTCAATGCTCAATAGTCTGCTTCAGTAGTGAAAATAGCGGCATCCAATAGAAAGTATTGCATAAAACTTAGTTGGACTTCAATTTCGATTCAGTAGTTTCAATCGTCTCCGATAGCTTATGAATGCTCCTATTAATCAGCATGTTGGATTCTTCGAGTCAAAGTGATGATGATTTTGTGGTAACAGAAACGCGACGACACAGGCGCTTCAAGCCGCGCATCAGCTGTTCGGTCAGGCAACGATTTACGTCTGCCAAGGTTGGGTCCTGGCTAATCTTGGGTACGTATCCAGAATATTGGGTAATGAACCCAAGATCTTAGACAGTACAACAAAACCGATTTTCTAATTTCATCTAATAAGCTTTGATATGACATTAGGTATAGCTTATATTAACTTGTGTGCTATGATTACTGAGCATTTGTCAGATGTACATGCACATTTACCTTCAGCTCAAGTTTGCATCACTATATGAGTTGAGAATGAGAATGGCAATCATATTAATAATTATAATAATAAACAATGAGATTCATGAGAATCAAATCAATCAAAAATCATATAGAATTACAAAACAATTATATTAATTAGATATGAAGAGATATATACTTTGTCTTCAGGCTTTATATTGCAGACTATGTCATCAAGATGATTTCATATTAAAAGAGAAGTGATAAGAACCGTGAATCTTTTTTAAAAAGTAGGCTGACAAGGTACCAGTGTCTAGCCATCGTTAAACAAAGAAGCTGTCATCGCTTAGGTACCATTGTCATGACAACACATGTCTAGCAATTATGTCTTGTAGCATGTCGTAGCGTTGTTTTCGATGCGCATTTCCGCTATTGTCGGATATCTATGTGAATACTCAGATGTTATAAATGTTCATACAGTATTCCCCTTTTGCGAAGGAGACAGGAAACTACTGTCAAGCAGCACATTTCTGCCAGCAGTCTCCAACATTTTTTTCCTTTTTTTTCTATGATATGTCTACATAAATTGTGAATGTTAATACAATAAAAAAAGTAATTTGTAATAATCATGTCTAGGTTTTTCAGGCATCAATGATCCTTACATCCTCGGCCGCTATGCGGCCTCGGCTGTACGACTCATTGATGCTTTCAAAATCTAGGCATGATTGATATATAATGTCTCCAACATGTGTTCGAATCTTCGTCAGACGTTTTAAGTTAGATGGAAGATTTTTATGTTAGACAGAAGATAGGCAGTTGACGTCCATTTCATTTGTACCTTATCTATATTTTTATCATTACAATTGTACAAAAAAAGAATGATCAGAATAATTTTTGCATGGAATACAACTCAAATATGAGCACAAACTACAGTCGACCAAAGCCTTAGGGGAGCAACAATTTCTCAATTCTCCAGCTGGCGCAATGTTGTGATTTTCATTTTCATTTGCACTTTGAATTTGTGATTCTTATGCAGCTACGAAAGAAGACAGTCGGCCATTATGCTGATGCTGTTCTATCTGGTAAAAATGTATTTCTCATTGTTTCAAAAATCAATTGAACTTTTATTGTAATCTGTCACTTTTGCCAGAATAAACGCAACAATGAGTCCTATTCGGGACTAATGAAAGTTTAAAGCAAATGACAGCGTGTCAATAATTGTATACACATGTATTTATTCCTCTTATTACATTTTCCTTCACATGTAATTAAATGTGAGATACAGAGCACAAGACTATGCATCATCCGGAAAATATTTAGCTCTTTGTCGACAGAATCCAAACTATCTCAAATCTTCTCCATATGCTTCATTTTTGAAATTTTTGGCTGAACATGCTTCACCAAAAACAATAGTACACTGTGATTTCATCATCGAAAACATTCATTTGATAGGAATTCTTTAAAAAAATCAAATATTCAGACTAATAATATCAGTCATTTAATACAAATTAGAAATTAATGCAATCAAAGAAATCCCGTTCATCTTTCTTATACAGATCTTCAATTTAAAATCATTTAAAATCAGGGTTTCGGAGCCGCGGTTCAGCTACCACGGCTCTGGCTTCGACTCTGACCCAAGACCCTTCGACATATTATAGTTGGACACCGAACACGGGACCGAAAATGGGATTTTTACAAAATGATGTATAAGTGATTGCTATTACAAAACTGCACATCTGTCGAGGTCTACCCGGTACTTCTAAGACAGGATCAAAGAAAGCACATATATGCACAATGGGAAGCAGACTGAGGCTTCAATAAAAGGATATTTGTCTGTGTTTTCTATGATTAAGTGAGAAGTATCACGACAGGTGTAGAACCATCTCCATGTCATACACTTCATGTACCTCTGTTTAAGAGACTAAACACATTTAGATTTATCAAATCGTCATTTTGTCGTCAAACGCAGCATCTTGATTAAGTTTTAGCTCACTGTCTTTAAATACATTTTTGCATGCATCACCGATTTTAAGCATAAGCACATGCAGTGTGCAGGATAGAAAATGACCTGAAGATATTCCATGTCTTAATAATGACTGATGACTTACCTGGTACTTATCGTTTAAATCCTTTTTATGAGGCACGAGTCGCATAGTGAGCCATGAAATTTTCTCTATTTATAGGGAACAGTAGTCTGGCAATGGGCTGGTCCAATAATGCGCAGGACAGACGAAAGATGGATCTAGAGAATAACGGAGTGGCATTCAAGAATCGGTTCCAGGCAACGTGGCAGACCTCCAAGACAGTGGGACCAAGATTAGTCCAATACTTCAAACAGTACTGGCGACAACATGCAATCGACCAGCAGAGATGGACGACACATGGGGAGGGGTTCCTCCAGCAATGCAACGATTAAAACCCCGTTAAGGTAATCAAGGATTGAAGTCTCTGATTTAGTCAGCAACGCGACCGCACTTAGCGCTTGATCAGAGGCGAGATAAAAATTTCATTCTTCCTGAGTGATGTATCATTAATCATAAAGAGATATTTTAGTAGACACATCGGCCATAGTGAAGGGTTTTCAAATACTTCAATTCGCACCCAGTAGGATTTACATGTAGATTTCTTTCATCTTGTCTGATAAGAGCAGGAACCGGGTAGAATTCGGCGGACACTGCATTCTCAGAATGTCCAATTTTTAGCCTCGTTCCCTGCAGAATCTCGTGCTGCCGGACGGACGAAGTGATTCATCCACATGGCTGTCAAGTCTCTACTATTCAGCAATCAGGAGAAGCAATGGGATAGTCTCAAATTGAACTTTCAAATACCAAAAAAATACTTCCAAAAGTTTTTAAATTTTATTGAAAATGATCGGCATCTTTAACAAATGCTTTTTAAGGGAAGAATTAGTATTTTAAAATCAAAAATGGCATTTAACATAAGTTGCATTCAAATTTGAAGCATTAATGTATGTGAATTGTGTTCCCCTAGAGAAAACGCACGGCAGATGTTTTGTGTTGAACTGTTGAAACAGGGTTTTTGAGAAAAAAGCGAGCTGGCAGTTGCATTTCAGCTTTTTGGTTCTGACAGGGTTTTGGAGAGGGAGGATGACGTCAGCAGATCTAATGGTGGCTGGCTCTACGCTGACACACTTGCAATCGGATCAGCTACACTGTCAAATTCAATTTATTCTGGCAGTTGACTGAAATCTTAATGCTCATAAACTTCACACTGTCAAATGTCACTTATTTCTGAATGTCAGGTGGCTGGACCGCACATATTTTCTCCGGGTGAGATGGAAAGGTATTTTCTGTGCAACTATGGTCTCATGGGTTATAATGGCTTGATGGGAAATGACTACAATATTTTGTCATTTTAATTCATTGTGAGTCAGAAAATGGGGAAATTTGCAACAAATTTTGTCATAAAATCTTAAGGCGCGCAAACGACTTTTTAGAACGATTTTTTGATAGGGTCTAAACTCACTTTGGCGGGGAAATGTATTTTTCTTGGATAATACTCTGATTTTTTCTACTATAATTTCTTTATATTCAGGCTGATTCTGCTGTTTACGTTTGGATTCAGCTTTTTTTCCATTATGGCCTTCCGTTTTATTTGTGGTTTTGGATTGTTGTTTTAAAACATTTATGGCTCAAATTAAAGGACAATGGTGATCATATCCAAAGTATCACAAACGTTTCTTAGCAGCCTGAATATTCAATCCACATTTCTTCGTTACCAGGTATAGTTATAAAAACTTTATCAAATTGTTTATCATATAGTTATAAACTTTATCAAGATTTTATTATGCTTTAAAAATATAAATTATTTTTCACTCCAATTACAGGAATTTGGACAATTTATTTAAACACCCTGTTTATCATTGCAATTTATAACTGTATTGCTGTATGCATTTGCTGCCTCACTGTTATTGCTGACACTCTAATATGGAATAAGAGACAATTATTAAAGATGGCATTTTTGTTATACAGTTAGTTGACTGCTACCAACGTATTTCACCTATAGGCCTACTATCTTTTTGTAGATATGAGCCAAAAGATTCCGATGTGCCAACCAAACGTAAACTGCAAAAGAGGTGAAACAAACAGTACTGATATGCATAAAAAACGTGTTAATTTGATAATTAAAAAAAAAAAAAACACTTAAAAATGTGATTTGTTTAAAACGTTCATTATGTGTGCAATCATTTATCCACACTGCATGCCTAATACAACAATAAACGGATAAAATATTAGCACTGTATTAAATTAAAAACAACAATAACGCATCAATGTTGTACCTATTTATAATCATTTCAATGTGATTAGAATCAATGTTTTGAAATTGGAAAGCTTTTTTCAATGATAAATAATAATGGCGTGATTGAAAGCTCATTTGTGGCAGGATTTGTAATGCCTTTGTCAGCGCACAGTTGTGCAGCGGGGAAGTGATATTAATTTGAGAACGTCCCGGACAAACCATTACAGATCAGTTCAAATCTAATCAAAATCCTCGGAATGCTGCATTTAAGTCATTAAAAATTGGACCTAATTAACATTTTTAAAACATTATTTTTTTCATTACATAACATAAAAGACATGCTATTTTTTCCACATGCATTTTTTTTGCAATTTTTTCAATCAATTTCATTCAATTGCTGGCAGGAATACATTGATTTTCATTGATGTGATTTTGGAGTTAAATGTTGGTCTTTAATATGAATCTCACTAAAAAGCATTCCTTTAATATTGCAAGCATTCATTAGACTCAAGTCTATTTTTTATGTAACACATCTGAAGACTCAACAGTCTTTTGGTATAGGACTGTTGAATGCGGGATGATCTTCATAGAAGACTTTTTGTACGTGTGTAGTGATAAGTTTTATATAGAACTTTATGTAAATATAACGGATTTCAAATCCCAAATTTTTTTTCCTTCCATTCGGATTGAGCTTCACGCAATGCCGCTGTACAGGCACACCGTTGTAAATGCTGTACGTACGAATCGCTGACCCCGATCAGATGCGTACAAAATCTTTATGATATAAATCAAAACAAGAAAAAAAGAGTATCATTTGTAATGGAAAAAAAATGCTTTAGCATTGCCTTGCGCCTACCTTAAATTAGGCCTAACCACTACCAAATTGGAAAGACATAAAATTTACATCTCACTGTCAATTTACATCACTGCTCAGCCTCTCCGACCCTGAGGGGCCTGCGAGTTTACGAGCGACTCGTCTTTCAAGCAAGCAAAACATTATTTCTTCTAATTAATAATAATAAATAATTAAGATTAGATTAGTATAGCGGATATTTTTACTCTGATATTTTTACTCTGACTCTGACTTTATATGGGCTAGAAAAGCAGCGAAGCCTAAGAAAAAGAAAGCAGCAAAGTCAAAAAAAAAAACCTTTGAGTATATGAATGATTTCATCGGTGCTACGTATACTATCAATCGGTGCCTTTTACTTTAATAACGATTTCAAGCCTTTTACATTTGCAACTTTCCGAGCAGTAATTTTTGATTGTAAGAGTGTTAAATATAGAAATTGCTCCACCGGTTAAATATACCCGCACTTCACCGTTATTTCAAAGAGAATCCGCAAGAAATTCTTGAGAATCCGCACCCCTCAAAGCTTCGAGGGACTGCTACAATCATCATCCTGCTGCTACATATCATTCCTCCTATGTTGCCATTCACCAGATTATCTTTGACCATCACCAGATTATCCAAGAGGCGTGAGTCGTCGTTTCTGTATGGCCGACCGTCAGGCCCGGTCGACGTGGAGAAGTTTCTGGGATCTTAGTGTTTCTGATCTTATATGGCAGAAGTCAATGACAATTCTTATTGTAGGCATTGAGTTTGACAAAAAGATGGGATTTCTGTCGATGGGATTAAAACAAATTTGATTTGACCATTGTGAAGATTACCCATGACGTAGGATATTCATGACGTAGATGTTTTTGCTTTTTTTCACAGTTTGGATACACGAGATTTCTCTGCCCATTCAATGCCCATTGCGCATGCCCGAGTGAAATTTCCCGAATCATTCATCAATTTTCCGTTTTCCCGTATCCAGCAAACAAAGTTGAGAAAGATGACAGTCTCTAGGGTCAGTTTTCAGTTTTCAGTTGGTCAGCTCTGCATCTCTTCTCTGTAGCAGTGATGATGGATGGTAATGTGAATATAAATTAAAAAGATATAGAATAGAAAGGAAATGTTTGCTTGCTATTTGTTTCACATAGCCTACATGAATTAGACTACATGTTTAGTCTAACTGAATGTTTCGGAGCTGCTGCGAGTAAGAGAAATTTTAGGGGCTTTATACCTCCCTAGCCCCATGTTCCCACGTGCCTGGCCGCATTTGACTTTTACTTTTCTTAATTTTGATTACGTAAATTAATTATACTTTACTTTCATTAATCGTTTTCGAGTACGTACTGTTATTGTCATATGTTTGGCTCATCGTTGTAGCTCTCTTGTTTCTGTTTTTTGATCGACTATGCAATACAACTGCTCTTAGGAGGACATTGATGATTACCATGTCTTTTTAGCAAGCTTGCTCAGTTGTGGATTTACAATCGCAGCTGAATAATTAATCATTTACTTCGTCAATGAAACTGATAATGATTGACATTAGACAATTATAGGAAAAACATGTAGCGTCGTAGCTGGAAGCTCACAACAATTAATTGGAAACACGACATTAGAACTGCAATGATCCCGAAAAGGAAGAATACTGCAAATTTAAGCAAATGCCCCTACGGAAATTCCTAGATGAAAAGACCTCATTTAAAGTCCAAGATGCAGAAATATATTTATCTTCAAAGCATAGACCCTATACCCTTATCAAGGAGTAGATAAAAATATAACTACGTACAGAGGATGTTGATTCATTAAATGACTATTTGTGCTCAGATTATGTGCGACATGTGCAACACCGAATGTCAATTACAGGCTTACAGATGGTCAGTTTAGAATTAATAAATTATTGAGAACAGATTTTGCAATTTTTGCAAATACTTGAAAGCAGGGACTCGAAAAAATTAATTGATGAACTTTTTTCAATTCAATAAATTGATTGGATCAGGCACCAATTATCCCATTTAATTACAAGCATTCATAAGTCAAATCAGGGATTATTCTACGATTTACACAGTGGATGATATAATGTTTTCTATTGCTCGTATAGACGAAGTCAGCTTTGCATAAAGCATTGTTTATATACATACATGTATTTAGCATTTAAAATTAATGCATATTTCATCAACTTTAGTAATCTCAGATCAATTCACATTTTGATAAACCTAATGAAACACATATCATCGCGACGGTCGAATGTGGCAGTGCTACACTGTTTAAGATAGAAAATACAGAACTCGTAAAATAGAGTTGAATATAAATAATAAATAATTTCAAAGTCATTACACGATATTGTTGTCAGTGCATTAACATGTTTTTTCATGCGAATTAGTTCAACGAACGTAGTGACGCAGAAAATCCATGTTTGTTGTACGTAGATAAATTATAGGTAATCTCTGTTAGTGTTTTAATGCATCTTCACAAACCTAAATGTTGCCTATGCACGTATTATGAATGTCTTTCTAAGTATTTATCAATTATGTGTCAATCAAGCAATCATTTTGCATGTGAACAGAAGATACTAGAATTGAAAGGTTATCTCACCATAAATTTGGCATTGATAAAAATGAATTCAATTGCAATTCATTGATTGGGAATTCCAATTAAAGTAATTGATTATTAACAAAAAATGAGACCAAAAATTTGCAATTAATTTTTTCCAACCCCTGCTTGAAAAGTTAATAAGTTAGATCTCATGACTGAGTCTCAGCATCTATTCTGTGATTTTTGTAGATGTACCATTGAGTTAGGAGAACCCAGTAATTTGGCAGCTGTGCCTCGATCACATTAATGTACAATTTTTAAGTTGCGCAACTAGGTACAAGCCCTTTGTCAAAATATATACTTGTCAAATGTGCAAGTGAAAAATACTAATCAATCCAAGCTATCATGAATGTCATCTTGTTGTCCAGTTTGCTGTCATCTGAGACATAAATATGTACATGCGAGCTTTTGTCAAATAATGAATGACTTTTGGTGGTTGCTACAAAAAAAGAATATAAGAAGCGAACTGTCATTTTTGTTTCTAGATTAGTGTTTTTACAACTGTTTATAAGCCACCTTATCGCTCTCGTTATCATTGATCCAGAAAATTGCTTTACACATAAGTTATTGCACCCTGAAACATCTAATTGAATGGAGGTCAATATTGTCACTCTGAAAAATTCTAGGAAGAAGCAATAGAAACAAAAGCGATGAAATTAGTAATTCCAGGATAAGCTGTCCTGAGACAATATTTCATTTTATGAGTTCAGTGTCTGAAAACCATAACGAGATATCAAATGGTCGTGTAGAGTTGTGTAATGATTTATTGATGGGCAAGTGAAGAGGACAACTGGGGAAACAGGAAATCAGACTTGGTTTTAATGGCATTGTAAAGGAGGAAATGCCATTGCTCATCTTACGATTGGATTAACCTTGTCACTTATTTTGAGCTGTGCACTCTCTTTTAGCGGTGAATTTTTCTTCTGAAACTGTGAGATCGTTTTCAAAGATATAACAGTTTGCAATCGACTTAGAATTATTTTATCAACAGTCTTATAATATATAATAACATTGATAGTCATGGTAATCTGAATGTGATTTATGCTCTCTACACTATTTTGATAAAATGAGTGGCCTTTGGTAGCAAACAAATGTTTTTCTAGACTGAATTAGGATATAGACCCTATTGCAGATATTAGTGATTAAACTATCATAATAAAATATAAGATTTGCGTTGGCCTTTTTCCTGAAGAACTATACACAAGGACATTTTTCTTCTCATTCATAAACTACAGCTGCAACTGTACTCTGTAAGCTTGAATTGTAAATCTAATACATAGGCATAATTTTTCAACCATTCTTAGAAAGTCACTGTTTCTAAGAATGACAAAGAATGACTGAGTGATGACAATCGATATCATTGCAAAAATGAATTCCCTGCAACGTATCTTTGCGATATACAATACTAGCCTAACACGGCAATCGTAAACGTTGTGCCTTGAAAACACTCAAAGGTTTTTTTTACTGAATTAGAATCAATCTTATGCGTCATTCAAACTTTCTATCGTTCATTTATGCCTCAAATGATGCTTTCTCCGCAGCCGTCAATTTGATTAAATTTCTATTCTAAGTGTGCCTCTGGCAAAGCTCTTTTATTTGAATATGGGATATTATAAACACTGAATCATCAAACAACATCAATTACTTTTTCCTAAGTAAAAGAAAGTTGTTTCCAAAGCTAATACCGTAAATTTTCACTATCATCTAAGAATTGAAAATTCTATCAATTGTTCGCGACACTGACCGTAATAATGACGGCTCAAATCTGGCGGTTGATCTTAATGGAAATATCTGCACATTTATTGCACGCCTTGTCTTTATGCCAATTTTTGTTCTCTATGTTTTGCTCATATTTCGGAAAAGAGATGCAATCTCGAGGAAAGTACAGCCGGCACATTGCGAACCATTGTGCAGTCATTTCAACAATGCCGTGTAAATAGTTCAATCCTTGACAATACACCTACATAGTCGAATTTGTCATTATCTCTCTGATCTACAACTTAACTTTTAAAAAACTTCGTACTTTAGTGGTTCGTCGAAAGTGTATTTTATCATTTCAACCCTGTTTTCAATTTTACTACGCGATTATTGAAAAAAGGAAAATATCACACTTGGTTAAAAATCTTCAATTACGAATTCCTTTTTCTTCTCTTATAAAATAATGTCGAAGCTCAAGCGATCTCCGATGAAACCTGTGGATTTGATGAAGCAGCAGGGTCGAACTACAACATGTCATTTCAGCTGATGTGCGCAGTAAAGTTTGAGCTGTGCACCGCATTCGTCTGAATTTTGGACGATATTGCGCTAAGGATGCTAAGTGAATTAAATAATGGATCAAACAAGTCATCAATTGAAACTGAACTTCCCTTAACATCAAAGATAATTAAATCAATACCAAGACATATGAAGATAAACGCCAGAATTACTGATATCAGAATATTCTTCCGAAAATTTTTAACAGTCAACTACGCATATGCTAAAGAATTAACCGCTTTTTAAGATGCGATATAATCCTGTTCACAACTGTGATTATTCTGTTGTCAACAGATACATTGTGCAATATATTTGGGGCGTCAGATTTATTTAAATATATGTACGCCATTTGCTAATAGGCATTATTGTGTATAAACAAATGGTACGAGCCTGTTCGGATGCATTTCTATCACAATTATCTATTTATTCTTCAATGAGAAATATGCATGGTCTAGAAAGACGATGCACAGTGTAGATTTTATCAAATTCTAAATCTGATATCAGTTTCAGATCAACAAAGTTCGTGAGAGTGATGAAAGTCTTCAATTTAATATTTAAGTCCAATGTTCCATTTGATAAATTTATTGCGAATAAATAGGCCTACATTTTAGGTTTCTAATGCTCTCTGTTGACCATGAACAAGGTTCCGTAAAACCACACTTTGGTTAAAACTGGGATGCTTTCCAAAAGTTCAGGAGGCGCCTAGCTGATAATCTGATTGGGCCACCTGAATTTCATTAGGAATCCAAGCCACCAAATTAATTTTAATCAACTTATTCATGTAGAATTTCACCATTCCAGGAGAAACAGTCATTTTTCATTTTCACAACGAAACTAGAGCTGTTAACCCTCAGTAAGACTAAGGTATAAGACTGACGCTGAAGACCAAGGGTGATTATTTCAATCACCAACTAATCGATAATCCTTCCCCATAGGAATGAAGGAGGAATGTTAATAAGCTTATTATGTTTTACGACTTTTTGAGCATTCTGTTATTGAAAATATGGTAAAAGGGATAAGGATGGCCATTAACTTGTCTATTATTACTTATGGGCATCCTATCTCAATGACAAATTCGATAATTTTAATGCATGGGCACTTCTTGATGGTTCTTATTATCAAGAAGACATGATGATCCGAATGTACACATTAATTAATTTCAATTGATAGTTCTTCAATTCGTTGCAGACTATCTTTGCCGTAGACTGTATAGGCCTACATACGGCAATAACAACATATTGTAGTCATTCGCTCCGGCACTTGCAACACACTATGCTTGTCGATTTGCTGTGCCTTCCGCACACGGGTTCATTGCATTTGGTGCAGAAATTTGAGGTTGGACTGCTTCGAGTCGGCTTCCCTGCATCTCATGCAGCGTCACATTCTATTGACTTCCATTTGCTCCCGCTCCAGCCTTCGAGAATTCTGCTTTCTTGTCAGCCTTACCAAAGTATCAACTGTGGCCGTTGACAAACCATTTGGATCTTTCAGACGCTTTTCCATGTTGGGTATATCGAACTCAAATGCCAGCTGATAGAAATAATCACCCTTGGCAGTTACACTGCAAAATGTTCAACTTTAACACAATCGATTGTATATTTTGAGGCATTGTGTCATGAAAGCAAAACGCTAATAACGGAAAAACAATAACCATGTGGACTAGCAAAAGATCAGATGATATGAGAACGCTCTTTTCCGCAGAGTGTTGCGTTTGATCAGTATTTTTACCGAGGTGATTGAAAAAATCACCATTGGGTCTTCTGAGGATTAAATGAGGGCATCTAGCCCCCTAGGTTGGTCTATATATAGTATTCCCATCGTCACACTAGTTTTCAGTTTTCACAGTAGTTGGTGGTCAGATGATTTTACAGCTACTTTTATAAACTTGTCTAAATCCCATGCAAAAGTTGTGATATCTTAATAAATGCAATACGTTTATCTCAAACATACTTAATATGGCGCACCTTTGGTCTCACTAAAAGATGATAAAGTAATTAATTTCGAATAAAGCTGGTTTATTTTTTTTGTTATTCCTTGGAAATTCCTTATCACTCAGGGGTTATTTATATTAAAATTTACTCATTAATCATAAAGATGACGCATTGCTGCCAGTTCGCCTCGGCATAGAACAGAAAGATGCCCTCAGACTTGAACAATTTAAGCACAAGGCTTCCTTGAAAGCCGTAGACGCTGCGTTTTACCTCACAAGGAAGGACTAGTTAGGTCACATGCTGCTTGGAGAGTAGTCCGAGTCCTTAGGTGGAAACACCGGAAGGAATTTTTGCGACTAAATTGTTTAGGTTTGAAGATATTTCTTTCATCCTGAATAGGAGTCGACGTTATACTTGTCATTATAAGCATACAGTATACAGTCAACTATATATGTTGGACAATATATTTATAAGCAGAAAGGGTGGATTATCTATATGCATAGAGTAGATAACAGAACTTTTTAAAAAAATCCAAGAAATAGCACACCTGTCTTATGACAAGAATTAAAAACGAGTCACGTCTGCAAGGTTTGAGCTTTAAAGCAGGCCCAAATGACTCTAGATCAAATTTATGACTTTTTTCTTCTTGAAATTTGATGTTTCATATCTTCATCTTGTCTATCACTAAATATTTTCTCAAACGATTCTGTTTATCCAATGAGCACCTGATTCCTCCTGTCACTTCAAGATGGATAGCATCAAGGTTAGTAAAAGCTCTGTAAACCGTTCATAACATAAAAACAATAAAAGTATTATGTACAGGTATATTTCGTATAAATCTTATTAACTGTCCAAACGCTGATTGGTCAAAGAGATTCAAAACAGGGATAAGATATAGGTGGGTAAATCAAAACGAGGTATGTTAATCGTCAAAACAGGTTAAGAATAATAGTTGTGGAGCACCAATTTCAAGACAAATCGATCAAAATAAAAGAAGAAATCAAGATTGAGAATATGCTAGGCGGATAATTGCTCTTCGTATTGTTTTCTGAAGCAATCACCTACAGGGAAAAAGTCCCAGCTACGTTGCTGATAGAGCTCCCAGACATATGTTTCCTGCAAAGAAAGAATTATGAAATCAGTATAAAATCCAATCCTGATCAATTGGAAAGTAATAAAATAAGTTTTTAGTGACTCTGCATTTATGGGGAGATCGGTTTACTTCCAACTTACAGATTTTTCCGAACAAGTTCAGTTCTATATCACTAATCTTTAAAATGCGTTATTCAATTTCAAGGTCTTCTTCAGAGAGGCTTGGATTCCACAACTGCTCATGAAGTGTTACACAATTTCGTGAGAACGCATTCAAAAAAAATTCGAGAATAGAAAGTCAAGTTCGATTGTCAATCATTTAATTGTAACTTTGTTGAAGTTGATAGCACTGTACTGAACTCTGATGTTCATAACATCAAAGTTCCGATGCCGAACGTTTGAGTTGGTTGAGAGCTGGTTTGAAATTGATCTAGCTGGAGATAATCTGTCATGTATCACTGATCAGTATCGACCCTGAACTCAAGGTGACAATAGTAGGAGTTGTGTCCGGGGATGCAAATTATGCATCATTGGAACGATCAAGCGGTAACTGAGGTACACAGTAATTATGGGAGAGATTATGAACATAAAAAAGTCCGTCTTTTCAGAGCTAACACAGGTGAAATAGGTTTAAATAGCAAGTTGACGTCGCCGAATATACCGCCTGATTCTCGACATGATGGTTCGAATGGCAGTTGAAGATCAACTTAATTGTAAATATGATGAGGATTTTTCATGAAAATGACAGTAGAATAGATGTGAGCAATTTTATGTCCGGGTGTTATGTACGTGCATCTCAAAGTCCATTTCAAGAATTTTGTTATATTACTATGATTGCAATATCATGGACTGGTCACGCATAATTCAAAATCCCGGCATCGAGATCAAAGCATTCCGAATTATTAGTGCGTATGAAGCGGTAGCTGACTTGGGAAAATGATGTATTTAACAATTAATTCAACTACATCGTCTGTCGCACGCGCGCCTACACAAAAAGAGGTGCGTCGTCTCCCGCTCATAGGGTAACTCACGAACAGTACTAATCATATCATGTGAACCATTCTGAAGGTTCGTAATAAACAGAATACAGGAGATAGCGATTTAAGCTTACGAACCAATAAGGTACACATTTGCATTTTCGTAGATTCTGCACGGATGCTCTATTTTCTAGAGTTGTTGCTCATCGGATAGCTCCCAAATCCTACATATGACAATGCTGCGTAACGACGTTTTTGACTTAAAATTATTAAATTTCACTCAAGTAATACATTAGAATTATTCATCGAATGAATAAAACGCAGAATCTTCAAATATGATCTTTTCAAAAGCGAAGACACTTCAGCAATTCTAAAATTGTCAAAACAGAATCAGTTAATTATATTTGAACATTCAGATGTTAACTCATTAATGAATGACTTGGATGCATTACAAATGCTGTTTCTTTGTTCTTTGTACAATTGAAAGTGGTAGTCTTTCATTTTCTTCATTCAGTTCTCAGCAGCAGACATCAATGATTGTTCATTTCATTAAATTCAAAATAATTCACAACGTCTTTTCAATTTGTCTATTTGATCATTTGTTGCTAGTCACCTATTGGTTCATTAATTGGTGTCAGTTCTCCATTTCATTTCTTTCATATATTAGTTCCAGGTAAGAAGTTCAAGGTCGATACTTGCAAGTTAAGAATATTTCGGAGTAGCTCCGTATACGGTTATTTTCCAAAATTCATTACAGATTTATCATTTTGTGCAGTGATCTAATTTTAGTTTATGTTGCTAACTGAGAGGATGATTATTATCATTTATATAATAACTATAACTTCACTCTAATAACTTTACATCAGCCAACAATAAAATTTTATTTTCCTAAAAGAGTATCGAAGGAGGAAAAGTTTTCAATAGATACAGATATATCCGTTGAAACTATTTTCTCTTCGAACTTTAACGTCATATTGACAATATTTTCACGAATAGTCTTGCATCCTAAGATTCATGTCTAGAGGGACAATTTTCAAATAACTGTATTTGATGTCTGTCCTTAATGATACTTAGCCCTAAAATAGAGCAATTCGAGGATCATTTTGATGAAAAGATTGCAAGTTCAATGATATCCGTGCGACTTTAAGGAGCATTGATAGTCAGATCGGACGATGACCGCCTTAAGTATTAATTTTGTCAACTTTTGAAAACTTTTGTCAATCACTTACTTGTCCAGTATACTCCGTGTCGGGTTTATTGATGAGATGCATAAGGAAGAACCTGCAGAGAGACGATAAACCATCATGAAATGCTCAGTTAATCAAATGTAACAAATGTTGATGAACGTTTCTAATCTCAATTTAGATATTGAGTAAAGCAACAAGTAATGATGTTGTGGGTAAAAAGATGATTAATGGATTAATGATTTAAGCTCTTGGTCGTTGCACGTTATCGCATGTAAATACGATTACTCGATAAGCATTTGCGTCAGAAAACACTGGCGAAGAAACTGCTTCATTAAAAGTAAATTTGTTTCATATTATTGCAACTAGGAGAAAGGAGGGTGTTGCCCCATAAAACATTCTGTTTTCACCGCAGAATTCTTTTAAACATGCATACATTTAGAATGAAGCAACTAACTGCAGGAGCTGTTTTGCATGCTATCGCTTACTAAATTGTGAGCGATTTGTGTGCAACTTCAGAAATTAGGCACAATTTTTAAAAATGTCGATGAGATGACGAAGGTGACAGTCGACAACACACAAGATTTGATGGCTTGTCGAAGCTTGAGGCACTACTCGCGAGTGGAGAGAGTGCCTTCCTTGCTTCAAAACAGACAGAGGAAAAACAGAATCATTGGCACCTTCTTCTTGTCACAACAATCGCATGAAGAAAATGATAAGAGCTGACCTTCTCTTTATAGCAACGTTAGATAAAGATTATAGGAACTGCTGTGCGCACTTTTCACAACGTTGCTTAAATGATTCATCCTTTCCTCAATGTAAAACATACATTCGTGGTTGTTGAGACTAATCATAAAGAAGAAGTTTTGATTGCCCAAATATCACACGACGCCACTGAATGCATCTTGAATTTACTGCATATTGAACGCCATTTTTTCTTAAGTGATCATCAACAATACGGTGTCTATGCAAGAAAACCTGCCTAAATCATGATGCTTCGCCACTCTGACGTCTAAGAAAAAGTCATCATAAGTCAAAATAAGTGATTAATCGCTTTATGAAGCCTTACAATTCCTACAAAACTTGTAAACCATTTCCAGGTGTTTCTGGGTTTTCTGGCTTCTTCCAGTCAACAGCATCATTATTTAACATTATTATCATGTTTGGGTTGGTACTACGGGAAGCTAAATCATGCTCAATCGATAGTCAATAATTTCATTAACACTATTCATGAGTACGAAGCAGCTAAGATCATTTCGAAAACTAAAAATAGCCAATCTCGAACAAAGCATTATCGATAGACCAATTATGCCGAATGATAAAACAAAAGGCACATTGTTTATTTAAAAGTGGTCGATCAACATGAAGAAATCAAAACTGTTTTGAATAAAGGAAGTCAACATCAATATTTCATTCGTTAGATTATCACTTGTCTTGGACCACAAAAGATTGCCATCAGAATTGAAACAATCTGGATAAACAGTCAAGTAAAATCTCAATTGAAAATAATTTAAATAGTACTAATATAATTTGTAATATATATAATATATTATTATAAATTATAAAATAATTATTATCATTATGAAATCATAATAATAAAATGTTATGAGTGGTATCAGTGCTTATCTACAAGTTAGCTTCTCATGCGGTTTTATGACAACCCAAGTGTTAAGCATGGTACCGTCTCAGATAGACGACTGTGTAAACCCAGGCGAACGGGAGAAAGAACAAAAGAAATGACATGACTGGATCGTTTTGCGTGTAAGATATGAATACTCATTTACATAATATTACGAAGATCTATGACATCAATCTTTTGAAATCACGCCCACTTCCAATTCAATTTTAGGCGCAGGGATACAGTAATTTGAGTATGCATCGTGGCTAATCACGATGATTAAAGTCAAGATGACAGGAATTTGAAACTCACGACATGCAAAACCATGTGATTCATGCAATAGCACTAAATTATGTCACTTCAATGCTCACATTATTTCGTGCAGCTCAAGCAGAAGCATAATTATTAAGACTTAAAAAGTCTGTTATCTAGTTTATACAGGGTCAAAAACGGTTGGTCAAAGAAAAAAAAAAAAGAAAAACCCCCCCGGCAAAAAAAAATGGGCCGAAACCGGCCGGGAAAATCGGGGGGAAATCGGATCGGAAAAAAATTTTTTTCGGGTGAAATTTTTTTTTTTTTTTTTATGATTTTTTTATTAATTTTTAAATAAAAAATTTTTTTCATTTCTCAATTTCTTCTTTTTAAAAAGAATTGAAAATGTAAATCTACATGTGGAATACAATTCATTAATCTATTGAAAATCTACTTAAAACTAAAACAACAAAAAAAAAAAAAGGAAAAATAAAAAATTGAAATATGTGTTTAAAACGAATATTTATCATTGCGCAAGATTAGCGCGTCCGCCGCCTGCATCGCCGCCTGGTCCATCCCCCCATTCGCCATCCCTGCACAGCGGGGATTGGATCACAGCGGACTGGTGGGATGAAATTGATGATGTGCATTGTGGGTGTGCGCGGCGTGGTGCGCGCGCGCGGCGCGCTGATCACCGCAGCAGGCAGCTGGCTGTTCGGACCATAAAGGACCATAAGAAAGAGCGCGCGTTTCCATTTTCCGTCGACCAGACCACCATTACCCACACCAACCACCAAAAAACATCAAAAAAAAAAAAAACAAAAAAAAAAAAAAAAAAAAAAAATCGAATTATTCGACGAATCGAATCGACGAAATTATTAGCTTTTAGCTTTACATTTACTATAAAAAGTTTGGTTTCTATTTTTTTATGTTTTTTTTATATTTTTTTTTTTTTTTTTTATTTATAATAACAAATATGTGAGTGATTGATCGATGAATGACTCATTAGATTTCCCCTTTTCCCCATATATTTTTTATATTTTAGTTTTTTTTATATTCCTCAATTGTTCTGTACTGTTTTCTCTTTGTTTAATACAATCTTAAAAAAAAAAATAAATTTTTTTAATTTTAATAACAGCCAATTGTGTGTAATATATACTATTCGTAAATGTAGTTTAGAGAATAATTTTATTATTTATATAGATATAGATTAATTATATATTAATTGGGGTACGGTAAAAATACAGTAACAGTATTTAGTACTCACCGATATTTTCTCATTATTTTGTATTTTTTTTCATGGTTGGTTTTACTTACACTGATGCAATGTAGTTTGATTTTTTTTCATAAAAAAAAAAATTATGAAATAAGAGAGATTACTTAATAATTTCAAAAAAAAAAAAAAAACTTAAAAAACGAAAAAAAAAATTAAAAAAAAAAAAAAAACCGATTAAAAAAAAAAAAAAAAAAAAAAAAACCCCCGCCGATATAATAAAAAAACCCCGGGTGGGTTTTTTTGCCGACCAACCCTGAGTTTATATCAAAAATGTATTCGGTTTTCAAAATGTCATGCGACCTCTTCAGACGCCTCCAGATCAAGTGTCTTCAGCCAAATTCAAAACTATGATTTATATGGATCACAAGTTTAATGTTATAATAATAATCTAATATGTTTAATTTAGAAGTTTAATGTTCGATAACTCGGTGACAAACACTTTCCAACTTTGTATCTCTTTGAAACAGCTTTTTTCTCTTCAATATGACATAGTAATGAAACCTGTTATCAGACCCATGAACAATTTCTAAGATGTAACACTTAAGAGATTTTCACAATTGATCGGACTATGCGGATTATCGGATTTAACAATAGATACGGAAATACTTTATATTTTAATTACTGTGAATTTATACTTCTTGTAAATTGTCAATTAATTGCTAATTTGAATTCTTGTTAGTTAATCAAGATTTTGTTCAAGAGGCAAGTTTAAATGAGTTCTAATGTGTGGTCATCGTGGCACAGTGGTTAAGTGGTTGGCCAGCGATCTTTCGGTACAGAGATCGAGCCCCGATAGTGTCATTGGAAGTCGTCAGGAAGGGCATCCTGACTAGAAGATCACAAAACCTCCAGATGAAAGTCTGAGTATGTCAGCATCGTCCAAGCTCCCAGTAAGGAGGAGCAGTGACGTTAAACCATCATCATCATCCTTCAATGAGGCAAATCATTTCTGCATTTACTTGAAAACCGATATTCAAATAGTTTAATAGAAAATATATGCATCGGAATAATATTTTCAATCAGTCCCTCAAAGGTAGAATCACAACAAAGAACGTGCTCTGTAAAGACATTACTTTTGATTCCCAGCAGATGCCTCATGTTCTCCAACTTTTGAACACAAGTTTATCAAATTCAACAAGCGGCTATTTGGCTTTGGGAAAACCAATTTTTTAGTGAATCATCTCTCCTACAGCCATTCGGCACTGCTCTGCTTTGGTGGCACCATATCCCTAGTAATTAAGACACCGCGGGAACATCGAGCAGCGCATCAAATTTGGTGAATATCGTTGGAAACTAGTCATCACGAGGGATTCCAATTCCGGGATTGGGGCCTGATGCCGGACTTGGAATGTCAAAATCCCGGCACTGAGATTTTAAAAGAATAACAGAATTCCATTTAAATCTACTCCGCATAACCGGCTATGTTGCACCATACTGAGTTCTGAGCCGTAAATAAAGAGGATGCTGAGGTGGTCCATGGGCAAGTCAAAGAAAGATAGGATACGTAACAGCAATATCCGCCATATGCTTAAAGTACCCCCGATGAGCAAAGTAGTCGAGACCCGTCGATGGAGATGCTTTGAACATCTGCTCAGAAGACCAGAGGAAAACATTTGCAAAAAATCTTGGAAGCAAGAACCTGTGCCTCGTAGAAAGGGAAGGCCAAGAGCAAGCTGGAGAACTGTGGTGAAGAGTGGGATGAAAACCAGGTCTCTTACCGAAGACATGGCTCGGATAGAAGCATGTGGAAGCAACGAACTGAGGGGCCACCCCGTGCTACCCGATCATTCGGGAGAGTGAAACTGGACCGGACCCGCCCAAGATGAGCAACAGAATTCCGTCTAGATGTAAGAAACATTTATGAAGATGAAACTACCTCAAATCCACAGACAGCAGATATAGGAACTCTCAACACTTCAATACAATCGTCAACGTATTCTCTGGCCTGTATTTTGCTGAAGCTAACGTTATTTGAAAGTTTGACAAATTTATGAATGAACATTGGCGAAATGCACAAGATCGAGATTAGGAATTGAGCTAATCCCCGGGATCGATATCTCAAGGAAGCAAAGTGCTCACTAACCCTTAGTTTTTGCTTGCATCACTAACCTCTGTTTCAAACTCAATCCTGGATAGAAAAAAAATCAGACATTGAACTGTTCAGAAGGAATTCTTTTCATCTGACCACAATTGTTATTTACAGCGTCAACTTAACTAATGTAAGGTAAAAAGGCATTTAAAAGATTCCCCCATCATACAATCCTGAAATTGGGATTCTTCGGAATTTTGAAATCCAATCTGCTAGTGTAATACATGGATTAATTAGTTACTGTTTTGATTAACTGAACAATTACTTGTAGCTACAGCTGGTATGCTTATATTTTGTCAATCTCGATCCTGATGTAGAGCTAGCAATCCCAATTCCAAACAAGTCAATTACAAAAGTCGGACTTTCCAGATAGGCTCTAATGACTAGTCTTTACTCTAACAACCACGAATCTAAGGACATTGCAGCTGAAAGTGCAAAAGTCTGCAATTTGCAGCTGTTCCCTGTTAGTCTCGACGTTACCCAATTGCTATCAATTTGTGCTTAAAGCTGAATATACTCGTCCATCTCGATACTATATTAAGGAAACCGACTTTTGGCAAATCAGAGTCTCTGCAAAATCCCATATCCCGTTATCCCCTATCATTAACATGCATCTATGCGTTGTATTAGCATATTAAAGATTCTGTTCAATCCCGGGAATAATCCGGGGAGCAGCAACTGTGTCTGGATTGTACAGCAAAGCATAAAATTGAGACGATAAAAATCTACGCCCTGGATCCCCAATCTATAAACACGCTTCAGATAAGTGCCATTCAGATTAATCTTGCCCTGTCATTTGAGTGAAGATTTGACGTCTCTTCTGCTCAAATGAGTTTACAACTGGAACAATTCAGACAATGCGAGACTTGATTATGTTCAATAAGAGGACGTGTCAAAGATTTTTGTGAATATTTGGTGAGAAAGGAGAAAATTTCTGTGGGAACAATGCTTCTACCAGTGCCAGATAACATCAGATGATGACGCACTCCCAGTTTGCATAGCATGATTGAATTTAACAACAAATGCGTTGTTGAGACGGTGTATCCTGATGTAAAAATGGCGGTGCATCGATTCCGACTTTTGTTTCATTATAGTTCGTGAGATATTAATAGTAAATTCACCTAGCTCTGAGTATGAAGTACAAGAGGAACACTCCATTTGGTACACTGGACTAAGGGAAATCTACTAAGTTATACATCCACAATTTCAAATGCAACCACATAGAATCATTGAAACTTTACTCGATGCCATGAAAGATAGGAATTCTGTTCGTGCATTGAACCAGTCTCTTCATCCTCAGTTTTCTATAACTCGTTAAGTTCAATCACCACAAACGTTCGAAAACTAGTTAAGAACTTCACTATTGGTAAATTTGAGAACAAGAAAAAGAAAGACAAGGCCAAAATGAATTATGACTAACATTTTCAGAATAACATCATAATTACTGGTCTTGTATTTCTTTTTGCAGTGAGTGTAACAAAAGCATGTGAACTAAGGTCATAACTTTTATTTAGCTCGATAGTAGGAAACCCAAAAAACGCGATCAGTGAACAAGTTATAATGGCAGATGATGACCAACAGTGTCGGCCAAAAGGCCTGAGTGGAATAAAAAATTTATAGCTTATGCACCGATCGTGTTTTTGGGCTTCCTACAACTGAGTTAAATAATAAATTCCAACCCGATTTTCTAGTCTTCACTTTTTAACAGTCTGTCTTTCTTTGTTTTATTTCTTTGACTTAAAAACATCATAAGAAAATAGAAAAAACATTGAGATCTGCATTTGTAAATAATGCTTTGCAATCATTTCTGAAATGAAATGCATTGAAAATTTGAGATGACCAAAAGTAGTGCTAAAATATGAAAAAGATGAATTTCATTAAGTCTTCCAAAGGTTTTGTTGTTGCAGCTTCCTCGCAAAGTATGCATTAGTCGTTCCAGCAACACAGTGACACTTTTTGATTCATCTCTAATCAAGAACGCAATGTTTTGATGTCCGTTGAACGAGCTCAAGTTTTCTTCTAAATTAAGCAGCTTCGAGAAGGTTGCCAAATACTACAAGACGAAGATCGACCAGAGCCTGAATAGAACAATTGATCGAATTGAGTGAACCATTTGCATGGCAAAACATTCACATAGTAAATTCAGACCTGAGGATATGGAGAGCTGACTGTTCACAAGAGAAATTTGTGAATTCGAAACTGGAAACCTTCGAGACGTGAGAAATGTCGAATTTTAGGCAGGAAGTATGTTACGATGAGTTAATTGTTATTGT
Source organism: Prostheceraeus crozeri (assembly GCA_907163375.1). Taxonomy (NCBI): domain Eukaryota; kingdom Metazoa; phylum Platyhelminthes; order Polycladida; family Euryleptidae; genus Prostheceraeus; species Prostheceraeus crozeri. Next base: position 277,654 of record CAJQUW010000896.1, on the reverse strand, counting down.
GTTGTTCATCACTTTTAGTGATCATCACAGCTCTTCAATGCCCTGTGTGACTAAAATGACTAACTTTTTAACAAATACAGATACATAAATGATTTTCCTCTTTTATAACAAAGGTGTAAGCAGAAGCAGCACAAAATGAAAACGAAAGCCTCTGACAGGAGGTTTCAAGGTCTGTATTGTCAATGGTTTATCGGATGACTATCGGATTTAATAAACCGACTTTTTAAAGTGTGCGACCTATCTATTGCCCTTTTTCTAATCATCTTTCAAACAATCGCTGTGACTAAATGGGCTGATGGCATGCTACATTTTGTCACTACGTAGACTTTGCGGCATTCACATTTGGACAAGTGACAGCAGCTTGAGACAAAAGAAAAACAAGACTGTTCATTAACTTATCAACAAGGTTGTCAACTTCTTGTTGATATTTCTGAACGGATTAAGTTAATCATCCTTTGCTTTGACATATTGTCATTCACTTTCTCAGAGAAAACAGAATTTCTTGCACACCCATAGGTGTTCAAGAAGTGATATTTTCAGTGGTTCAGCAGTCATCTATCACAACTTAATTTCCGATAACTGATCAAATATCCAATCAAGAATGTCACATCGCTTATTTCTGTTGGACATTAAGAAAAAGAAATCATATTTTACAGGTTATCACTATGTACAGCAATCAATATTTGACGTTTCAATGCATGTAGACTTATATTGCTATCATTACTGCCACAGGTGGACAAATGAGATTTTCGCCGAAGATAAAGGTCAAACTCGGCTGAAGTTGAAGTTTATTCAGCTGATCTGACGCTGTAATCACCTGTGGAAATAAGACATGGGCGATGAATATCAATCACACAAATAACTTGAAAGCATTAATAAAGTCATGAAGAAGCATCAGGATGAAGTCATGAACTTCGACAGAAAATGGTCTGGAGAACACTAGCTGAATTTTGGGCCACCACCGAAGGTGCATGGAGGATAGAGGTATGCTGGAATTCCGTTGCAAGCAAAAACATCGTCAATGAGGCAATGTTTGTAATGCTTACGTTACGTGCATGATTATTTCCAGTCTTTGCACTATGCACTGTCTTCCTGACGTCACTCACACTCGAGCTCCTCATTGTGTGATTGGAGGACAGTTATTCAGATTGCACCAGCCAATGAGTCGACCTCCAGTCTGGGGATCCTGATTGTGTGATTGGAGTACAGCTTCCGCATTTCCTCCAATAAACGCCGCGACGCTTATCATAAATGTGCGATTGCCCACTGACTAGATTTTTCCAAAGATTGAATAAAAAAGAATAATTGCAAGTATCTTTGCGGAAAAGTGTCATTAAGAGCTGAGAAATTGGCGAGGTGGTTTCGACGCTGAATGAACAGAGTAGAACTAATTTCTTGGAATTACTGATGCAGTAGTTGCATTTGCTGTTTCCTTGCCATGGTCACAAATGTTAAGCGTGATAAATCATGACATGACGTAACGCTCGACAGTACATGGGCCTGTATAAGTTAATGAATCTGATTATAATTCAGAGTCCGATGTTTATGAGTATATACATGGGTGAGAGTCGAGAAATCGAGACGAGAAATAGTTCGAGAATTCTCGAATTTCTTGAATTCTTTTAAAGCAGGCTTAAATACTCTGATATGGTTTTAATCACTCAGTGCGAGCAATGAAAACTACAACATTTCTTGCATGTGACCTGAATTAGCGAGGCTATCAATTTTTCCATGATTGCATACACTGCTATTGACTATTGTCTATCTTTCTCATACTTCACTTGTTAATTCACGCTGTCAATCCTATTTTTGACATCGAGTCAGCCAAGCTCATGGTTTGCATCTAGCCATCGTCAGAGAGGTATAAACAATAACGAAAAATCGCTATACTTTTGTCTAACCTTCCCTGCAATAGCATGGAAGGCTATTTCAAAACTTAATTCAACAGGGCAGTGACAGATGGATTCGTTTCCGTGGCAGTGGGTTTGTCTAGAGGACAAAACTTTGTTTTTCATTGTATGCAATAGTGGTAAGCGATAGAGATATACATGGGATATTCGTCTGAGCCTCAACCGTCAGATTGAGGCATTTGTTAAGTGAAAAGTAATCTGTCTCAATACTCTGTTCAAAACTGACTGTATATGTCTAATGTGGGGTTAATGTTTTGGTCCGTCAAAATACAAAACTTGAACTAATACTTTCCATGAGAAATTGATCTTCTTGCCTCCTGTGTCTAGTTCGTGCCGTGACCATCATTATCGAGGAATGTCGCCGCTAGGCCCAAATACGCATGCGAGGTAATTTATCTCTGTTGGACATGTATTATTCTTCCCCTAACATAATCGTACTCCTGTAAAACTTTCCTTCCCACACTCCGGCACTTATGTACCCGATATTCTCCTAAAATAAATTTTTAACGTGTTTTCATTTCAATAAGCTCTATTTGTTGACTTAAAGAAAAAATGTTTTTGCCATTATGTACAAATGATGCAGGCAGGATAGTACTTAGGTTCCTGAGGCTTGTTAATAGTAATAGACCTAGAATTATACATGGAAGTATAATGATCATGTGGCATTAAACATAAAAGTTAATTAAGTTCCTATATCAGGAAGATATACAGTACTACATTTAAGGCTTCACGCAATGATAAGAAAAAGTCAGACGATAAAAACGATGTACGCCTATAAGCTCATGTCAATAGTCTACCGGTACATATGGCCTACATGTAGGCTAATATCTATAAAGAAAGGGATATCAAAACAATGTTTCGAACGTGAGGGATGCATTCTTTAGACACTCTGTCAAAACTGTTTCGGCCATTTATGTGAAGTCATACAAAGCTTTGCGTTTAGGTTATATGTATAATATTTCATATACGAGAGGACCAAATAGTTGATTCTGACTACGAAATGGGTCATTTAATCACAGGTACAAGTTGAACATTTCTACGTTCATTTGAACTTCAGAACAAGAATATCGAGAAATTTTCAAGAAGTTCTCCAAAAATTCGAGACCGATACATGACTAACATTTGAAATTCTCGATCGAGATAAGAAATCAAATTTTTCAAGTCTTGCCCATGTCTATATAAAATTATGATAAATGTCTAGATAAGATTAGATGCATTGATTCGAGTGTGATACTTATATTATGTAACTTTATCATATCATGGATAACAGATAGTGCAGTATCATCAAACATTCCAGTGACGTTTGAAAACTATGTGTTTATCCTTGTTTCAATAACCCGCATGGACGACTGTTCAGTCATTCTTCTATAATTATCCGACTACCACAGTCGGCGTTTATTGAGATGTTGACTTTTCAGCTGTGGTGTTTATTAGAGGGCGGCGTTTATTAGAGGAAATACGGTATTAAACCGCTTCTACGAACAGTGAAATTATTGCCGACTACGGCGCTACGACGACCACTGCTCACTTAACAAGTTACCGTTTCTCATCTTTTTCAACACTAAAACGCAGACAGACTGATTTATTTTATCACAAGCTTCTGTATTATACACATCCATGTGATTCATCATTAAACATGATGAAACTCGTCATTGACGTCTTCCTCCATACCTGGATCATCGCATTTACGCACTTTCATATCGACACAGACAGTGAAGAATCAATTTAAAAAGAGCAGATTTGTACTTAACTTGCTAAAATACTTCATGAAGTTAAGGAAACATTTTAAATCGGGGAATATTCTCCTTCAACGCAGTTACTCACATGTAGTTGGCAAAATTGTGCTCCTTCTCAACATGCTTTTCGAAGCCGTGCGGCAACTTATCAAAGTACTCCTTTCCGATACCGCAGATGAAGCACTTTGACTCCAGATCTTCTTTCACTTGTTCTAATTGATCTCTCAATTCACCAAATGCATCGATGATTAAACCTGAAAGATGAGAAATGAAATTGTCAAAAGCTGAATTTTGCGTCTAACAATTAGTACGTTTAAGACAAATATCATCTTCGTAATAATCAACTCAATTTATCCAATAGTTCACATCAATTAGACAACGGATGTAAGAAGATTGATGAAAAATGAGACAGCTGAGTTGACATTAGCTACGCAAATCGCTGGAGACGATTGAAGTGACGAATATCATCATCATCACAAAAATGAACTCCACCAACCCTATTTTACTTGGACTGTTTTGAGCTATAAGACCCGGGCTCTTGGAGGCCTCCGTTGTAATTGTGCGGATATTGTAATTACGTATTATTGTATTGGCTTTTCCCATTTTGTATGGGACATTTTATGCATGTCTTTATGTATGTCTTCAAGTGCTGCATGGCTCCAAGTCTATTATCATTATGGTTGAAGCTGAACAGTCTTGTATTCATCTCACGCTCTTCTGAATTTGAACAATATTGTGTAATATTTTCTCCACTATTAATCACGCAACATTTTTTTCATGTGAAGAATTACGTTGATTAATATTCGGGTATGGCTAAGTTATCTCCCTTAACAGGACATAGAGTTTGGAGCAACCGCAGCTGATAAAGTCTTGATATCATCATTTGCGTCAGAACGAGATGTAATGAGCAATTTTTTTCATTTGTAGGGTCTTTGAACTTGTCTGACTATTTGCAGTGACGCGATGTCGAGACAAAAATGTTTTACATGAAAAATGAGAACATTGCAGATTTAATGTTCTTCATTTGTTTCTGCTAATGATGGTGAAAACATGATCATTTTCTTCACGTGGGATGGCTTTGATTCAAAGCGATAGATTACCAAGACTCTAAGGCAATAATTATCGATCAAAGAAATGACGAGACTGCGGCGGAAACTGTTTATAAACAGAATCGGCAATGCAGGAGGTCGAGAGACTATAGAGCTGAACAGATCTCTCTATGAACTGAAAGCAAAAATTAGTCTCTGAAGGTTTATAATCCTCCAATAATACTTTTGATCTACTCATGAAATTTCTATCCTGTTCAATCCCATTACGATGGCATCAGAATCATTTGAGATTGTTGTTGTAGGAGCATTAGTTGGTGCACAGAAATAAATGATAAAAAGTTATGTTACAAATAGTGAAATAGAACAAATTGCTAACATCTTACACATTTGTGTGATATCACTCATTAACCAATGTTCGGAACACTGTTCATACATTGAAGAAATATCACTGGTGAATTATTGAGTAATTGGAAAATGCCGAACTGTTTTGATAGTAACCAAGTTCAATTACATTAATATACTTCTGCCTATCATCATGGCCGACATCATGGGCATGATATATAACAGCTTAAATCAAAGAAAACATTCAGCATAAGAAATTACAGTTACGAAATTATGGTACATGAGACATTTAATGAAGGCATCTAATTGCCAATGAGAAACTAAACAAACAAAAATTCGACGCAGCTATCTCCCTTTTCCTTACGAACTTTTCTTGTCATGAAGGCGATGAGCAAGCAAAGATGTCAATCAGCTATATCACCATCAATTATTTCTAATGAGAAATTATCTGTTTCGCGTGCTTGAAGATGGTTTGAGAGATCTTGAAATGAATTATCACAAAAAAGAAGAAATAATCGCCTAAATAGTACTCAAAAACAAAAACAGAGACGACATAATAATTAATATAATAATATTAATTAACATAATTAATATGCAGCAAAGAAATATTTAGAGACAATTTATTGAATGTATAGTTCCCCTTGTTAATTTGAAAAGAAATAAGATCGCCGGTAAGATCTTCATTTATTGCTAAACACGTTGAGGCCTTTCGCCCGCTCTCCTCGCATTGCATGCCAGAATGACAGTCAGGAGCTGATGATAACTCAATACAGGTCACGCTATCCATCAGACATAAACAACACAGAATTATAAACCAAAAGTGACATTAAGATAGCACAATTGAAATCAGTCCAAGCATTAACAACAATGAAATTGAATAAACGATAGATCAAATTGCCATGCAAAAGATGTGTGGCTGGTAGGATTCGAACCTACGACCAAGGTTAACTAGACCTGTGCTCTAACCAACTGAGCTACGAGCCAGTTGTGCGACTGTGTCAATTGGCATGATCAAACCTCACCACCACACATCAGCTGTCATATCAGTTATAATCAATGAATAAATAACTCGTCACAATTGTGACCGCCGACATTAAGGCATGTAGCGGGGATCGATTGTCCACCAAAGCATCTTAAACCATGTCGTGAATGCAATTAACAACAATAAGATTAAATACACGATAGATAAAATTGCCATGCAAAAGACGCGCGGCTAGTAGGATGTGATACTGACACGAAGTGCTGAGTCTATCAAAGTATTCCTAAATTCATTGCAACGATTAACAACGATTTTTTGTAAATCAATATGATAGATGAAAAGAAATCTATAGAACCTTTCTCTAATTTTGTCATGAGCGATGTTGGTACAAATTGTTCCGACTTCAAATTAAGAAAATCTGGGTCGCCTTGACTTACATGATCTTGTATGCCATAAAAATTGAAAATACTCCGAAATTCATAACGCTGTCCGTCAGTTATTACAACAGAACTTTTTATCAGCTCCTTGCCAAATGTTGACGACTATCTCACGCATGAACAGAAAATGATCGTGTGATAAAGCTAAGCGGGATCATATATTATTTACTGCATTTGACATTATCCTGTGACATCTTTAGACTCTCAGACATTAATTTCGCAAAAGTCAGCATCGACTGAAATCGTTTACAGCGCAAAAGATTTACTAACTTACAGCGAATTTCGATAGGAAGATTGGCAAAGATTAAAACGAATTTCTCTGCGAATCTTTAATGAGTGCAAATCATGTAAAGTTTCGAACTCGTTGATATCAGTTGTTTGTTATCTTCAAACTCAACCACTACAACATTCCTTCCAATCTGGGCACAATTGATTTCCGCAACCCGCCAAACTTCGAGTCATGATTTGCGTGCAAACTACTACAACATGAATTCACATTATCCGTTTATCCATAGTCGCAAAGGACACGAGCATTCATCTTAATCAGACGCCAGAAGCTAAAGAATTCAATTAGCAGTCTTTGCATTGGTGTTACGACTACAGACGTTCACAAAAATGTTCCTTTAAAAAGCGTAAAGATGAAATTTAATCACACAACACACTTTTTAAATATGCGATACTTGCCGCTTAAATCGTTAGGCCGAGTAATTTCTTTTGTTTGAACATCGAATTACTTAATGAGCTGAATCGTAAGTGCGTGTAGTAAAGACGTATCAGTATCGACAGTAATATCGATTCATGTATAAAATTCTTATAAGTTAGGACATTTTCATTCTGAAGACTTTAATGAAATGAGATATTGATTGGATTTCTGAGATTCTTCAATTGGGGACCTATTTCATACTGTCGTTCGTCAATAGATGAGTTGGTAGAGCGTTGGCCTAGAATGCCAGAGGTCAGTGGTTCAAATCCGCCGTCTGTGAAAACATAAATGTAATATAATACGAGTATAATATACTTCGGCCTTATTTTCTGAAAATACGTCTGAAACATATTCCTGCTATTCCGCGTAAACATGATAGTTACAAAAACCAGACATTCTTCTAGTCTGCTTGAACCAGACGTTGAAAAACGGCACAGAACCAAAACAAAATATTTAAACAGACGAAATGCTCAAGACGAAGAGGCTACATTTCTATGGCAACCAGCTGTTGACATTATGGGTGGATCTTAATGTGTTAAATTGGTTAGAATATTTGATAATTATCTAATGATCATTGCACTTTTACAATTTTATCATCCGTAATGTGAAATCCGACCTTGATGAGGACATCAATCAAATCTAAAAACTGTCCAAAATCGTTTTCAGTTCATATCATCCTGACGCCACCTTTAACCAATGATAGCATCGTTTTGCTGTTATTTTTCACAAATCTTGATTAATTCGTCTCATTCTGTCTGGCATTTGAAAATTACAAGCTAACATTTTTCCATAGGATAGGCGACATCTGAATGATGTAATGGATTTATATTGAGTATTATACTATGAATAGAATTCACAGCCTCACCATATTAAATCTACAATTTACATGCATTTATAGAACCTTCATCTATATTTTCAAATAGCAGTATGAGTCTCAGTTCAATGGCCACGTGGACGCTTATGGACAGCCGTCTTGAATGCTTTAACTCTAAGAGATACTGGAGTTATCTACTGAAGAAGCTCAACCTGACTACTCTACGGAAGAAAGATCTCCTGGACTGCTCGGTTCGACAATGGGGATTGGTAGCAAGGTGTGAATTTATCCTGCTATACATCTGGCAAAAGAACAAGGACGTGGAGTAACAAAAGCAAGTTCATCAGAACAAAGACCATGATAATTGCGGGAAAAGATGGAAAGACAAGAGATTGCTCCTTCAAACAAACGAAATGCTTGACGACGCTAGATATTAAACCGTCATAGATAAGGCACATTTAACTGACCTCGCATATAAAAACCTCATCATTCGTAGGAAAAATATTAAATGAAATTACATAAAAATATAATCCTGTTTCACAGCGAAATGAGTTAGTAATCCTCTTGAAAAACATACAAGGATATTTTCAAACAGCCTTTAAATTCGTACATGTTCACAAAAGTCGCGTACTAGAGTCCTCTGTTTTAAGCTTAACTTTACAACTCGTTTGTAGGAGACTTTGTGAGCACAAAACTGCCCTTTGCATCCACTTTGAGCTTACTTTATAGCAGTTTCCACGATTTTTTCACTTGGTGTTCCAATTCTTAAAACACAAGTTGGTCACGTTAAGTCTGGGAGAGACATATTTGATCCAATTTAAAGTAAAGAATGCAAAACCTCATCCTGTAGTCCCGAGAAATAAACAAGATGTGCCTATTTTCCTTGAAGGAATCAATCAGACGGTCACGAAAATATCCATGTTCGAAATTTACTGCCTTATTGATTGAGCATGGATGAGATATCAACTACTGATAAACGTCAGAACACATTAATTACAATCACAGGCATCAAGACCTACAGTGAACAAGATACTGCTGATCAGATAACTTCTTGAAAATTCAGCAATTTACTAGTGTTTCAGTTTTACAAGAGAGCTGAAGTTATCAAACCATAACCTTTACTAGGACTACAAGGCTGAAATGGGTTAATGACACGGTTGCTTATTCCGACACAGTATTTGAGAGGATAGGTAGCCAATTTACCATCTTTACCTCCTGATAGCGCACTCATTCACTGCCCGGCCGATTGAGATAGCGCCAAGTACGTGAAGGGAGTCGAACCCAAGAATTTCATCTTATAGAGCACGCTCGCTAGCCACAGAACTATCACGCCTTGGGATCATTATCAGTGAACGGAATAGACGCAATAGGTCCAATGATTGCAAACTGTGGAATCTTATCCATATTGCCAAACGTGAATGAAGGGTTCCAGCTGTGGTGATTTTCTTCACGTCCCAGAGTAACTACTACAAGTGCCTATATTTTCAAAAAGCAAACCGGATGCTATATTTTCAAAAAGCAAGTTGAAGTTGGACTGAGAAGTGTTCATAGTTGATCTCTGTTTCTCAGTGCTGAGGACCAAGTTTTCTGAGTTGTTGATCCGTTTCTTTCGAACTAAGGTGCTTCTACAGGACCTATGTGAAATATTGGATTTTGACTGAAATTATACTTTTGAGTTGAGATACATGAACTAAATACAAAGAACAAAGATCATGAAAAATATCTCTAAGCATCCGAACAAAACCTGCCCTCTACGGTCTCTTTGAACAACACGTAGGTCTCAAGAACGGAAATTTCAGCTTTAGTATTTTGCATCTCAGTTTAGAAGAAAAATTCTTCTTCAAACAATATCTCATTCTTCATTACTCCATTTCGACAGCCTTCGCTTCGGCATGGAATAGATCACCAGCTCTGTTATTTCCTGTGAGTTACGGTCTTGGCTGTCCAATACATCTTTACGTTCAGTCTCGCATGAAAACACATTTTGCAGATCGTCGATATTTGCAGTAATAAACTTGGTTGGAGGAGATGATAAACGATTTTCATCTCTAAGCTTTGACATCACATCTTCAGCGGCATTGACAATTCACAAAATTAATCAAATTTCAGCAAAAACTTTATCTCGTAGATTCTAATTTTCAGTCTGCTATATTCTTTCTCCGGTCTACATAAACAAAAAGATAATCATTTAAACAGTGTTTCTCATACCGACAATCACTGGCGCTTCATGTCTTCTCTAAAGCTGTTCAAAGGGAAATGCCATCGATGACGATAAAAATAGTTGTCGACAGAAATTTGGACAACCGACTATTAAAAAGATTATGGGATGACAAGAGACGCTGAGGATGATTTGATTGACTTCAAAGAAGTTTTATCGAAATATCCAGACATTTTCGTGATTGCTGAGATGTCTGAGTGGCTGAAGAGCGGCGTGGTGGGGTCGCATTAGCAGTATTAGTTCAGAGAGATTAACCCGGATCAAGGTTCAATCAAACTGCAGGGTCAGACTCAGATTTCCTTGCTTTCTTGATACCCCGTTCGAAGATTTTTCGTGGTGTTTTGATACCGAATAAATATACTGATTAGTTCATAAAACTTTCGATGTATTTTTTCATGTCTCTTTCTTGACATTAGGGATCCTAATCGCGAAATCCCAAAAACTTGAAAATTCAAATATATTATTGCAAAATATTGTAAATAAAAAATTAAATATTGAGTAAATATTCATCCAATGTCAGGAATCATCAGCAAGGCTAGTTCACATCTCTCAACATCGACAGAGCTCCCTATCTAAAGTTGCAGCCATGCACGGGGAAATTTGAGATTTGCAATTAGCAAGTTAGTGAAATTTCTGCGGGTCTGACTCCGCTCTGGAGTTTTTTTGAATTAGGGAGGCCTGATGCAAGCCATTTTCTGTTCCTTTTCTTTCTTTTCCAGGTTTTCCTGGATGTTTTCGAGCCTCAATTCGGCGGACTTCAGTTTTTCACATCGCTGCTTTTCTTTATCTAATTCTATACGGAGCTGTTCTTGGAGCGCTTCACGTTTTCTTTTTTCTTCTTTCTTTTCTTGGTTTTGCAGCCATGTTCAGTAAAAAGCATGATGCATTGTACATGTATTTTATCCACTCTTATATTTGAGCTATCGATTTTCTTACTTCTCAAAACGGATTTACAAATCGCATGGGCTCTCACGGTTTCAGGTATGAGCGCCTTTTTTAGTCAATTTGTCGGATAGGTTTGAAAAAACCATCTCTACCTTTGTGCTCCCTTGAGGCTGAACAAAAACTGCCTTTACGACTTTAACCGAAGTTGGCACTTTCGCGCTAACTCTGAGCCTCTTCCAAAATGTAGACGCATCGCCACGATCTTGAGAAGATCCTGACAGACTATTTTGTTGAAGTCGGATTTCAGCTTTCAATCTAGATTTGTTGCTGTCACAAATTACGGATGGTATCGATCGCGCCACTTGCAAAGAACATCTTCGAAATTTTCGTGGTCTTGCCATCGAGGTCCAACAAATCTACAAGACTTTAAGAAATTGTTCCTACAAGTATTATTTAGTAGTTTTGCTCTGAAACTTTTCCCTACAATATAGAGGTATAACATATGTTTTTGGTAATACGCTGAATGCTAAAAAATTCATATTATCAGTGGATGGTGTGTGACTATCAACATCTCCGTCGATGAATACATGCGAAAATGGTGAAAATAGCAAATTCAGCCTTCGAAATTTTGAAATGATAGATTTCGCGTAATCTCATCATTTTTCTCTTAAATTCGCGTATTCGCGTGTCGTTTGCGTAATACGGGAGGTTTTCGCGCAGCCACGACCACTGCTCTAGGCCTCGTCGAGGCCGAAGGTCGAGAGCAGGATCACGAATTCACTTTTCTTATCATGAAAATAAATTGCATGTTTATAACCACATTCATTAATCAAAAGAATCAGCAAATCAAATTTTCTAACAAGCTTCTGCTACATTTGTCGTTAAGGTACGGCGTAATCTACCGAACTCCGCTTAATTTCTACGAATCTTTCCTACGGGCTATATCTGAATAACATTCTTTGTGACACCGGATTCTTTTGTTTATTGTCAGCTTTCATTTTGATATCTAAAAAATTCAACCACTCGGTTGTTTATGGCTATCTGTAACGTGCATAAAGGAGTGGTTTCGGTGGCACAGTGGATAAGTGCTTGACTTAGTGATCTTTCGGTCCAGAGGTCGAGTCCCCAAACTGTCATCGGAAATCGACAGGAAGGCCCTACGGACTAAAAGTACCACAACGCTCCAGATTAAAGTATGGCATGTCATCACCGTCCAATCCCCTAGCACGGGGAGTAGTGACGCTAAGCCATCATTTTCTTCAGTTTCATAGTAAATTTAATATGTGTATCTATTGAATTGAACAGATCAAATTTATTTTATAAATTCACATTCATCGAGCATCAAAGAATGTAGCATGGCGTCATCAATATAGTTCGGGTATGGGTAGCACTTGTGGTCTTACATATGTATATTTAAAAAAATATGATTTCCTGACGAATGGTCAATTATGACAGTCTTTTCTGTTCAATCAATACTCTTGTAACGACTCTGATGATTTATTATAGGAGAAGTGGATCCTAAAGAGGAGGACACTCACCTTGAATGATAGCCAAGAGGATAACGATAACGAAGAAGAAGAAAGTCATGTCGAACAAGATTCGGTAAACTTCGTAGGGATCACCATCTGGAGATTCGATTTCGTCTCCGATACCACCACCAGCGCGAAGTCCAGCGTGAAGATGGAAAATGAAGCACTGAAATTTGATAGTTTGAATATTTTAAGCAAGCAACAAAAATCATTCTCCTTGTTTGCCGGTGACATACCGGACGTACGTAGAAACAGACTGATGCATTCTTATTTTGATCATTTGAAAAATTCGCTTGCTCAAAAGAAGTAGTCCCTCTCTAGTAACTTCCCAGTAAGTAGAGTAAACAAGCGTATATGTGAAACAAACCCCAAATGGTAATCGAAGGGGATCTACCCATAAATATGTCTATGATCTCCGGTCTGTTGGTCAATTCTGTTGTATTCATTGTCTAGCAGTCCTCATCAATTACACGGTTTAATTTAAACCAAAAAACAACCACAAGTAGTCTACTGTGTCGGACCTCTCTTCAACTTCGGACCCCACCGCGTTGCAGGGGTGCCCAATGACGAATCTTAATAATAATATATATAAATAAATATATAATATTTTAAAATACTACTATATTATTTTGCAAAAACAAAACTCGCAACAAAAAACAGAAAAATAAAAAAACAAAACACTGTAATGACTTGACTTATCTTACAAAGTAAAACGTCGTTTAATCGTGAAGATTTCGTCTGTGAAATTTGGTGGTTTCGTTTCGAATTCAGAGAGGATTTAATCTGTCAAAACTTTCGTTATCTATTTTGATGCAAAGATTTTGCACGTGATGAGTCCAGTCTTCCAGTCATTTGTTCCTCATTTGATATTTTCCAACGATATTGTTGCGCAAGCAAGGCGCGCAATAAGCGAGTAATTTTAGCGAAGTATTTATAGGCAAAAAAGCATCAATGACACAGCAAAAATTCAAATGACAACAAGGCCCAGATAGAATTCGCCAGATTACAAACATCACTTTACAAATTTCTTCTTTTTTTTTTAAGGAAGGAAAGACTCCTTTTTTTTTTTTTTTTATAAGATGATTTGAATGAACAATCAAATCAATCCGTGAAGTAACCCCCCCAGAGGATCTTCAGAGAACGAACTCATCAATAAAAAAAAATATCGATTGTAACAACAGCAAACAGATGTAGTCAGGACCGTCGAAAACTGAGATAGAAGCTTCTTATCTATTCAATATTTCAGTTTCTTTTCTTACTCAAAGACCAGTCAAAAGAGTCAAAAGACCAGTCATAGAGTGATACTTGAGAATGAAATGGTATTAAATATATTTAATATGTTTTCGTTTCATGCTGACTAAGTGCTAAACCTGACCATCTTGCGGTCAATACTTTTTAAACTTTCTGAAGGAGTGTCGGTAGAAGAGACATCGCCAATTAAAAGATGCTCTTGCCGGGGGAGACTGTATTGCAGATATCGAACTGATGAACGTGTCTTTACTATTCTAGGGCAATTATTTCAAGACTTAAAAATCGAAAAAATATGACATCACAAAGCTTTAAATATAACCAGGATATGATTATAAATATTTAAATATTTTAGGATATGACCTGAAAATCTTAAATTGTAGTTTGGTAAGATTAAAATATCTCAATTATAGCAAAAATTATGTTTCCTTTTCCAGGCAAAAAGTTTCAAATTTCAATTTAAGACAAATAAAACGATTTATTCTAAACATCTATCTTAGTATACCCATTTACAGCCTGTTGTACAAAACAGTGATGTAATTTACTTCATTTGATGTTAAAGAAGTCTGTCTTTGTATAGCATCTGCTTCAACATGGAGCAGAATGCTCTACCGAAGCAGCGGTAGGCTGGCAATGAAAGGCAGACGACAGACCAGCCAATCCTGGCGCCGTCGGTAACATTCATGTCTGTAGGCAATGCATGCATTGGAACTGTCCTCAGACTGTATCGCGCTGAGATCAATCTGCTGAGAAGACCAATATTGCGTCATTCTGCAAGCATCGGTCATCTTCTATCCCCCTATTCCCGACAACTCTTAGTATAAAACTACAGAAAAATGACCAAAATATGACTAAATGTGATGAGACACAGAAAATATGACAATATTACTTTACCCTAAAAATACGACAAAAATATGAGAAAATATGACATGTCATACAAAATTGCCTTAATTACTACATATTTTTTAGACATACGTTTTATGTAGTGCTGCTGTTTACTGCTAGCCGCAACTCAGCAATAAAGTATGCCTAACTTTGACCCTTGACATACGATATTACTGACCACTTGTATCTGTGGTCACTTGTTGGTGTTTAAGGTGCCTGTTTCGACTTGTTGACATTCCTAAAGTGCCTAAGACTCACCAAAGCTCCCGATCAGAAGGAGGAAAAATGCAGCCAAATCCCAAAATAGTCATTATTTATAAGAGTAAATGTTGTCAACGTACTTATCACACTTTATTGTCAAACGGATGCCATGCAAGTTGGTGACATGAGATGTTGAACTTCTTTACTGTCATTATGATTTTTTCCGGAGTTAAAGCATTTAAGCCAAGTTAGAAGGCGAAGAGCAAATATTTCCGCTAGAACAAAACAAATCTCTGAAATGAAAAACCCTTCAATTCATAGCAAAACAATGATCTACCGTATGGCGTTGGAAGCTGGTTTGAGAGCTCAAATTCCCTTGGAGTTGATGAACTTAGTAATATTCTAATTTGTCGACTTCCCAGACTGCAGTCGAGCGTAGCCTTGCTCGGAAATTGCATTGTTGAGGAAACCTCATGGGAATAAACACATCTCTGCCATAATCGGCTTTGCATCAACTTGCTTCTAATACGTCTGATTCCTGAGTTCTATAGCAGCATTCGGAGAATTGATGCTATCTTTGATATAACGCTTATGACGGTTAATCGATAGCATGGGTCGAGTTTCAGTGCCAAACCATCAACTGCTCTCTCCCCAAATCCTTAGTTTTCACAAATATTTTCACGGCATAATGTTAACGAGCATGTATCAATGTTCAGCTATGAGTGTTTTTTGTCTTCAATAGATGGGCTAAGAATTCAATGATCGTTTTTTATGTCACTCCTATTTTTTTTCGCTGCTGAGCTGTGGTCTGCGTGGCACAGTGGTTAAGTGCTTGGTATAGCGATCTTTCGGTCCAGTGGTCGAGCCCCGAAAGTGTCATTGGACGTCGTCAGGAAGGGCATCTGGACTAAGAGATCACGGCGCTCCAGATCAAAGTCTGGCTCTGTCAGCATCGTCCAAGCCCCCAGTAAGGGAGAGCAGTGACGTTAAACCATCATTATTATCATTTTTGTTGCTCAGATGAATGATGCATAGTAGTCAGTGATGCAATAACCACTGATTTCTAGCATGTCACACCTTATGCATAGTAATTTTGACAAAAGTTCATCTGAAACGGAGGTGAAATTTTCAGAGAAGTCGGAAACCGAATGTTTTGTCAGCAGCAAAAAAAGGATATTCAAAGTCAAAATCTGAATTCCGGAAAATTCTGAGTCACAATTTCCTTTATCAATTACGTCATTTTAATACCCTGTTCCAATGCTTAAGACGTTAATAATTGTCTAATAATCACAATGTTCTTTCATTTCCGAACTACGTGGAATTTGCAGGATAAACATACACTTATATGATTTGAGGTTTTCAATATTCACTAATTTCATCACATTTGTAAAGTGAATCAAGAATCAAGCATGCCGGCATCGTAGGTATATTCTTACTAGGAATTGGAAGTATGGTGCCATATAAAATAGTGACCAAATGACTTAGAGAGAGAGAGAGAGAGATCAAATTTATTTCCGAAACGACAATGAGCGTTCGTGATTACAATATAAAAGGTCATTCATACAAAATAATCAAATGTGTCCAGAATTATACAATTTGCTGCCAGAGATGATGAAGGATTTTTTACGTAGTGTCGTTCGAATTTTTGGAATGTACAGGGATTCCTTTTGTCGTGAGGTTCTCAAACCGCTTTGCAGTCTGGTTGGGGGAAGAAGATGGTGGAGAGGATGGTATGGGGACAGGATTTTCAGGAAATGTTTCTTGTACAGACTGTTGAGATGATCAATAATAGGCGGCGATGAAATAAACCGAATAGCTTCAGCGTAGCTCTTTTCAGGAAAGATAGTCCTTCGTGATGTGCGCTCAACACATTCAATGACAGATTTTAGGTGATTGGTAATAAATGGGAGCCATGCTGGTGCAGCATATTCGAAAAGGCTGCGGATGTGGCTTCGATATAGACGGAGAAGTCCAGTATGGTTTCCACCGAAACGTCGTAGGGTCCGCAACCAAAAGATACGTTGACATGCCGTTCGCTTACAGCTCATGATGTGTTCTCGTAATGTAAGCCGAGCATCCGTAGTCACTCCAAGAAGTTTGATAGAATGCACCTGCGCGACTGGCGAACCATCGATAAGGATTGGCGAAGGTTTTTCATAGGCTTTTTTCGAGCTTACTATCAGTTCAACTGTTTTGGTGGAGCTAATCTGCATATTATTTGAGTCACACCAATGTTGCAAATGATCAATGGAGCCTTGAGCCCTGACTTTCATATCATTGGTGTTTTTGCAAGAAGAGGCGATCGAAATGGTGATATCGTCAGCGTAGATGTCATGGTCTTCTGAGAGGTTCAGATCACTTATGTATGTCAGCCACAACCACGGCCCAAGTACAGAGCCTTGGGGAACACCGCCAGTAATGTCATAGCGGTTTGATAAGACTGAATTGAGACGGACGGATTGCGCTCTACCATTCAGGAAGCTTTGTGTAAGATTAATGAGACTAGGGTCGATGTGTTGGTCTACTTGCTTTTGTAGGAGAAGCGCCGGCCGAAGCTTGTCGAAAGCTTTTGTCATATCGACCATCACTGCTCGAATGTATGGGGATCCCTGGTCTAACGATAGCGTCCATTTGTCAAAGATTGAAATAAGAGCATTGGTTGTACTGCCATCGTTGATGTAAACATGTTGGTTAGGTAGCTCTAGTTGATTCTTGTATTGTTTGCAGATTATTCTTTCGCAGATCTTTGATATTGTGTCAAGGAGAGTGATAGGATGATAATGTTGAGGCATAGATGGAGATCTCAACTTCGGAATCGGACGTACTATGGCTGATTTCCATACCTCTGGAAAGTGGAGGTCACTGAATATCTGATTGATGATGCAAGCTATCGGTTCCAAGATTTCCTCTCTTCCGTGTTTCAGCAACCAGTTCGGGACGCCAGAAGGTCCTGCTGCGGTGTGCTCCTTGATTGAACCTAGAAGCTCGAGAATCACTTTATCTTCAGGAGGAGGGAAAAAAGTACCTGAAGGAAGGAATATTTCAGGTTCGTCTGTAGCTTTCATATTAGTAATTGACGTAAAAAAATTGCAAAGTTTATTGGAAGCTGCTGCGTTACTGAGCCATTCACTGTCGAGAAGCAGAGAAGTCGGAGTTGCAGTAGAAGCGGGGTGCCGGTTGGTGAGAAACTTGACATTAGACCACCATTGCTTAGGGCTAAGTTCTTGGTTAAGCTTATCATTGACAAACATTTGCTTCTTAGTAGCGATACGAAGATTGATTATTCTGTTAAAGAAAGCGACTTTCTCAATTTTGTTTTGACGATAGGCTTTTGTTTTGGCCCGGCGCCATTTGCATAACGTGCGGTTTATCCATGGTGGATTTCGACGATGCTTAACGCGGATATGAGTTGAAGAAGAGTTTATCACTTTGATTAAGATTTCATTGAAAATTTTGATTTTTTCGTTGAGATCAGGTTCCGCTATGACACCAGACCATTCCACATCGTTTAATTTGTTCAGGGCTTCGGGAACGTTTGTGCGAAGTTTCGACGTGGTTGACGGACGTCGTTTGTGAGTCTGAGCGTTTCTCATCAAACCAATACAAACCAATGCAATAGGGCTTAACTTCTTTACGAACCAGGTGTCAAGGTGCATTTTTAAAAACTTTTTTCCAAATGAAAAAAGTATATGTGCATTTCAAAAATATTTTATAAATCTGAGACACTCGCACATAAGTGCCATGTCATCGGAAGAAACCTCTTGACTACTGACTTTTACGGAATACATCATTAAAACGTCTCGATTGCTGATTTGAGGGGTGATAGATTTAATATTTTTGTTTTTCGTGAAACGGTGAGTGGATAAGGTTGAAATCATCGACGAGTCATAAGTTCACAATAAAGTCAGGTCAAATTTCCGCAAACATGCTTCCGGCAAATGTTAACGTTGCCTTTCATAGAATGATTGTGTTACGTATCATTCATCAGATAGTGGCCGTGGACGTGTGAAAAACCGAAATGAACATTTCATGCAGTTTTAACAAGAAAATTTAAGGCCAATTGCAGCGAAGTCATTTATTGAAATGAAAGTCAAAGTCATGCTGTCGCAATGCTACTCTGATCTACAGCGATATTCTTTGAGTTTTTCAAAATTAAAGTGATGCAAACTACCCAAGTAATAGGACAGCAAGCAAAAATGGATATGTAGACAAAGTGCAGGAAGCAAATAATTGTAAAAAGTAATGTCTTCATAAATTTGTGCATTTTGTGTGCCTCGCACATGCGATGAATTTATCTACGTGTCAAGAAGTAGTCTCAAGGAACAGCTGACAATGTGTAAAGCTGTGACGGCAGTAACGAGGCACATTGTCGGCTGTTCACAGTAACGTGACTCGGATCAGCGTTCTAATTTTAATGTCATCACTCGTGCACGATCAAGAATCATGTTGTCAGTGATGGAGGCTCTGTACATCAGGTTCCACAGGCCAATCCCATGTAGTCAGAAAGATTTTGTGTTGCAGTTGGCTATGTCATGGTAATTTGGATTGTAATCGCTGTTACATCACAATTTGGTCATGTCCAGAACATTGTCACTTCCTGGGTCAGCTTTGAAAAAAACCAGGTGAAAGTCAACTCGGTTGGCTTTACTTTGACTTTGACTCTAATTTCAATAAATGACTTCGCTGCAATTGGCCTTAAATTTTCTTTTCAAATTAACTTCAAGATGCAAATGTTTCTCATACATTTTTATTAATAGACAGTGTACATGTACTTGGTCTTTCCACACATATGTTTCATTGACCAATGATTTAGCCTTCTTTAAATTATAAACTGAGACTACTTCTTAACACGTAGATTAATTCATCGCATGTGCGAGGCACACAAAATGCACAAATTTATCAAGACATTACTTTTTTTGCTTTCTGTACTTTGTCCACATATCCACTTTTTGCTTGCTGTCCTATTATTGCTTGATTACTTGGGTAGTCTACATCACTTTAATTTTGAAAAACTTAAAGGATATCGCTGCAGATCAGAGCAGCATTGCGACAGCATATCACAGAACGTACTTGTTTTTGTTATAAATAACACAAATGCAGTAGAAATCATTCACCGCAAATAGCAGTCTTACTGCCATGAAAAGTCATTTAAGAAACTCGTTAATCGCCCAACGGATAGCTGCTGGAGAAATCATCGATTTTGAAAGTATGAATTCATCAACGTATGCGATGCAGCAACCTAAAAAATTTGAAGAAGCAGCTGATATTGATTAGCGGCTAATTATCCACATATTATTACTATCATTTGCCTGCAGGATGTTTAGATGCAGATATTCGGATTTCTCAATCAATTAGGGCGCTTGGTGGCATATCTGTCCGATCGATTTCCTTTTGCGCATATCATGTCATCCCCTACCACAGCAGATAATGGTGTCTGGTAAGAGCAGGTCAATAAGTATGCTACAATGGGGGGGAGAGATAGGGGTTTTATTTTTAAACCAGGGGGATAGTCAAAAGTTCCAAACAAAGTCATGTCAAATTTTCGTAAAACTTGCTCCCTGCGAAAGGATGCCGGTTCATATCAGTTAACTGCAGTCAAAAGTAAGCAGCAGGGATGTGATTGCCGCTTAAGGGCGCCAAAGCATTCCAAATACCTATTAAAAGGGCGGTGATTTCACCGATCACGAAAATACTGTGATTTTAAATTCACTAGGGATCATGTTTTTTGGGAGCTTTTCAGCTTTTGAAAAGAAGAGTTTCATGAGATGTGCTGGGTGTGTAAATTCTGTAAACAAAATGAAAGCATCATGTGACTTAATACGGGCGACTTCGATATCTCTTCATGGGAGTGCCATAGATGTTTCTTCGTGAGGGAGGCCTGGGGCATCAAGACAGCCCCTTGGATGTTCATATGGGCGCCTAGGAGACAAGAAAATTGCACTTGGCTGTTGACCACAGCATATCAGATGAAAATAAAGCCACACGCTAAATTAATTTATATTGTTGTTTATAAAGTTTATAAGTTTATAAGTTTATATAAGTTTATATAATTATATAAGTTATTATTAATAATTATTATTAGTTATTATTATTAATTATTAAATAATTATTATATAAATTTATATAAGTATATAAGTTTATATAAAGTTTATAAGTTTATAAAGTTATAAAGTTTATAAAGTTGTCATTGGTGCTGATATGAACTGTCATGTTGGGGCGCAGAGGAACAACTGCGAGGCCCATCGGGGTCACGGATTTGGCAGTAGAAACGCAGAGGGAGATAGACTAATGCAGTTAGCCCAGGCAAACAACCTCAGAATAGCTAACACCTGGTTTGTGAAGAACGATGCACAGAAAGTGACTTATGAAAGCGGTGGCAACAAGACGGTCATAGACTTCTTTCTAATATCATCGGACGAACTAAGAGCAATTCAAAACTGCAAAGTGATCCCAAATGAGTGTGCTGCCCCACAGCATAAGCTTTTGGTTATGGACCATCGGTCAGCAGCACTGGCGAAACCAAAGCAAAAAGAAGCAGAGATGAAGATCAAGTGGTGGAAGTTAGCAGACGAGGAGACAGCAGAAAGCTTCAGGCGCCTCACGTTGAGGAGTATAGAGGATGCAGTTAATTGGGAGGAGGTGACAAATATCCTGAGGAGTTGTGGGCAGGAGATCTGTGGAGTGACACGCGGTGGAACCTTTCGTAACTTAGAGTCCTGGTGGTGGACGGACGAGGTCCAAGGTGCCTTGAAAGCCAAGAAGGTTAGCTTCAAAAAATGGAAAACCTCCAGCCTTGATGCTGATAGAGAAAGTTACAAACTGGCCAAGAAGCACGCCAAAAAGACGGTAGCCAAAGCAAGGAGAGAGGCATGGAAAGGAATGTATGAGAAATTGGAGTCGAAAGAGGGAGAAAAGCTGATTTTCAAGATAGCGAAGTCCAGAAGCCAGAAATGCAAAGATAACATCGAAGGTTTCTTTATGAGAGACTCTGAAGGTACAATTCAGACGACCAGCGATAGTAACAAAGCGATATGGAGGGATTATTTCTGCGAATTGCTGAATGAAGAAAGACCACATAATGAAATTACCACAGAACTGGCAGTGAATGGTCCGATCGCTGAAATTACCCAGGATGAACTCCAGAAAGAACTGAGAAAAATGAAAGGCAGGCGCAGTTGCGGACCCGACGACATACCCATAGAAGCTATTAAAGTGCTAGAAGAGAAAGGAGTACACTTGTGCCTGCATCATTTCAACGAGATCATCCAAGGCCATCAACAATTGCCGGCGGTGTGGAGAGAGAGCATTTTAACACCAATATATAAAAATAAGGGTGATCACAGAGTTTGCAGCAACTATCGAGGCATCAAACTGCTCTGCCACAGCTTCAAACTCCTAGAGCGAATAATTAATAAGAGGTTGAGAGTGTGCACAAATGTACGAAACAACCAGTTTGGATTCCGACCTGGATATAGCACCACAGATCCCTTGTTTGTAATGCGTACGGTTATGGAGAACCTGAGAGAGGGAAACGAGCATTTCAGGGCAGTTTTCGTAGATTTAGAAAAGGCGTACGACTCTGTTCCTCGAGCATTGTTGTTCAACTGTTTGAGAAGGAAAGGAGTGCCGGAGGTGTATGTAACTCTGATTCGGGAAATGTATCGAGAAACCCTAACAATTGTGAAAACCAAGCATGGTTGCACTCCACCTTTTGAGGTCACTGTTGGGCTGCACCAGGGATCGGCGTTGAGTCCATATCTCTTCTTACTGGTCTTGGATGTGATAACTGGGCATCTGGAGAGCAGTCCCCCAAAAGAAATGCTCTACGCTGACGATCTGGTGATTTGTGGGGATTCCAAAACAATGGTAGAAAGCAGGCTGGAGTTATGGCGCAATGCCCTGGAAAGTAATGGTCTCAGAATTAGCAGAAGTAAGAGTGAATACCTCTCCACCGCTGCGAACGATGAAGAAATCCAAATGGATGGAACCTCGCTCCCATCAGTTAAGAAGTTCAAGTATCTTGGTTCACTGTTAGACGTAACATCATCTTGCGAGCAGGACATCAAAAACCGCATACAAACAGGATGGAAAAGTTGGAGACAAGTGACAGGAGTTATCTACGACAAAGGAGTTCCTCTCAAGCTAAAATCAAAGATCTACCAGGCTATGATACGACCGGCAATGACCTATGGGGGAGAGTGTTGGGCACCAAGGAAGAAAGATACGCAAAGGCTGATGGTGACGGAAATGAAGATGCTCAGGCGATGCCAAGGTTTAACCCTCCGGGACCGAGTTAAGAATGAAGAGATTCGACGCAAGATGAGGATCCCATCCATCGATAGATTCATAGAGTACAAGCGGCTTGCATGGTACGGACACGTCAGAAGAAGACCGGACGATCATATAACCCAAACAGCACTGCACCAACCGATATCTGGCAGACGAAGAAGAGGTCGTCTACCCCTATCATGGAAAAGGGTCATAGAAAAAGATCTGGAGAGAAAAGGCATAACCCACAATCTGGCCCTCGATCGAGTAAAATGGAAGAGGACGATACGGCCCACCCTCGAGGAATTTGGGATTGGTGGCCGGTAAAGGTGAGCAAAGGTGAGCAACGCTAAATTAATTTATATATGATTTAAAGCTCACTGAGTACATAAAAGCAGGTCCATGGAGGAGTCGTAGTCTATGCTATCCCTGATAGCCACAAGGATAAAGAATTTCCAAATTATCGCATGAATATAAGTAAACAGAAGAAAAATGACATAAGATTTGAATATATCTGGACATCAGCGCATGCGCGATTAAGCAGACAAACGTGCGCACATGAAGTGTCCATGAAGCAAATGATTAAATGATAAAACAATTTTTCTGGACTTATGCATTGATTGAATGATATGATTTCTATTCACCGTGCAATTACAACACGACACCATTATGATAACTTAAATGGAAGTTCCATGTTATTAATAGAAAAAGAAGACAATACAAGCTTCCATTATCCTAGGGTTTCTCCGAAAATAAATTAACCGCCATGTTGCATGCACTGAACTTTATCACCTAACTAAAGAGGAAAGTGCTTCGCTTACTGTCAGCATGTCGTGACATTTTGCATCTTTAACTCCATCGTTGTCTTTGATGTAAAACTTGCGGAAAAAGTTGAAAGCGATAACTGTGTACAAGTATATGATGATCGATGTTAAGATGACTGTGAGCACCAACTGCAAAGGAAAATGTGAGGAGAGAAAACGAAATTTTCAATCACACTTAGAATTCCTACCTGTTTGCCGTTGTGAGTAACAGATTGCAATATCGTCCGCAAAGTCTTGAATCCGATTGCAACATCCAAGAGATGGCAGGCGAAAAAGAAGTAATTGTAATTTCCGATCACCGAGGCGACGAAATACAAAACCAAGTAGAGGAAAGACTGCAACAGAATGAGTTCAAACATTATAAGGGAAAGAATGGACATGAGGGCACAGTGTGTGAGTTTGTAGAAGAACATACAGCTGCATTTATATGTTTAAGGAGAAATTGAAAGAATTCTATGTGTGCCTTATTTAGTTTACATTCAAGACATAAGTTCGCATCGTTAATAAGTGATAAATTGCTCCATGTATTTCGATTAATTCATCCTTATCCGCGGCTCAAATAAAACATGATTAGGAGATAGTTAAACTTTTTCTTCCTTCTATACTCTTGCAGTAAAAAAATATGGTATTTGCAAATTCGGCAAGCTTTAGGGATCCCCCGTCGTCATGTCAGAGACCGAGAGAAATGCACAAGAGAATCCAGAAGCATGCGAGACCTTCAGTCACCTGCAGAGTCACATAAAGAAGATGCAAGGACTGATCGCTTCAGCATAACACTGCTTACTTAGCCGCATGCCATCATCACGATTGAGTGTGTAATTCCTTGTAATGTGAATGCTCTTTTTCATTCATGTTCTAAAGAAATCTTCCTCGTGCTCAATAATACAATGACTATTGAAATTCGGATAATGTCCACTTTCTCCTGTCTCTTTCGAAAATCTTCGACCCATCACACTTTTAAGTGTCCCGGCTAAACTTTTAGAACATCATATACTTTCGACCATGCGTACTGCGTTCTATGAACGTGTACACCCAGCTTTCAATTTGCTTATAAAAGAAATTCATGTACAACATCCTGTCTTGTTACCTTACATCATATTACTACAGAATTGTTAGAAAAACCTGATGTTACTGGTTGCATGCTCTTGAATTATGATTTTTCAAAGGCCTTCGATACACAAAGCATTGCTTCAGAAATTAAGACTTCTTCACTTCCCTATACGTTTTGCTGAGTTTATGTCTTCTTACTTAAGTAATCGTTATCAAAGGGTCAAATTTGGGTCAATTGTTAGCTCAGAGTTGCAGGTGCTTAGCGGAGCTCCTCAAGGTTCCCTTTTGGGCCCGTTTTTGTTCATTTTGTATTGTTACGACATAATGTCCCTGTCTCATAACACATCATTAATCATGTATGCTGATGACGTGTCTCAAGTGTGTCAAATTTTTAAATCTGATGTACCTGGATCTATCGAAATGATTACATCTGAATTTTATACTATAAATGACTGGGCAGAAAAGAATTATCTGAAATTGAATTTGTCAAAAACAAAATGTGTTTGTATAAGAAAGAAAAACTGAGATGTATTTTCCTTTCCCTTTTGAAATTGTCAGCGAATGAAAATTACTTGGTGTTGTGTGGAATGAAACTTTAAAATGGGATTCCCATTTCAGTTTATTGCTAAAGAAGATGCTCAAAACGTCTATATTTGTTGAAAATCTTGAAGGATGTTCTATAACATGACGAATTGTGGTTGACTTTCCACATGTTAATAGAAAATTTAATCATGTATTGTACTCAGTTATTTGGTGTTTTCAGTTATGAAATTAATCATATTATCAACAGTTTGTATAAACGAGGAAGGCGACTGATTTGCCCTGCACAATGTTCTTGTGGTAATGACATGACAAGATTTCATGCAATTAGACTGGCGGCTTTTAAAAGCTTCTACAACAAGTGCTTGCACCCCGGACATCCGTTGTGTCACATTATTCCTAAATCTATACGAAAACATGTTTTGGTCCCAATGTGCACTACTAATCGCCGGCAAAATAGCTTCGTCGTTTTAAGCTCTCTGGTCATTAATTGTCTCTCTGACCATACTTGCAAATAACTGTTTTTTCATAATTGTCTCTGTAATTTTTGATTTTCATTACGACAAATATATACTTTTTCTCTTTCTCTTCTCTTCGTGCGCATGTATGAAAAATCGCAGATCTCAGATTGATGTCTCAAAAGTCCTTTTCACACTTCCTCTTCCTTCGCGTTACTCCTCACACATTTTTCAATATATACCTTTTCACATTCCTGCTTGTACACAACTCCTCCTTCCTCCACTTCATCAGGTTGGTCCACCTTCGGACTGCTCAGCATGCTTCCCAGACTCCTTCCTCGTTTGAACCTTGCTCACACATCCATCTTTTTCACCATCTTCATGATGCGCTCTGTTGTTCCAGGTTACTGGTATACACAGTATTGTAAAAACTTTGACCGCTTCTTCTCCTTCAACTTCCACAATGACAGTGCTTGGTCATTCGCGTCTCAATCTTCCTCGAAATTATCATGCACCTTAAGCATATGTACCTTAGGCGCATGAAACGTCTTTTCAACCGTTTAACTTAATTCTCCAAAGCCTCGACAGTTCCACAGGCCGTTTCAACGCTCTTCTTCATCCACGAATCTTGACTGCACCTCACACCATAGCTGTGGCCCGAATTGAAATCCAAATACTGCTCCGTAGCTGTGACTTTCATAATTACCATAACTACTAATCCACTCTCGCTTCCACGATTAAGCCTCACATCAACATACAGAATACTTCCTTTCTGAATAAGCTTGATCGCCGTATGACAGCTATTCAAATCGTCCAACAATGCCCCTTCTTCAACACGATTTACTACCACCAGCAGTCACCTTGTGTCAACTATGGTGAGTAATCGACAAGAAGTAATTAAAATGAGCGAAATGATAGGCTTATTGAATCATTCTGTTTTTTCTGACGAGTCCCATAAGCGTTTCTGTGAAAAATTAAAATTAAAATAGCGTATACTTCATATTTTACCTACAATTTTTTCTCTTTTAGAACCACCTAAAATACAATCAAAGAAGCTTTGAAGATTAATCACGTCACAAGTTCAAAATATCTAATTTTGACTACTATAGTAAGGTTTCGAAAAAAATGATAAGAACAGAAACTAAAAGAATCCAAAACATGTAAACCGGAACAAGAAAAGATGAAAAGCCACTCTTTGAAACATCGAATAAATTGAAAATAAAGGAACCGATGCTCCAAAATACAGCTAACTCTCATTCCTTTCTTATATACACGGCAATGCTTGGCATCAGCTTTGAAAACATTTTACAATTCTCGAAGCTGTCAGCAAATTAAATTTTTGGCTTTGATAAAAGAATATTCAATCACTCTGCCAATGTTTTAGTTGGAAAGAAATACAGCTCTTCCTTGTAGAAAATCAATAGTGTGTGTGACCACAGAAATGACGTGGTTAGCCAAAGCATTATTTCTTGTGCTCCTTTATACGCGTGTGAAAAGAACGACAAAATTTCACAAATGAAAAAAATACATTTTTGCACGGAATGTGCACTCCACAATCAGTTTTTCTGCTACATTCAGTTGCAATAGACTACTGTCAACCGTCCTGGCAAGGCAGTGATTGGACGACGAATGCAAAACACGCATGAGCATTAGATGGCGTGTAGAAATCTCATCCAAAAATTCAGTGCTCCACAAACTGAGAGCACATAAAAT
Source organism: Prostheceraeus crozeri (assembly GCA_907163375.1). Lineage (NCBI taxonomy): Eukaryota > Metazoa > Platyhelminthes > Polycladida > Euryleptidae > Prostheceraeus > Prostheceraeus crozeri. Next base: position 249,865 of record CAJQUW010000896.1, on the reverse strand, counting down.
TAATTTTGATTGATAAAGGAAGAAAATATAAATGTTACAGCAACTGCTAAAAGCAATAAATCAAAAAACCAAAATTCATTCCCGAACATTTACGTCAAAGTTTTGTCGACATTTCGGGTCCAGCCCCGTTCTTAAGACAAATTTATTGCAGCAGCGTGTTGTCTTCCGATCAAACCGCTGTCCGATTGCTAATAACTCGGATAATATTCATCTACTCTTTGCTCTGAAAAGGAGAGCAACAATATTTTGATATATCGTGGAGTTATCCTCCTCTGATCTCGCGACAAGTATTCAAGAATGCAATCATTGACTGATGAGGTGATGTTTAGATACTTTCATTATCAGTTTTCCTTCAGATTGATGCTTCACAGTCTTCAACATTGAGGTGTGATCACATCGAGCTCGTCATCAGCACCAGCATTATCTCTGCATCAAAGGCGAGTTCTAGTCATAATTTCTGCCTTCCCTCTACACGGGATGTCCAAGGAAGAGTGTAAGGAGGATTTAAAAGACGTGGTCAGTGTCAAAACTGAAGTAGGAAATGAATTTCCTCCTCGACCCGAGAACGGAAAATTGTGAACGCAGAAGGAAATGATTTAGCTTTTATCACTCACATTGTCGGTGAATATAACTCCCCATTTCCATATTTGATAACGTAGATCCATATCGGCGATCCTGCAATGAAATCATGCAATTTTATCAGTGTCTTTTTCACTGTGCGAGTTCAATATAAAATCTAAGGGGATAGTTGAATTACTTATTAACTTATCAGACAATCAATAGCGAATTTCTCCAAAATTTAGCGAATGTTAGAGCTTTAGGGGAAGAGGGCTTAATTCAACAGAGCAAATCCTAGATTAAGCATATTAGGTAGAGTGGCAACTCAGCATTTATTAAATCCCTAATGTGTATACAGTCTCGATTTCATCAAATGAACATGAGTCGAGACCCGGTGCCACCTGTGAGATTTGCGAATGTTTACACTTTTGGAGGAATGTAAACGAATTTGACTGATAATGATAGCAATACAGAATAAAGAATAGCATTCCGCAAATCCTCCATGTCATGACAACTTGGAGAACTAATATAGTTTGTTAAATTAGCAATTCGAAGGGTTACCATTGCTAAAAGCTCAGATTTATATAAAAAGATTATTTTCTTAAGCGTGATCATATCAGAAACTGCCACTGAAAGAGCAAAACATCGTAATCAAAGAAGCTGATCACAATGAACTTCAATAAAAGATGTAAATGGTTTCACATTTTTATTCAGACTCACGAAATGAGGCCTTGTGAATCATGAAATCATGCCACTGAAAAATTAATTAAAAGCATGGCATCTCAGCCAAGAAGCTCTCAACTCTAGCTTGAAGACTTTTAGGGACTTGCATTATAATGCAGTTGGTGAAATTTCCTTGATAATCAGCTTAATTCCCGCTTAATTAAGATGCTTGTTAGCAAATCTTCATTCTTTTTGATATCCAACTTGTTTCATACTACTTATAAAGGGGCTTCATGTCAGTAGTATATAAATTTGTAAAAATTTAGCTTTTTAAAAACTGCTCAAATAATTTTTTGGACCACAGGAACGCAATCTCCGCAAAAAACTGAATCTTGCCGTATCAAAATCTTCACTGTATGCAGACACTTTTTTAAGTCGACACTCTACCTGCTATATACTTTACTCTATGGAGAAAATCACCATATATAGGGTGTTAACAAAATTACGCCCGATTTCTGAAAGAGGCACGTTCTACTCATACGATGATCTCCAAACTTCACTGCTCATGCATGTTTGACTTAATTAACCAAGATATCGAACAATTCCAAATGCTAAAGAATTGAACTAGGAGCTACCTAGTTATATATATGTGGAAGATGGGGCGCCACCGCACAACAGTGGAATGATGCGGGAATGGCTGGGCTCTGATTCTGAGCTACCTGACTAGGAATCATCATTATTTTTATTTTCTATATTACACCTGAATTTTCATCCTTTGACGAAGTCAATATGGACAACGAATTTCAGCAGTCGATTTTATCACGTGAGTAATAATAATGCTGCTGCAGCAAGTCATCTGAAAATGTTGCAGACTTTCTTAATTGGCCAAAGTTCAACATCTGCAACAGTGTTATTTCCAGCAAGATGGGGCGTCACCGCACAACAGTGGAATGATGCGGGAATGGCTGGACTCTCAATTTTCAGGCAAATGGATTGGTCGACGTAGTCCGGTAGAACGGCCGACCACTCGCCGGATTTCTTTCTATGGGTTTATCAAGGAACTCGTTTTCTCCGAAAAACCACGTAATATTCAACATCGAAGACAAACAATTGAGATCAAGTTATCTTTGAGATAATTTGTAGTGATATGAATAAGATTGATTTGGAACTGTGCGAAAAAGTCTGTCAAAGTGTTCCCGAAAGGCTACAAAGATGTATTCGACGCAATGGCGAACAGGTTGAACATTACAATTAGGAAATACCTTCATTTTAATTGCAATGACTTCATTGACTGTGTTGTGCTCCTGCATTGTTGCACCGCTTTTCAAATACTACTGTGAAATAAAACCGGGCGTAATTTTGTGAGCACCCTGTGTAGTCGGAGTAATACTCATCCGAAGAGGGCTTTAATGAAGATAATCTGAAGGCACGCTGATGACAGAGGATTTCGTCATTAAATCCCCATATAGATGTGAAATTATTTGAATTATAGTCACAATAAGATAGCTGTGTCCACCGAGCTTTCATTCCATCCAGTTGTATTTTCATTGAGACAGCACTCAAACGAGCTACTCAGTGCAAGATCTATATTACATCAGATTAATTGAAGCTTTTCTCGCTTAGTACTAAGAAATCTCAATGCAAGTCATGCATTTCTAAACAGCGAGCATTAATTAGAATGATTAAAAAACTGGAATTATAAAATCAATAAATTGCAGTTTCTGGCTTTTTAATCAACTTTAATCATTTTGGTTGTAATGCTGCTCAAAATAATTTTGATACTTTACTGCATTAACTATAATTGATGCCGCCAGTGATAGAAATCTGCAACTATAATAAATATATAGCAACTGTAGACATACACAAATCATGCATAATGTCATTACAATATGGATATTTAAGATCAAGAGCATTCTGTGAGACCAACTGTTGAGCAACTATGATTATCGACAGCCATTTTTAGACAATATAAAAACATCAAATTCAAATTGCAGTGTTTTATAGTAAACTTCGATAAACATTTTAATTGATAAACTTTGGTGTGGCTGCTGATTGAAGGCGGCTAATTTTACAATTCATCCGCGGGTTCTATCAAAAGGAAACGGCAAGTCACCGAGAGATTCGCACTAGAGAATTTAGTCTCACCATTGGGGAATGAATGATCTTCTCGGTGCATCCTTCGATTCGCAGCTACTTTCTTGAATGCCCAACAATGCTGCAATTTGTTCGTAGTCATACTGCTCCGAATATTTGGCTATCACTTTCTTCTTTACAAATTTGTCCCAGTACATATCAGGGAAAGACGGTGTTGACAGCACCAACTTGTCCCAAAGACCGCGAATGTCATCTTCAGATGCTTGTTCAGAAATCCACATTCCGTCAAATTCCAACTGCCTGCTGACTTCTTTCTCTCTCTTGAAGATGACGAGGGGCACTTTCAAGCAGCAGTAAGCTACCAGCATGGAAAATGACATTGCCGAGTGAAGCATGGCTATGATTCTTAAAAGCGTCTGACAGTATGCAGCCGAGTCTGGAAGTGATACCCACTCTTCGGCGTCTTCATCTGCTCCAGCACCAGCCTCCGTAGCGTTCACTGTAGCGTTGACAACGGCCTCGGCCGCCGCTTGTACTGTACTGTTGCCTTCTGCGACCTGCCCAACCTGCAATGAAACGTAAATTACTCTTTCACATTTCCTTGATAAGAAGCTTTAATTAAGTGTGATTATACAAACTCAACTTTGCGAAGTTATAAACAACTGTAAAAAATAATGCACAATTTTTGATAATTCATTTTGTTTTTCCATTAGTCAAAACATACACCAGATCGCTACTATCGACCTTCTGCTATTTTCCTGTTTTTAAAGAAGATGATCTCCCGACATATATATCTCCCATGCATATGATATAAAATCACATCAAGTTCACCGTGGATCCATCATTAATTTTTAGTGGGACATTGACAAAAAAACATGGACGAGGTATGATGTACATCCACAGTCGAGCAATTATAGAGAAAGGATCTGGAGCTCCAACTTGCCAATATCTCACCTCATAGCCTTTGATTCCATCCAGAACCGATGTTAGAAATCGTGCTGACCGTTTTAGAGAACCGATGTTATAGTATGACATAATGGCCTTCAACAAGTAAATCCCTGATATGTCTCACCAAGGTTGAGGACAGCTAACCGTTTGAGATGTTAATAATCAGAAAGCGTGCTTTTAAGTACTTGCTAAACCAAAGGACAGGTAATCATTTGAGTGATACAGGCGCAGACATAAGTTAGAGATATGATCAAACCAAGGAATAGCACTGAACCTGTGGGCATCTACTAGTATAATACAAAAATCATTGGAAATTGAGCCACTCAACTTTGTTGCAGATTCTTATCAACGTAAACCATGAATAAATGTCAGCTGTCAAGTGTTAAGTGTTAACACCAAGCAACAGGGTGACTACAAAAAAATCAGCCTCAATTGCTGGACTGTTCAGGATTTTTTATCTAACGTTTGGACTTGTGTGGTAAAAGTTATGGCCCAGTAGCAGGAATGGAAATGCGGCGCTTATTATTTTTTACACTTGCTTAAGCGCAGTTCGATTCGAGTTCCTTCATCACATTCACATGGATGTAGCCATACATCAAAAACTGTTGCAGAGAGACAGAGCATTCCGGTGGCGCATCCTAAATCAAAGTTCTGCACACGTAGGCGTGACGGGTTCCGACAACTTCAGTAACTGAAAGGCGAGAGTTTCCGCGATCCCAAGAAAGTTTGAAGACAATTCTTGAATGAAGAAGATTTATCTATCTTGAAGTCTAAATCAATGTCATTGCAATAAAATTTGAACAGAGCTCAATCTTTAGATCACATCTAAGTTTATGCGAGATGCAAACATAAACAATTAAAAGTTTCTCAGGAAATGCAATTTAAATCTTATCGGAAATGTGAGGTGAGTTATACTTTGAGGAGGTGACAATGCGCTAATTCAACATCAGCAGCAAGAGCGCTGTCTGATTTCAAATTTTAAAAATTTAAAAATTTGATTAGAAATTTTAAATTTCTATTACTAATTTAAAAAAAATTAATTTTCAATAAAGGGGACAAACAAGTCATCGTTGAAATTCCATACCGGAAAGAAATGAGACAAAAACTCGTGCGTTTTCTGATAGGTGATTTTCACCGCTGGCGCAGTTCATCTTGCATTTGAAAAGTGAATCCCTTGGCTACAATAGGAGATATTCGATGATGTAAGCTCCTGACACGATGACTGACTTTGCGGAAGAAAACGGGAGCGGAGGTGCTGAAGATGATGTTGCAGTGAAGATTATGCATTTAATAGTTTCCAATTAAAATTGATTTCGTTAAAAATAGTCCGAAAATATCGGTCAAAATATGGCCATGGATGGTTCTGGTTTAGCTTCTAATTCCTAAATGTATAAATGGATAGCAGCATCCTCGCGAGAAGGTTCGAATATCAATAGCTGATATCTGTCATTTCCTGTGATTTTCTGCTATGGACCATAGGAGGAAGACAATCATTTGACGCAAAACACCCACAGAACACGAAGGATTTCTCCTGTTCTCGACAAATGACTCGACAAATTTCGCAGGCAAATTTCATCAGTAATTTAATGACAGTAGAAACATAAGCAAGCGACTGGAACAACTATAATTTAAGAAATTTCTTCGACTTATCATTATATCCCTCATTTTCTCTCAGCAGTGCTTGATAGTGAAATTAACATGTTCTACGCCTATGATTCTGCAGTGTGATCTGGCATCCCGCAATTGGATGACATTCTGCACATCTGAAATGTAGGCAGCACGATGACCAAATGATGTTAATAGACGCCGGCGCAATCATTAATAAACGTTTATTATTAGCGTATGTTAATCAGTAATTAAATGAAAGTGCCTTCCACGTGCCTGCATTAAAGCAGTGCCTGCCTGGCTAATTCACGCTCTCAACAGATGATCCGGTGGCCTTGTGGCTATAGACGATGCTTGCACGTACTCTAACTGGAGCGTTGCTGGTTCGAGCCCATCCACGACTGATGAGGCCCAGCAGGCCGAAACATGCCTCGTGGTGGACATCTGTCGACAGTAGTATCACCTGCAAGCGACTCGAAAAATGAACAATTTCGCTGAAGAGCATTTTGACTTGACACCTTTTCACAAAGTGCAGTTCTGGTTTCATTGACTCGAAGATGAAGTTGCTGGGAAAAGTCCTTTCCAATCTCCTCCTTTCTTTTTACTGTAAGAGTTTGTAATCCGAGCTTTCTCATAAATTGCTGATAAGCTTCCAAATGTCTTTCGTATTAACAAGACAGAAAATTATCTGAACTGTTCTCTAGCAGACGAACATGACACGACAACGACAAGATTGTCTTATGATGGTTTAGAAGTCAGAGGCGACTTTCCGTAGAAGTGACAATGAATGATATATGAAAACGACTCGGGTGAACGAAGGATTAAAAGTGCAGTATACATCTACAGTTGATAATTAGTTCGTCAGCTTTTCAATTGTCGCCAGAATAATGAGAAACCTTCAATAAATACACGAGAGAAAATCACAGTGAGAAGGTAATCACTTGAAAGGAAAACAGCCCCATAAATACCTACAATTTTCACATTCAATCTCCATGTCTGAAAAGTAAAACAAATTCATCTATCACAACAATTATTTCTCGACTCATTATCAGATTTTCAAAGCAATAGCAGATATTTAAGGAAAGTTTGACATCATTACTTCAGAATTAGGACATAATTATCATAACATTAACGTCAGTGTTTCATTTACAGCACTGGCTTCAGAACCAATAGAATAATATAATCAACAGGCATCTTAAAATAACATTGCATCCTAATGATTCCATCAAAAAAGCTTCAATCAATATTTCGCAGAAATTTCCAGTGTGTTAAAATAACAAAGTTGCATTATCGATCAAAAATGTTGTCAGGTCAATCACAATTAACTAGAGATCTGCACTCGTGACAGGAACACGACACGAACGCGATTTCGTGTCGTTCTTATTTTCGAGTTGAAAATGAGTCATTGCTAAGTTCCAGTTTGAGTTAATTTGATAACTTGTTCTAGCTCTTGACAGACACTTTACAATCCATTTTGTTCCACGACGAGGCAGCATAGATAAACAAACATTATTTTATTGCACTTGCACGAATTAGTCCGGCAGCCAGAACGAGTTTCTGCAGGGAACGAGGCCGAAAGTGAGACTTTCACAGAATGGTGTACACCCTATGACTACTTCGAATCTGCACGTCTGCCCAGCTCTAATGAGTTCCTCTTCTTGTCAGACAAGATCAAAGAAATACACACGTAAATCCAATGGGACGCAGATTCCAGTTTTTGGCTAAAATGAAATTTTCCATGTTTTCCCTGATTAAACGAAAAATACTAAGCCCAGAGTCATAATTCTTGGCATATAATGTCTTCATTTCCTTTCATTTTCATGCACCCCTGTCTATAAAGCTAAACACATTTAGATTTGGCGAGCCTCTTAACACACATTTTGAGCAACTTTATCCACATTCTCACATACATGTATATTGCCGATACATGCATGATAAAAGCAAACGCACGTAATAGGAAATGACCTGAAGACATTCCACGTCAAAATTTATGACTCTGGGCTTAGTACTTTTCGTTTAATCAGAGAAAACATACAAAATTTCATTTTAGCCAAAAACTGCAATCTGCGTCCCATTGGATTTACATGTGTTTTTCTTTGATCTTGTCTGACTGGAAGAGGAACTCACTAGAACTCGGCAGACGTGCCGATTCGAAGTAGGCATAGGCTGTAAAATCATTTTGTGAAAGTCTAACTTTCGGCCTCGTTCCCTGCAGAAACTCGTTCTGGCTGCCGGACTAGATACTAGTTCGGGTAAAGACGCAAACGCAATACAATTGATCAATGCATGGCCGTGCTATGAGCATTATTCTCCTGTGGGCCGAGCGCGCTGCCCAGCACCCAAACCATGAGCGGAATGCCTTGTGCGAACCACTCCAGTCAGCTCCACTACAAGCGAACATGCATCATCCACAGCGGGGTTTGTCATAAACATGAGAGGTCTCTGTGGGTGCCACAAAACGTCATGAATAGTTCAAACAATAATATGCTCAATCTGTGAAATGCATGAGACTCACCCTGTAGAAGAGCAAGGTGAAGTTGATCACAAAAGCGAGTACAAGGGCGCAGATTTTAAATCGATAGAAGTTCCGGGCGAATAGACTGAGCACGTAGGAGCTAGTGTCAATGGTTTTGATCTCTAATGGCGCCTCTTCGTCTTCACTATCAGCGCCTGTCGCAGCAGAGGTTTGAGTAGTTCCAGAGGTTTCCTCTCGACCTGACGTGATCGTTGTTGGCGTTCTTGGAGGAGTGCGGGCACCGAGAACAGCCAGAGTGTGAGGTGGAGAACCAAATTGAGATGAAGGATCGGAGTGATGTACACCGTTACAAGGAGCAGGACGGCTTCCGGCTCCCATTTCCGATTCAAAGTGGCCCGCTGTTGAATGATAATGTTCATCCAATAAGGCAAGTTCCGTCGTATCGAGATGTTCTATTGCTAACTGTTGTTCTTCTGACATGAGCCATGGTTGCTGCTCCTGCAAAAATAATACGGTACATGTAGTAATAGTGTGGTATTGTAATGACTGTTAGAAAAGCGACGTTCGTAAGACCGATGTCAGTGGTGGTGATATAACTGACTAGTAGTACTGTTGCTCATTGATAAATGAAAAACATGCCATACAAGTAATCGAAAGAAGGGAAGGTACAAATGCAATAATCATCGATTTTGAAATAATTTTGCCTTAAATTCAATGTCAAACACAGTTTGTAGAATTTATTGCTTGTGTAATAAAAGGGAAATGAGCATGATCTAACGGTTGTCCGCATGTGCTTCACAATCATTATCAAAATGTCATTCATGCGATGCAGACAGATTATGTTGAAAGAACATAGATCTTGCAAAACAAGGCATGTGTTTACCATTTAACTGAACTTTATTTTGCTTAAGGTTACCTTATTTCGCTTAAGGGCGCTTACCACCCTTTTTTCATCAATCTAAGGTCTTAGATGGCGATCCAGGTAATATCAATTATGTTTGCGAATCATGTTCAAACATTAACCGCATGAACATTCCACACAGCATCATGCGAACTTGTGTTATTCTGATGCTGCATGTGCTCTACCTTGATTGTCGGCATTAACCTAGACACAAAATTACTGTAAATTTGTGCGAATCTCTCTGCACAAGACCATTGAATAGGGCTCATTGAGCTACAACGCAAGCACTCAGACCACAGATGTAGTCGGTTGTCGGTACACCGGCACTTTGCCGGCATGAGAATCTGTAGCATCGAAGCCAAACTGGTGTTATACTATTCATATTCTCCATTCACTTATTTTCCCCCGGAAAGTCAAAAGCTTGCATTGATGTTCCAGGCCGGAAGATGAATCGTACAACATAATCACACCATACAGTTTCTCCATACAGTCAGTTACCCCTGCAGGGCGGAAACTGAGTGCATGCACTCATTTTCTCCTCGAGAAAATGATTTCGTGAATATTATCATTATGTGCACTAGACGGTCCAGATCATAGAAGTAGAGAACAATAAAACCTCTAGAACGGAAATGTGGTTTCTTGCAAATAGTATATTCATAGTAGTATAAGTCATAGGGGTTTGCATAACAGTATTCAGCATATTTCTGTGGTCCAGACATCATAGAAAGCTAACCATCATCGCTCAGTGAGCAAGACGAATAATTAACATTGTATTTCACTCTCGATGGCTTTGAGGGTCATAGAAATGATTGAAATGAGTTTGAAATGGATTATTGCCCGGCATTGAAGGGTATATAATGCACCATTGTTATCGTCATTTCCCTGTTGTGATCTATGTAAAAAGGTTCAATGATATCTGAAAATGCATTTAATATAACTCATAAAGTATCCAAACAATGAGAAAAAGTGTCCAGACAATGAAAAGTGTCCAGACAATATTAAAATCAAAAATTCACTGTACAGTTATTGAATATTTGGATCGTATTTCCTGTGGATTGCGCCACCATGTTCATCATCTAGTTTATTTGTTCCGTGTTTACTGTTCTCGTAATTGTTTCTTCGGGTTCATGTTCATGCTTTTTCTGGTTATTTGGTTCATTATTTGACAAAACACTTGCTATGCGGCGCTTGCGGCTGTCTGACGGCCGGTCATATCCATCGATACTTGCTGCATCCTTATGTCCAGTTAGCAACGCTATTTCCTGATTTGTGAGACCCTTTTCTTTTCCTTTGGTAATGGTCGTGCATCTTATACAATGGTCGGTGTACATTTTTGACAATTCCAATTTCTTTGATGAAGTTTTCATAAAATCGCCCAACCAATGTTCCCCTCGAACTTGGCTTCGGCTGAAAATCAGTTTGTTATTTTTGTTGCTCAATGGTCGGGGGAAAAGATTGTCTGAATTTGGAGTTCCTTGGCTCAGCAGCTTCAAGTAAATTTCAATGGCTTCGATAGCTCGAGTATCATATATTCTGCCAATTCGTTTGGATGAATATTCGTTCAATTTCAAACTGGGTCTTGTGTTTTTCCTTATGTTGTCGCTGTCTTTTGATGATACTTCTACAAATTTTTGTCCTTCAGAATCGGTACAAATAGAAACATCACTTCGGCGAAGTCGCCTAAATTCTTCTCTTCCTCTTGCACCAAGGAAATAGAGAATAGAAAAAATGACTTCGTTTTGAAGGGAATCGGCTGTTTTTCGTGTAAATGACTTGTTAATTTTTGTTAGATCATTCTCTTCAATTGAAACATATTCAGTTGGTCTTCCTCCATTTGATAACCATAAGGCTGACATCGTTGTTAGCATTCGATTTGTCTGACTGAACTCTTCTCCGCTTATTATGTTGACATTTCGATTCAGTGCTATAGTGAGGTAACGATGAATGCCAGCTCGTATACATCGCAAACTTTGTGGACTATAATATTCGTTCTTTTTAGTCTTTAGCTCTTTATAAAACCATCTCAACAGGCCATTCAGTCTTTCTTCAGAAATGGTTTTTAAATCAACTTCGATCTGTTTTTCTATTAAAAAGTCCATAAATCTTTTGGAATGTTCTCTCTCGTGCTTCGATGATGATGCAGATTTCATTCTGATTTCTAACGCATCCATTTCCGCGATCGCATCCTCTGGAATTTGACACTGTTGCTCATTTCTTTCTACTGGTTCGTTCAATATTTCCTTTATTTCATTCAATTCTAGATTTGTAATCATGCTATTGGGAAATAGACTGAAATCAATTATAGGCATGTTATCCCAGTCGACGTCCATCGTATTGCCAGATATCGTTAATGTTGATAAATGATTACTTCTTATTTCTGTGCTTATCTCAATAACATAGATACTGGATTTGAATTTCATTGTCTGGATACTTTCATCTTGATTATTCTGAACATAGAAATATCGATAACAATGCTATGTTGGACTCTAAATTCATCCAGCAATGGAGTCCGCTATCGCGGACTCCATTGCTGGACTCATTTATCGTCCAACATCTCTACATTGTATGCCCGCCAATTTCACATAGAATTTTCATCGTACCAGATAGCCATGAACCGCCGCCCGTCACTCCAGCTAGATAATCCATTAATGAATGAATTGTTGAATGGATATTTCAAATCATTTTTAGATAGAAATCTGAATTTCAAATCTATTCACATTTGCGAACATTCACAGACTTTCAAACTTTTCATGAATTAAAATCTATTGAGAGAGCAAACTTTCGTAGACTTCAATAGAAGTCAATCAAAGATTTCTTCATCTCTCCATTATCTGTGGCTAACAGTGATCAAGAATTGCAACATTCATAGACTTCTAAAGAGTTACATACAATAGCATTATATCATGGATTTTGCGGGCAGAGAAATCAGACAGTCTCGGCTGCTAACGCAGCCTCGCCTATGTCTGATATTATTACACTAAAAATCCATGATATAATGCTACATACAGTCACTTTAGAATATAAGAGGGTACAATTGTGTCAAAGATTCGCATCTTTGTCAAGTCATGAAATTTACTGATGTTCATGTCAGAGAATGAATTTCCAAAGGGGAAAATATAAAGCACAAGATAGTGAAAAATCTAGGGGGAATATTAATTAGCAAATGGAGAAAATAATAGTTCGCTACGAAATTGAGCACTAAGTTTCTCCCCGGAAAATGTATATAGCCACATGCTTTCCGATCGGAAACTGTGCATAGGGGAAGGTAAATAGCATAACACCGGTACAGATAAGTACAGTAAACCCATTAGTTTATGGGGAATAGAAAAGTTGAGGGATTCTTCTTTACTGTGCGGGGGGAATCAGCTTTGAAAAGACTTATGTTCTTAAAGTACGTGTACAGGCGAGTTGCTAATAGCGACATGAACTTCTTATCCATAAATTACTTAAATTTCAAAAGACATTTGCATAAACTTATGGAAACATCGGTGGATGCTAACAAAGTTGTTAATTGCAGAAGTACTATGTGCTTTGCCGCTCGTTCCTAAAAATAACTATACATCCATCTAAAATTTGCTCGCTGTAAATTTATAGAATTCATTGATAAAAACTTACTCAACCGCTCTATACTTTCCACATTAAGAGCACAAATATTATGAAACTGTGGCTATACTATGTATTGGTTTGTGTGCATCAACTAGGATGCCAGGATCTAAGCAAAAATACACATGATATGAATGGTGATGATATCAACCTACCACATGTAGACCTACAGACATATTTGGTGGCTAGTTGATGTACGTCTCTATCAGAATAATGAACCTATTTCCAAATTTACAACATGGTTCATTCCGCATGACTGACTATCATAAGGGTCAGTGGTTCCATGTGTGAGGCATTTGAAATCATCCATTGATTACATCATTTGAGTTTAATCCTCATCAATCCGAATCTTAAGCTTACAGCAAAATAATAAAACATGACAAGTACAATTACGAATTTCTTTAAACGAAATATCAGGCTTTTTATTAATACTTGCATGTGTGCATAATCTATCAGATTATCAGTCAATTATTTGTATGATTTGATGAATTGCGGTCCAACTCGCTCGCTGGTTCAGTCTAGAAAATCTCGGGACAGCTACATTTCTGCTTCAGACACCAACTTTTGCTGCTCAAGCAGACCTTCGTGTAACAATGATATTGCCCCAGCATAAACAATAATTGTAACTGACATAGTCAGACTATGCTACTATGTTGCTATCACTGTTACTATGTTACTATCACTGGATAATGTGTTAATATCACTGTTACTATGTTACTATCACCGGATAATTAGGATTATGTATTTCTTACATTATGTCCTATGTCTACTTGCGAGATGAATCTTACTTACTCGTAGATGAATCTGAAGAAACCATAAAAACGTTTCCATTTTATCTTCACGGGACGAAAATTCCGAATGTGACTTATGGCCAGTAATATGGAGTCTGGACATCACTGAAGGATGTACGAGTATACATCAACAATGTTTGAGATATTACTTTACGTTTACCTCTCCAGAAGAGAGATATTTGACAATTTGTACGTAGTCAAGCTGCAAAATACTTCATGACTTTGCGAAAAAGACTCTAAGTTGCAGCAATTCACGTTACAGAATCAACTTTTGAATTTAGACATTACAAAATATAGAAAAATAGTGTATCTGCATACAAACGGAAAATTTTGTTTAAATGTGAATCTAACGATCAATTGTGAATATTATTCAACTGCTAGATTTATGATTAGACGAAGTTCAGTGCATCGATTTGGTGGCAGGGAGACTAAGGCCAGTGTACGGAGACGCAGAGGAAGTGTCACAAGAGACGCTATCACAGGAGAAGTACCTCTTAGAACTAAAAATATTCCATTTTGTGATAAAATAGAATCAGAGCAAAATGACAGCTGTTTGTTACTTATTCAAAATGACAAGTGAGATCTACTCTTATCTCCAGTCCAACTTGGCAAGCCGTCGAGAGAAGTAATCAGTAAATTCACATGAGCAAACAATCTATGTGACATATCTTTCCAGTGACTGTATTATTGTGTAAGTAGTGTTTACACCCAGCGTCATGCCAACACCAGTTTTGTGTCTGAATTCATGTCTTCTTCATTCAAATCTCCTCTGAGCGAAGGTAACTTCCCTACAGACCTCAACAGTGTTAATATGTCAATATTTGTCAACTCTTTAATAGATTTTCAACAGTTAAACTAGCGGACGATTTGAAATTTAATATCTAACATTAACAGGGACAGGCGCAAAAATGTGTAAATGAAATTATTTGAATACTTGCTGATATTTAGTGGAAAATATTCGGAAATGATGTCGGAAAATTAATTGTCGAGCACATTGAGTGGAGGGACAGACCACTATTTAGGCTCACTGTTAGTGTTTTGTTTGATAGATTTTAAGTCGCCAAAACGTTTGCTCAGTGTTTCTCAACATTTATTTCGGGGGAGAGGATGTACCTTTGAACTTCACTGGTTCAAATATATAATTTCGAAGATTACAGACTTTGAAATTACTCAATCATTATAAAATAGGAGAAATGCCGATGCGAAACTTTGCTGATGATTTATCGGGAAAATTGAACAGACATGTAGCATATATTCCTCACACATGTACAGCAACGTCTGCATTTTTGTAAAATGCACTCATATGCACTAACTATAAGCCCTTCAGACTTTTTACTTCTCACCGCACATCATCTGCATATCTAAACGCACAAATACTTCATCATTATAAGTTTTTGATGTTTTCTCCACATGTTGACTGCAGAATATAGCCTCAATTTAACTAAAAAAGAATCGCTGATGTAGATGTTCGCATACTGGAGTACATTATTTATTATCTCCAATGGATGCTTTGTTACAAGCTTGCAGCATACCTAACATTAACATATTGCGTTAGTCTGGATGTTGAAATACATACATTGAAGAGATAGAGGACAAAACATTTTAGTTTTCTTGAGAATAATGTGTCATCCAACGAAGTGAAATGTAGTTATAATATATCAAAAAGGTTCCATATTAACAGACAAATCTCAGTAAAATATGGTGTTAGAAAATCAGTTGTTTCCTTTAGTAGGGCGCCAGATGAATAATCATGACACAGGTGCTGACGTGCTACATACAAGCTCATGAATGAGTAAATTAGACTGATATATGAAATCGAATTATGTTTTCAGGTAATAGTTGTATATTACGTAGGCCCTGCAGTCTACAGTTAAACTTTCCAACAATTACTAGGATATTAAACCCTCATAATAGGAACAAAAAAATTATCGTACTTCAAATAGATCATGTTCATAATGTCACACTCCTTTCTCGGGAATTCAGATGACTTTCCGATTTGTGGTCTTCGAAATATCAACATAATTGCATGTTCAACATTTTCATTAATTCGATTTTTTGTTCATATAATAAATATACACGTGCATTTTCAAAACCATTGATGATATCGGCATTTCTTATAGACTTCGGCGTTGACACGCAAGAAAAATTGCCGATAATCGACCGATGTATCGATACATCTTTGTTTACAAACACACAAATGGCATAAACAAAGTCCACATGAACGTCAACTGCCTATCTTCTAGCCGCAATTTGTCTGACTACGATTCGAGCACAAGACAGCTAGAGTGCTGAGCAAGTGCTTTATTCACACGGTCGGACAGGTGGTGCACAAAAGTCGTTGATGAAAGCCGATTCCATATCACTGCTCTGCAGAATTAGAATCCTGGTTAGACCAGTTGTGGTCTCCGTGGCATAGTGGTAAGGTGCTTGGCCTAGCGATCCTTCGGTCCAGAGATCGAGCCCGAAAGTGTCATTGGAAGTCATCGAGAAGATTTGGTGCTGACCTTCATTTATGTCATATAAAAGTTAATCATCATTTATCCAGCAACAACGTCTGAATGCATATTTTTCTCATATTTATCACTTCTATTTAAGGATAGTTCAATTGCAAGTCTCAAAAGACGGAATAAGCTGAACTTTTGAGAACATCTAGATTACAAAGTCGTATTCTGTTATTACCAAACAAAAGTGAGACGCAATAATGCGTGCTACGTGATATTAATTCTCCTCAGGGAAGAATCTTGTTAATGAAACATCCACCCTCTTCCTCTCTGTCCTCTTGACTTTTCCTAATGAAAGGTAAAGCGCGAAGGATGAGCAATAGAGAACTCGCCATTCAGAAGAAAACATATAAATTAGCCCCTTTAGAAACAGATTTCTAATATACTTTCATTAGGGCGGTGAAGATTAAAACAAAAGCTAGTGAAGAAACTGGGCTGTTTTTCAAAATACTAACAAAATGCTCACCATCAAATCACAAAAGATATTTAATAGCTTTGAAGTCTTCTTCGGTATTTTTCGACACAGGGCCGCATTTACGTTGATAAGATTAGAAAGCATTCCATTACTTCAACTCAGAATTGTTATCCGAAATTTACACCTTTGAGGTAGGAGACGGTAGGAATGGAATTCCTCCAAAAACTAGCACAATACCGCCGAGCGCAGGCCAGACAATAGGAAGAAACTTTTCTCAGGAAAGATGATTAGACATCGAAGAAGAAAAGAAGAGACAGAAGCCAGTTTTTGTATCAATGTTGACCAGATATATCAAGTCATCGCAATGCGACTCTGTTCGAAGTTATTTCGATGCAAGACGCACATCAACAGAAATGATATCGCAATGAAGTACTGTTAAGCTGTTTATCTCATTGTTGCCTCAGAATAATGGACACAGTTCACGCTGCACAGGTGACACAATACCTTCATGACGAAACGCACCTCCTCACCATAGCAGAATATCGACATGTACTACTACACGCAACATCACTTGGCAAAACACAAAACCATCATATCCTTCTTTCACGTAACAAGCTCATATTCTCAGATATTCCCACAATTTTCTTGACGAAAGGGAAGTACATAAATAACCTACATTCATCCACTCACTAATGCACCGAAATTACCCTTCAAACCATCACAGACACATGCATGTAATTAGAAGCACATCGACAGCCGAGAAATCCTAAACTGCACCTTGGAAGTCAGCAGGAAGGACATCAGGGCTAAAAGATCACAACGCTCCAGACAAACCGTCATCACCGTCCAAGCCACCAGGTTGGGGAAGCAGTGACGTTCAGCCATTATTTTTCATCACGCGTTGCTATGATCCGCCAAAGAGATTGAAGTGACTGGCAATGCCATAGAAATAAGTGGAATGTTTATCTGCAGTTGACTAGAATGGAAATTGACTCAAAGTTGCAACATCGCTGGGGGAGCTAAGTTGGGACATGAATGACCAATCAAAAGCTTAAAATTATGCACGTGACTGATTCTGATCCAATGATGCAGTCGTGGACAAGTGCATCTAACTGAAAATGCGTGTGAATATTGTGCCGCAATTGTGCATTGCATGAAGTTCAACTTCTTCTAGAGGCTTTATTGTCATAAATTTCTAAGGACTTATCTTTCTTTATCTGCAAATTTCACGTTTAGGTAGCAGCACTTTAATGGTTTACTAAGTGAGGATTGGTGACCGTTCTCACTTCTTTTGAAATATAAATTCAGTTTATGTAAGGCTATTTGCGGCGCACCAAAGCTCTTTAGATGAGAATCTACTACTGTATGTATCAGCACTTATACTTATGCTTACTCGTATAACTTTAAATTCACCTTCTTAGTTATGTTAAATCTTAGACCTAAGTGATATCGATGATGACTTCATATAATTGATACTTTCGCTTCCTCCATTCTAAATCCGCCTTTGATAGGAAATCTCAACCCGCTTTTACATGATGTTTGCATGCATTTATTGGACCAATTAGTCAACAGTGAAATTTCTCGAAGCAGCTTTTATATGTGGTATATTGATCACTGATCCATAACTGCAATCTTTGCGCCGATTGTTCGCATAGAATAATAAACTCAAAAACTAATGCTGTGAATATAAAGTGCACCGGGTGCAGCCTGCACCCATGACAGCACTATATATCCATTCAAGCCTTGCAACATCCAAGTCATCATCCATGCGAGTTAAAGGCCAGTCCCATTCACATGCATCCGTCAAGCAATGATCTTCGGCTGTGAGTGTAGACTCTGCTCACTGTTCATGAAAAGATGCTGTAATCTGCAGGCATGAACAATCACACTGGATGTGAGGAGTGAGGAGATGAGAGCGAATCCCAAATGAAGAGCTACGACAGACTATGGGTGTGATATTAAGAGAAAGTCGAAGGTTGCGTTGGTTTGGTCACTAACAGTGAAAGAGCGGGACAGAGAGGGTCAAGAAGGCAGGATGCTATATACTGGACACATTTATATTTATTCACAAAATACAGATTCAATACTTGAACAACGCGTTGGGACTTCTTATTTTTTTCAGTCAAAATATGACCGACAACAGTTCTTTATCATAGAAATCATGTACAGATCATGATCTTTCAAAGTCATACCGAATACAAAAGAGAGAGAGAGGGAAAAAAAGAAGTTAAGAGTCAAAATAACTTTGGCAGGATGACAAAGTAAAACTTGTGGTAGACAAGTTTGTGCTCAAAATGCTGACGATCACCAAAGCTGGGAGAACATCATCAAGCAGAAACTATCCAACTTAGCATTTCTAGACCACAAGGACGTAAAAAAGAATGAGTTAGTGATAGGTCTTTAGCATATAATAGACCTGTCAACATTAACATGCAAAATCGGGACATGGTCACTATCATCAAGTATGCAAACTAACCCATATATATTTAAAAAATCTACATTATTTTTGAATATGTTATTGAACATAAATGCATTAAAGTGCGACGTACTATTTTAGAAAGTGGAATCATAAAATATATATGACATAATATATGACTGCGAAAAGCAAGGGGCATCTTATCAGCACGACAACACACATACGTCATAGCACACATGTGAATATGGAATGCGCGCAGCGCAAATTTTTGAATTATTTTGCTAGACTTATTTAAAAACTGACTAGCAAAAATCTTAAAACATAAAAAATCAAAATATCGGGACACTTGCAAGAAAATCGGGACTGCTGAAAATGGCAATAAAATCGGGACAGTCCCGACGAAATCGGGACAGTTGGCAGGTCTGATATGATATGCATAATACAGCACATGTCTTATCTCTGTGACATTCATGTATACTGTATTCTACAACTTGAATTCACTTCTCTTAGGCTAATGCAGAAAAAGAAACAAAATATTGTTGATTCCTTGAGTGGGACAAAACAAATTAGAAATACACGGATCCCTAAAGTGAAAGTCATTTCTCTCGTTAATGGATTTCTTATATAATATTTCCGACTTATCGCTCCGCGGTGGTAATGAAAGAATATTATTGAACGACTGAGTACTTCACACTTATAAATAGACTCTCACACGTTTTTTAATGTATTTGTCACACGTGTCTTCACAGCGCACTCCCTCATGTGAGAGAAATGAGAAACGTGATATCACATTGCCACTCAAAATTGAATGTCCAGTAGTACATTGGAGGAGCTAGGTGTCAAATTATTTTGATGAAATAGAGTGGCTCTGAGGGGACTAGCAAGCTCATTTTCCGTGTTTGTAACGAATTTAATGCTTCAATTTAGAGATATGTCTTCGGATCTTCAAGTTGCATTAGAGAAATATTTTATGAATAGCATAAATGAAAGTGCATTGCCTCGCATGCGTTGATTTACTCTTCCAGTGCTATTCTACTACAGATTATCCAAGTCAAATTAATAGTCAGAGTGAACACCTTGATGCACCTTGCTTCTAAGAATCTTTTTATTGAGTTCTCCTATTCACGTTTTCAGGAAATTTACCTAATTGTCATTTCCATAGAATAATAGACATAGTGATACATTATCTCTTGATTTCAAATTGCCTTATGTATGAACGTCTGCACCCTTTCTGATAGCAAACTAATACCGTAGTGTTTTGATTTGACTTTGCAATTGTGTAGTTCGTCAATGCAAAATAAACATTTTGTTTGTGTTGAGTTGGGAAGAACAAAGTTTTACTGAATTTAATTTTCAAAATCTAAAAAAAATTTCTGAATCTATATAAAAGAAACAGTAGAGCAAGACTATAGCTTGCCTAAAAACACATGAAGGAGAATAGAAGCAAAATGAAAGGATCTGACTTAGCTGTTTAAGTTTTTCAGGTTTTTTGTTGATTTCAGGTTTTAATTGTTTAATACAATAGGCTTCAATAAAACGCACGTCTGTATTATCATTGTCTCGTGTTATTATTTTAGCTTTGTAGACGTTCGTATACTGATGGATGAGTCTTTGTTGCCAATGTGTTCCTTACATCTAACATGGAGAGCTTGTACTTCCTCTATACCTTTTCTGACACTGCGTGTTAGTTTGAAGTTCTTATTGCGGCAAATAGAATTATTCATAACATGATAGTTTTGAAGCATGTTTGATTGGATTGTTATTGCTTAAATTTTTTGACGTAAGAAGTTAGTTTTTCTTGCAATTCGGACATTTATCACTTCTTCCCTGAATACTGCATTGATTTCTCAATCAGGTTTCTCAGAATTTAACAGAAAACGAAAGAAAAGGATAATTTGATGGTCTTGCTTTTTTCTATATTTATGGATTCTGTCTGATTTTCACAGAAAAACAAAAATAAAGCATGTTCAGGTTGATTCGTGAAAAGAAAACATTTGGGTGGGGTCGGGTCAAGTCTGGCACGAAATTTTGATTCGAGTTCGCTTTCGGGTTGAATGCAGTCGGATCGGGGTAGGGCTGACTTTTGGAATTCTGTGCGTTCTATTTTCTTTTGCGTTCACAAAGGACGAACGATAGTGAAAACATTAAAAGTATCGTTCCTTCAAAAGTGTATATCCTTGTTTTACTTGATGTAAGCAAATTATCTGCGAATTCATAATAGGGTCCACCGAACCAGCTTCACATCTCTGAGGGTTAAATGACTAATGCAAGCGCAATGTTGTAAACATAAAAGTGGTCTCAGTGGCACAATCGCTTAGTGCTTAGGCTAACGGTCTTTTGGTCCAGAGGTCGAGCCTCGAAAATGTTATTGCAAGACTCAGGAAGGACATTCGAACTAAAAGATTCATTTTTATTCAACGGTATTCAATATTGCATAATTAATAAATATCAACAACAAAATCATAGCGACATATTTTCCCAACATCACGGCATTGGAAAATCACAATTCAAGTCAAATATTCCTACCTGAAGAGTTACTTGTGGCTCCCACGCTTTGTCTGCATCTGGGTCTCCGCGCATCATAGCTCCGATAACACATCCGATGGACCTAGTGAGATACCAAAGAAGCGATAAAATCATCAGCACGATTTTCAGCTGACCTCTACCCAGGGTCAGGACGAGTTCGGCTGGTGTCATCGCACGAAACATGCCCCAACCGTGTTTCAAGTTTCTCGGTGTAAGATACGATAATGTGTTTTTGACGAAAGTCACTCCACGAGATGCCAGTTGCATATAATTGGAATCAAGGAATCGGCGAACTGCAGCCACCTGACTTAGTTTTAGTCCTTCGCCATCTCCACTGCAAGATGAAAAATATCAATTTAGGGTGCGCTTCATGCGATTTCTTCCGCCTCGAGTGTCATGCTTAAGATACTGGTATAATTAGCTAAATTATTAGTTGGTGTTACTATGTATTGCATTTGATTTCTCTAGAAACCCCTAACAATAAATAAAAATCACCCATCAACTAACTCTTTGTCTCTAACCCACGTAGATAGATTCATTCACGTGTGGGTTACTCTAGAGCGGACATGAACCTACCTTAGTCTATACAATGATAGCAAGCGAGGTACTTCTGTTCTTTCCCCCACATTTTTCAAGTTTTCCAAATTTTGTCAAACTTAGTCACATCGGGTTTAGAATGGACTTCATCTGTCACTGAGTGACACTACAACACGACTGAGAAGTCTTACTTGAACCCTGGTATGAAGGATTGGTCCCTTGGATACTCAGTTAGAATACAATGTACAGCTGTGATCATGAACTTCGTGTGACTTCAGGTGTCTAATTCTGAGGCTGTAAATGTTCTACACTCAACGCTATGCCACATTTGTGAGAACAAGCAGGAGCAAGAGAAGATTGTTGACGATACAATACTTCCGGGTGTCAACAACAGAAATGTGGGGGGGGGGAGTATAGAAGTACCACAAGCGATAAAGATTGAGAGATTCGTCTCTCCTTGGATTGCGCGATCCAGTGCGCACATTGCAGAGACAGCTTACATCAACAAACGCACAAACTTCAACAGTCAGATTGCAGGCAGGCCTGTCAAGTGAAAAGTAGTAATCTTTGAACCAATTTTTTTGATAAATTCGTCAAATAGAAATATTATTCACTCCGTTCGACTCTTCGCGATCTGAATTTACTGACTGTATTCCTTAACTGTAGCATCAATGTTTGGTTCGTCAGATATCAGACTAGAATTTGCATTACGTTCAATGGAAAATTGATCTTCTTGCCCCTTGTGTCTAGTTCTGGCCGTGACCATCAGTATTAAGAAATGACATCTCTAGACCCAAACACGCAGAGAATGCAATTTATCACTGCAGTCTAGCTGAACTGTCGCACTGTTAAATTGCGCTCCCAAGACAATGAGAGATAACGAACGTCGTACTGCCAGTATAATTTGGTTCTGCTCTATCCCAACACTTTCCTCGCTATTTGAACACATTTCAACACGCAACTCTACTGTACATAGAAATTATACAAGAGATAATAAGATATCATTTCTGTCTGGATAAAACAAAGTCATAGGTCACTACTTGCATGATAAATAAACAGTACGTATGAAGAACTATTTCATATGGAAAAACATACGAGAATGTAAGCCCATCAACCACGCACAATCATTATGCATGTGCGTGCGTGCGTACGCACTAATCAAAATAATCAATGATAATCAATGATTAAGACTAGTTGATAACTGTAATTTGGAGGTTTTTAGACATCTAAAATTTGAATGGGATTTCAAAAACGTCGTTGCTTAAGGGCTTCTCTTAAAGGCAAACCTTAAGTCTTATTAAATATAAGTTTATTAAAATTATGAAACATTTAGACGTCGTTATGGGAATGTCCCAGCTTCACTTGCAACACAAATCAATTCCTCGCTGATTTTGAAAATCTAAAATCACCAAGCCAATAGTCCGTTTGGTTCAACTTCTACTCGACGAATTTCCCTATCGGAGGGTAAGGCGTGTCTTATGACTCACATGCAACCCAAAGTTTCAGGGACTGATAAATAGTCATGACTTCGAAGCTTTTGTAAAGCCCTCATCCCCGTGGTAGTAGCTTGGTGACATTCTCCGCATCAACGAGGCCATACTCAGATCACATTATTCAATATGTAAGAAATTATATTCTTAAAATAACATAATACACAAGCGTAAATTTACACAAAAGCCTGTTGCTCATTTTAAGCACAAAGGATACTGTGTCCAAAAGCAAATTACCTGATAGCTTGGGCGTGCTGCATTTCGAAAATTGAGTCTACGCAGAAATTGGTGAAAGAATCGAGTTTTTCTTTATCTCCACCTTCATTGACAATCGAATGAAGAAAGCTCCTCTTCGATTCTTTGATCTGCGGTTGTTGCCACTGGTCCAATGGGGATTGACGGATCTCGAAGTAAACACGTTCGATGCGTCCGTTCGATCCCATTATTTCAATGCGACCAAGGTAAGGCTCGAAAGTGTCAAGAACTCTTTTTGCTTTCCCTATCAAACGTTCTAATCTGCAAAGGATATTTGAATCACATGTAAATTCTTCTCGTAATTTGCAAGAAGCAGTTAATGTGCAGAAGCAAATGTCGATGTAAATAGAATAATTAATTATGAAGATAAATTCTCAGTTGAAAAGAAAATGGGAACAGACCTGATTTCCTCCAATACACTGCTCAAAAAAGTCCTCGAGCAAAATATTTTATTCATTTTCTAAAGCATTTTCTTATCGGTTCAATGTTTTGCACAATGGTGCCAAAAAGTTCAATATCAACTCAATATTATGCAGGAAATATAATACCGCATAGCTTATCTTGCTTCCACCTGTGATTGAAATCACTGTCTATGTTACTTAAAATACTCAACGATTCGTGTCTATTGTTTCAAATAACATAGTTATGGTGGATTCACTGAAAGCAATGCGGCAATATACACGTACATAACATTGTTGTTGGTTTTAATTGTTGGTTTGTGATCTGATGAGTCATCTGTCACATCTAGATGATACCATTGATTCAGTGATACAACAGGCACGCGAATGGGCTGATTTACATAATAGTGCAAAATATATTAAATGTGCAACAATGAATGAGGAAGCCAATCATCCACAGGTTCAGCAGAATCCTCATCCTACTGATCCTTATCAATCAACTTCGGCTTCAGCGTGTTCAAGATTCAATTCCAGCATGAAACGTTGTATCTGTGAATCTGATGACATAAACGGCTTGTTTCCATGTAATCGCTGCAAGGATTTATTTCATCCAGAATGCTTCGGGTTTAAACACTCACAACTCTCCTGCATTTCACTTTTCTAGTGCAATGATTGTCTACAAAAGTCACCGAATTTGATAGTAACTTTTAAGAAGAATCGCTTCTCAAGTTATAATGTCGCAGACTTGCGACGTGAATTAGAGCTACGACATTTACAAACAGATGGAAAAAATAACCTTTTAATGCAGCGCTTGCTGACAACGGTGAAGATAGACAACACAAAATCAACCACAAACACTTCCCAATCTCAATTTAGTTCCAACACTAGCATGGATTGTAATGAAGTATTGGACAACATTCAAAATGGATTTCGGTCACGGGTTCGTATTTTGAAACGAATTCCAAAAGCCAGTCGGATGCAAGCCGCAAAATTACTTACAGACACATTAAATGAAGTAGTAGATTCCAATAACCTGATAACATGGTCAAAATTGTTGAGTTTTTCACGCTTGTGTTTGCTACAACCAAAGAGAGCTGGTAAAAATTCGCCTTCCTTTGCCACTGTTGTAAATCGAAAGATTTCTGAATTCAACGAATCAATTAGTGCCGAACAGATTTTTGAGCGAATGAAAAAAAAATGCACACGAACTTCGCAACAACTCAAAGGTAAAGAAAAAACCTCACAAGAAGTTATCGGTCCTAGTTTCAGAAAAAAATTCGGAGAATGACGTTAAAGGCGCAGTCAGAATAGCTTCATCCAATGAGTTTCTGGCATGCAATAACGAAGACACTGTTAAAAAACTCCGTGAGCTGCATCCTGCAGCTTCTGCATTCCGTGACATGCCATCAGAAGATCGAACATTAGAATCCTCTCCATTGCAAGTTTACCCGGAATCAGTTATGAAAGCAATCATGAGCTTCCCTAATGGTTCAGCTGCTGGCCCCAATGGTTTGAGATCACAGCACCTAAAAGAATTAATGGCTAAGTGGCTCGGAGAACATCGCACAAAACTTCTTGATGCTCTTTCTCGCTTTTGCAACATGCTACTGAGTGGAAAGATACCTGAAGAGATCTGTCCTATCTTCTTTGGAGCTAACTTATGTGCATTGAGCAAATCCTCCGGTGGAATTCGACCAATCGCAGTCGGATTTACTCTCCGTCGTTTGGTAGGGAAACTGTGTAGCTCATCATTAATGGAGAAGATGGGAAAACTGCTACGGCCTCAGCAGTTGGGATTTGGTACTTCCTTGGGAGCTGAAGCAGCAGTGCACGCAGCTCGAAGATACGTTGACGAAATGACCGAAAACAAAGTATTTCTGAAGATTGACCTTAAAAATGCTTTCAATTCAGTCAAGCGTGATGTGATTTTAAAAGAAGTGATTGAAAATCTGCCTGAGATTTATCCTTTTGTTCGCAAGACATATTTGAAAGAATCTAACCTTTGGTATTGTGATCACATAATTCATTCTTCGGAGGGAATTCAGCAGGGCGACCCACTCGGTCCTCTTCTATTTTGTCTCGCAATTAAAGACATTACCAAAAATATTCGTTCAGAATTAAATTTATGGTATTTGGATGATGGCACGATAGCCGGCAATATCACCGATGTCTTCAATGATTTCCAAATGATATCAGAACAAGCAAGAGAAATTGGCTTGACTGTGAATCACCAAAAATGTGAGCTGATTGTGAGAAATTTGAATTCGGCAACGGGTATTCCAAATATTTCACACATTATCTCCGAAACTGGAATGAAGGTAATCGAAGCGAAAGATGCTGTTCTTTTGGGATCACCTATTGGCATGGCTGCAATCAGACCTGCGCTACAGCGTAAGTTGAACGATTTCCTTCGACTCAGCTCCACATTACAAAGTTTGGATGCGCATGATGCTCTTTTTATACTGAGAAACTGTTTTTCAATCCCTAAACTGACGTACATTTTGCGCACTGCACCTTGTTTCTATTTCCATGACATTTTAAAGGAATATGATGCGGCTATTCGTGAGACACTCAGCAATATCCTTAATTACCAACTCAATGAAACAGCATGGAATCAAGCCACACTATCAATTTCAATAGGAGGAATTGGTGTTAGAAGCGCTGTAGAGCTATCTCTACCGACTTATCTGTCTTCAGCTCACAGTACTGTTGATCTCTGTTTCTCACTGTTTGCCGGCCGATTATTTCGTTATGTCACTAAGCAAGCCAATTAAAGAGTGGAAAGCAATCACAAATGCCGAGCTCCCACTCAATCCAAGCAGTCAACGTGCATGGGATAAGCCGATTCAAAAGTCAGCATTCGATCAGTTGGCGGGTTCGATAGTATCAGCCGCATCGAAAGCGCGGATTCTTGCCGTCTCTTCCAAATATGCAGGAGCATGGTTGAACGCATGTGCATTACGTTTAGGTCTCCCTCTTTGTCAACAAATGTCTGTGTCTGTGGAGAAACTGTGGATCAGTGTGGATTACATGGCCTCCGATGTAAGAAGAGCGCCGGAAGAAATGCGCGCCACCAAGAGGCCAATGACCTTATTCGACGAGCCTTGGTATCAAGTGGAGTTCCTGCCATCTTGGAACCTCCAGGAATTTCCAGGCAAGATGGTAAGCGTCCCGATGGACTTACCATGATACCATGGAAAGGCGGACGATCAGCCGTCTGGGACTTCACTTGCCGAGATACCATGTCATCGAGCTATATCGCTTCATCGTCGCATGTTGCAGGCAAAACTGCATCTGAAGCAGAAGACCGCAAGTTGTCTAAATATGCAGACTTAACATCTACATATAATGTCATCCCCTTCTGCATAGAAACGATGGGAGCATGGGGTCCACCTGCAATCAAATTTGCGAGACAAATCGGCGCTGGTATAAAGGAGAAGACCGGGGAAGAGCGATCAACAACCTTCCTCTTCCAGAGACTGAGCATCGCCGTTCAGAGGGGGAATGCCATATCCATCCTTGGCACATTGCCGAAGACTGCATGGCTGGATGAAGTTTTTAACTTATTATTTTTTTATCTCTCTTTTGTACCTCGCTGTAATTTTATACCTTCTTGACTTCAATAAAGTTATACGTTTTTCGTACATAACATCTTGAATCAGTTATCGATTATTAAATATGGACGCGCTTTATGCTGCGAATGGAGAAACACGGAACGGATGTAGATCAATTTCTATGAGAACAACATAGAAAGTCAATACAACATTACTTTGACATTCGCTGGCAGGCGACCACAGCGCGCTCGATAAGAGATATTCAGCTACTGCATTCATCCTCCATTCAAGGACATAGAACTTGGTTTCGCCTCGTGCTGTATTTTGGAATGTCGTCCGGTTATCATAGCCGTATAACTAGTCTGTATAACAGTCTTCCACTTCTTCCCAGAAAGCTCGTTAACATTGTCAGGTAATGTAGTTTCACCATTTCAAGAATAGATATGCAATGTGAACGATTGTTGCGATTTCTTTTCAATGTTGTCTAATATATTTCTATCCGTCATCAGGCAATCTATCATTCTGTCATAGAATTAACGAATCAACTCATTTCAAGGCACACATCGATTGATTTATTGATTTCACAGTCAGAATACTTAATAACAATTGCGAGGAACAGTGAAAATCAGCGAAGCATAAGATCGAGAAATGAATGTGAACCATCGTCAGTTTCGTTTGGGAATACGTAATATTCATACGTGAGGTGAGTGTGTTCGGAGACGATTTTTGCGGAAGTTAATACTGCATTTAGATAATCGAAAATCAATCATTCTAGGAATAAATGCTGTGGCTTTCTACTTGTAAGCATCTAATTCCTAAAAAATCAACATTTCAGCCGCTAGAAGTCCTTGAGTATTAAGACCGATTCAACGAAATTTACATGTGATGGTCAATCCGCTTTTGATGTTTTAAACTTTGATTCGCTAAAAACCAAATAATTTATTTGCTCATTCGCCTACACTATGATCTCAAAGTACTGTGATGTTGTACTTACATGCACGGAATGTAGATAATGATATGCATTGATTATAAATACATGATGTCACAAGCTTTTAAAAAGGTTCATTATATTGATATACACGCTTCTGTTTATATGCCGAAGTTTGATTTAACGATTGATAGATTGAAAAGAACATACCGAAGCTGATTCGAGAAGCATTCGCTAAAAATCTTGAAATAATGCCTAATGTCAGAATTTGACAAAGGCCTTAATTACATCTAATGTATTCCCGTCAAGTAAAGCGCAACCATTTAACTTCTTCTACTTGTATGCCTGCAACAGATAAATGACTTACTGTGTCAATAAAATTTCAAAACACTATTGAACGAATATCTTTTTTTCGAACAACATTGCGGATGACTTTCATGAATATTTTTTTTCTTTTTTTAACATGTACGTCGTACATAGAGAGCATGTCAAGAAGTGTATCTGGTAGGCGTTCCCAACGTTCAATGGAAAACCTCAAGATTTTCATCATGTTGTTTTTCCTTCGCCAATACTGTAGTCTTCGAGGAATACAGCTAGGTGATTAGCATAGCGATCATTTAGTCATGTTGGAATCTTCCTTTCGATCATTTTGCCAAAAGATGATCATTATGACCGATTTAATTGCATGAATAACAACAATACATGAACGTTTCATGTCACATTGAAAATAATAATATATAATGATAGAGCACGAATATCAGTAGTTGGAAAGCGAAAGAATTAACATAAGAAAAAACACATGTCAAGTATGTTCTGATTTGATTTTCATATTATACTGAGCAAAAGTTACGAAATAAGGGAGTGTCACGCTGAACCCTCCCCTACATTTCGATGAGCGTCGGGTAAAGCAAATTCATTTCATGTGCACATGAAATATAGAAATGATTTCACAGTCGCTCTAAAACTCAAACAATTGCAATCTGAGTTGATAATTGACAAACAGACGAGCTATGACAGCGCATATTTATCAATTTTGTTGGACGTTTGTGACAATTTTAACATTTTGCCTCAGAAGCGGTGGAATGTCAAACCAATGGAACCAGTAAATGTGTACTTAGAATTAAATGTTCAAACATGATACCATTTTCAAGTCAAATTGAATTACTTTCAAATTGATAATTGGATTTTGATAACTTGACATTTCCATAGAGGAAAGAATACGCATCTGCTCAAAATTCAAAAGAATTGCCATTCAATTTCCTAATTTGCACGGTCGGCCGTTGATGACGTCAGAAACACCCACATGAATTCATTCTGCCTGTTAGTGCATTAATATATTAAACAATTGATTTGATATTAAATTAATTTTCCACATATTTAAATAAACAAAATAAATACACGTAGATAAAATTTTTTACATTCGGAAACAAACGGAGTCTTTCTTCTATGTGGCAGAGTTGAGTTTTTTCCCATTCTCATTCTTTCAAGATTTCCCAGACACAGACCGAACACCACCAAAGGCCACAGCGACGGTAATTAATCAAAAAATATTATGAGATGATTACCAATAAGTCTACATCATAATTGCAATCATTCTTGTAGATTTTGCTGCATAAAGAAAGGCTCTTCTCCTTTTTAATAGCCTTGACTTGAAACGCATTGACCGCTATATCGGATGACTAGCAACTTCGTAATTTCTTTTCAATGTCATTGAATGATTTTTAGGGCAAGTGGAAAGTTTACCTATTTTTCTTGATACCGTTGGGTTGATGCTACTTTTACGTAGGTCTTCCTATGTAGAGCGAACACGCAAATACAACGAAACTACCAAAAAACTGCAAAAATTGCAATCTTATGCCTTTATGAAAGATTTTGCATAGGAAAACATCAATTTCTGAGTCAGATTGATACTAACCTTGGATCATTAGGCATATGGTCACTTAAGTTGGTCAATAAAACGGCCAAATTGAAGCCAATATCTTTAGCGGGATTGTGGAATCGTTCCGTGAACTCATTGAAATCCACTTTCCCATCGTGATTGGCATCGACACACATCATGATGTATTCAATCTCCTCCCTGCAAAGGAATATCTCTATTTTAATTTCAAAGTAAATTGCAAGTAAGAAATATAAACTTTTAAGAAGCGATACATGAAAAATGCACTTTAAGATACGAAAACAAGGTGAAAATAATACAATAAATATTATACATCAACTCGGATAACCATGAAATAAAAAATCCTTAATCTACTATTCTTTACGCGGCCTCAAATTTTTTTTAACAAGGATGTCGCTATGAAGATTATGAAAGCACGCATCAAGCTCAATTTCAATGCAAAGTTCTGTTCACATGGATTTAGTAGCTTCATAACCAGAATTGATAATGAAAACACCAAGCTGCAAAAAATCTACGTTGGATCACTATCAATGCGATCTAAACAATTCCGATGAATCGAGACAATACACACGTAAGTTGGACACAACACCGAAAGGAAAATTCTGCAGCACATAAATGTATTCAGATAGCACGATATTACTTCTTCGCATGATTTGATACAGCGTAAATTCTCACGTGAATGCTACATAATCGTCTCAAAATACGTCGCACAAGACAGACGATTTGAAAACTTCACTTGATGAATTTTCCGCCAATTAGAAAGCGTTGAGCTCAAAATGAGACATAACCAAAACCATATTTAAGCCAGATAAAAGGTCAGAAGGAAGCAAAACAATTTCTGAGATCGCAATATCTAAACAGCTACAACCGAATCAAGAAAAATCCATCTTCAGCAAACTACTGTTTCATTGAAATTTTTGAAAATTTCCCATTGAAAACATTGAAAATCACTTGAAAATTTACCCTCCCCCATACATTTCAAGCATGACAAAATCAATGCTGGTATCCGCATTTTCAGCAACATAAATTTTCATGCAAAGAATATCATTAGAATTTACAATTGTTTTTGAAAACTTTTCGTTTCTTTAACAATATAGTGAAATTCAGCATCAAATGAGGCTTTGAAGCTGCCAGCTTTGACATGATGATGATGAATGGCTCTACGCACTGGCGCACTAGATGGCACTACTCCCCATACTTGGGGCTTGAACGGTGCTGACATAGTCAGACTTACGGAGCGTTGTAGTACTTTTAGTCCGGATGCCCTTCCTCCCGACTTCCTAGGACACTTGCGGGGCTTGACCACTGGATCGAAAGATCGCCAGGCCAAGCACTTAACCACTGTGCCACGGAGACCACTCATAGTTCAGAACATGATTTTGATGCATTCATACCGGATACATTCAAATCCGGATATTGAATAGATTTTTGCTATCTCAATGCAACTCAAATTATTCATATGGAGATTCATTAGATTCTGTCTGATTTGTCAAAATATGGAATCCCATCTCTCAGCTTCCTGTAAGCAAATAAAAATGATGAAACAATGTGTTTCGTGAATAATCGCAAATATTGCAGCAATGTTTCCTTACACATACTTGAATAACATCATAATACATTTATGAGTAATGTGGATGAGGTTTACAGAATTTCAGACAGTTGTGTTTGCTTAAAGATAATTATAGATTATTGTCATTGCGTCACATAATTGATTTCAAATCAAGTTGAAATAGCCGAAGCTTATTTCAACAAAGCATTAGCAATTTTGCTAATGCACTTTTCAAAGAGGTCGTTTATTCGGCCGTCCAGTTGATCAAAGTCAAAAATATTTGAAATACAAGTAAAAAGCAAGATTCTGTAAAACGCATTAATGAATACTAGATGCTTCAAAACCTAGAGCAAACCTTCGACAGGAAGAAAAAATCCCGGTTACTACATGAGGTTTTGAAATTACTAATTTAAATAACAGAAAGATGTTTACCTATTGCGAAACCTGAGCGATAGATTAGGTAATTCCGGAGGTTGTTGTGAGGCTATTAAGCGCGTGGAAGAACTTCCTCAACCCATTGTCTGTCTTTACCAGCAAGATTATCTCGTTGAAGTGCAGGGGCCAGGTATGCAATAACTGCATCAGGAATGTCTTGCTCGGCTGGTTCACTCGTAGGAGACATGACTCATGACCCTTCTCGCTTGATGAGAAATAAGAACTCTATGACCCGATGGATGTGTTCCATCAAACTTTGTGAACGCTGCTCCAAGCGTGAATGAGATTAATGTTCCATCTACATGACATAGTATCAGTCACGCGCCAAAATCGTTTGTGCTGGTTTGGTCATTTGCAAGGGATGCCGGGCTGGAAGTGGCCGAAGTGAATCTTAAGTTGCGAAGTGGCAGGACAGTACATCAGAGGTGGCCAGAGAATGAGATTGTGGCACCACGTGCAGAGAGACCTGGAAGTCGGGCATCTGGAACCTGAATCATCGCAAGAGTGACCTGAATGGAGAAGGCGTGTCCATCCCAACAACAACCGACACACCCCCAGTGTCACACCCTCAAACCTGAGGAAGATGAGACAGTAAGTAAGAAGCAAGGGAGTAAGAATATGATGATTAGTGATCAGTATGACTAGCAAGGCTTCACGCCAAAGCGAGAAATCATATCACTTGGAGTTCGTCCGAAAGACGGATGTTTACAGCAGCATCTATAGACTGAAGACAGAAAGCGTCTTTGAAAAAGTTAAATCATTAACTGCTGAACGTCAAATACAATTGCAGGATACTGGAATAGCATTTTATTTTCCCCATCATGTGAATTGTGAATCTCCCACATTAACTATATTCTATTGGAAGCTACAACAATCAGTCTACTGAATTAACAGTTTCCTTATATCTTAAATTTATCTTCCGAAATTTCTTGAATGCTAAATGCCACACCCGAATGAAAGGTTAAGAGAATTGGTTTATAGTCCATCTTATATAAAAGTGATGTGAATCCTAGATATACTGAATATCGTTCACTAATTTGGATTCAAGTGGGGAGTGAGTGCAAATCGCTGATGATTCGCATCATACTTGTTCTGTTTATGAAAATGTTGTCTTAATTAATCAATAAATTACAACGCTGTACTGGTAGCTAATTTTCTATCTTATAACATCACATTTGATGCAGCAGAACGATTATATCCGTGTCGATATTTTCCACACAATTAACTATTTTTTAAGTATTTGATGAATCTAAGACAAGCGTTCATCTGAATCGATCTGTTTAACATGACCTTTCAGTAAATCTGAAATGTGTAAAAATGAATTAGTTTTTTAAGTAATTGGCAGTTTATTCTTCAATGATTCAGATGAACTTCCATAATCCTAAATGAAGTTTCATGGAGAGACAATTTTGTATTCTGTTAGCTGAGCGAACTGTTTGATGTCGCAATAGCTCCAAGAACATGAACACAATTTCACTTCGACTTCAGACAAACTAAAAGACATCTAATTCCGTGATCACTTCAAGTCACCAGTCCACTGAATATAACACGATACGTTTGTTTCACTTTCATTATTCATTATCGCTGAGAGCTATACAAGGATACAAACTTTACAGATCCGTCCTTAAGTCTTATTGCCCTTCTTTACAGAGGCAGAAATTAGTGAATTTCGACTTTCACTTCTTGAAGCAAAAATGTATTTCCGGTGCAGTTAAAGAGGAAACATTAGCACTTTTCACAGATTCAATCCTGTTTATTCAAATCAATGTCATTCAAAAGCTCTTGTGTCTGGAACAGTGAGGGAAATTTCTGTTTATGTACCGTACATGTGCACCTATTTATTCAAGAGGCACAATTAATTTCTCCAATTGCATATAATTATAAGACAATGGGATGAAGGAGGAAGAAATTACCAAGCCGCTTCATATCAATCTTCGCTCAGTTCAACACTTCTTATGGGTGTTCAATGAAAACATCTATGGGGAAGATTATGATAGACGATTAACGATGCTTCTAAAGCGGTCCCTGCCGCAACGCGCCAGGGGTGACAACCGATCAGCGCATGGTGACGTCACAAGATCGATAACGATGAAGAATAGATAGAGCTTAGCGTGCAAAGTCGTAGCCATTCTGGAAACATTGTTCGAAGGATCGCGGAATGGCCATTCACGAAGAAGCATTCAAATCGCGTCGAGACGGTCCGGTCCATCAGCTGGAGTGAAAAGGAGTCAAATATGTCTTACGCAGTTTATGAGGAATGCAGATCTTTTACCGAGATTTGCGACTCCACTCACATCTGTTACTACGATATCATCGGGCTCAACTAGCTCCATAACAGCAATTACTGAACAGAATAGTATTTATCTTGATGGTGTGATGGTTGGTGTCGCATCAATTGACCAAATCCCGTGAACTTTAGAAGGCAGGAAGACACGTTGAAGTCAAGTACGCAACAGAAAGGGTGACGCTTTCCAGAAGAAAAACCAGGGCCATCGCAACGGAACAAAGCATGGAGTGACCGTATTTAAGAGGAATGCCAGATACCCGATGGTGCTTTTGTCTTGGGGATTCTCCCTACGGGCTTGTACCACGGAAGACATCCGTTGAAGGAGTTTAGTGGCCAGTCCTCGCGTGGACATGCGAAGACAAAGATCTGGTCCCAGAAATTGAATTCGTCGGAATGGACGCATTGAGACTTGGGTTTATTGATCATAAATCCTACGACCTGGAGCCGTACCGAAAGACGGGCTCAAAAATGAGCACTTTTCGTCGCCGAGTTATTAGCAGAGCATCCTCGAGGTGGCACAAATTTCGCACCTAAGGTGTTTAAGTAAAGCTAAGCTTGCAGTGGGACCCATTTTGAACCCATAATAACTAGTACGAAAGCGAAATGTAGCGATAAATTGTTAAGCCGCATGAAGTGCCACCGCCCCCCCTCAGCCACCCCCGCGGCCAAGCAAAAGACGAAGCAACATTAGCTAAAGAAGTCAGACGGAGTTCCCCGTTTGGTATGTGGTAAATATTGTCGTTAGCTTCAAGATCACTAATAGTCTCACCCAATATTTATAGTTTTTCAGTGAAATACGTAGGGCGCCAACTTGTTGATTGCTTGCAGTCTTGCATATCGACCTTTAAACCGGAACTGACTTGTCTAATTCTGGGGCTAAAATCTTGCATTGATAGACGCGGAGTCCTGAATGTCCGGCAATAATTGCGATAGGTTAATAAAGGGTCGGTCCACCAGACTCCCAGTGAAGTTCGACTGGGGGTTCGTCCTGATGATCGGCGTCGTGATCTTCATCTTCTACATCCTCTTGATCGGCATCGCGCTGCTCTTCCTCTACTTCGGCGGAAACAGAAGGGGAGTCACGTCCTGAGTTTGTCTTCCACTGAGGATTGTAGTGTGGGGCAGGCAGAAGAGTGTCAGATTCTCAGGTTGCGATAGAGTGATCATCACTATCAGTCTCATTAATCAACTGAAGGAGGTCATCCAGCCAATCAGTGACCAGCTGGTCTTCGTGGTCATCATGCAAGTCGTCTATCATTCGATACAGATCTGCCTGCATTTGTGCTATGGGTTCCGGATAGGGGATTTGAAGTTCGATGATTGCGTGGCGTCCCACCTCCACGATTTCGTACATCGAAATTATCACCGGATCCTCCACCAGGTTGCCCTCGCTGTCTAAATCCACTCGATGTGAAGGAGGTGGTTTAGGGATGCGTCCCGGTAAGCACGAGCATTGTGGCATCCCGGTAGGCGACGCAGCGGATCGCATAATTCCTTCCAAATCTTCACACTATATGCAGCAACTGGAGTCTTTCCTAGATGAGGTCTCGTATATGGTCGGGATCGTCAATTGCCGATAATGTTGCAAAAAATTCTGCCTCCCGTCGGTCCCGGGGTGACCAAAGGGCCTCCTTTCGATTATCAGCGTCAGGAGTAGAGGGACATTGATTAGAACTCCGATCATGTTCCTGGCCTGTCATTGACTGGTGAGATTGGAGGCTGGAGTTAGCGGGCAATTCGTACCTTTGCCGTTATACTAAGTAAGCATTGTGCAGCCATCAACTGCGAAAGTGGTAGCATGTTGCCTCAGACTTCGTTTCTGAGAGAATATCAAATGTAACATGTTTATAACAATTCTATCACGTTTTCTTTGATATCAATTAACTATGTTATAGCTTTTCTACCAACAAAATTCAACACACCCGTTTATATGACGAAAAAGCGAAAAGTTAAATGTTCGCTTTTGGAATCCCTACAAAGTATCCACTGATTATCCTTGCGGAGAAGTAGTTAATGCAAGTTCTGTTAATATTTTATACCATTGACGTCCACCCACACACTTGCTAACGTCTCGACGTTGTAGCTGATGAGTTATTTCAGTTGCTTTTTTTAGCCAGAAACCAAATGACGTTGCTAACAACATAAAATCGTCCGGAATTCCTGAACTTTTTCTCTCCATTTTTCCATTTTCGCTTCGATTTAAGGAGTAATCAGAGGCACACACAATTTTTCCAGATGCTTTCTTCCAAATCTCGTAGGAAATTTTGCCAAAATATCAGAATTTGTCAAGCCTGTCGTGGTGACTGCATTTACCGCAACAAAATTCAACAAGCAGAAAAACATGTTCAAGGTCCATTGAGCTCATCTCTATCTGCAAGTGAAACGTTCAAAGCGCCTATCCAATCTGCCGATCTCGCCTTAGTTTTCACTGTATGAAACAATTGACACAGGAAAAAAACACATACTATCAAATCTTGATCGGGAACTTTTGTTACAAATGAAAGGGGAAAAGCCTTACCCCAAAATACACAAACCGATATAGGCTATATTTTGTCGCTGCCTTAAGGCAAATATAACTGTGCAATATACCTTTTGTCCCTTGAATATAGAAAGCATGATATACATGCAGCTACACTGGCTGCTGTAATCCGAATTTTCAGTTCTGTCCTATGTCGGTTTCCCGTCATATGTGTAGAAGGTTGCTTCGCAAAAGAAAACTAACAACTGTTCAAGGATGAAGTTGGAAAATTCCACTATCTGGTCATTCTCATCACTTGATTAAGCTGGAACGCAGCATAATCGATACAGCTTCATTGCCTGAAAGTATCCGGCTCCGCAGATTGCAGCATTTGATATTCTCGACAGGCCCATCGGATTGATGTTCGTGGACCTCAGGCTGAAAAGCACTTCGAATGTGCTGAGCATTATCTTCCGATATCCGAGGACAGTCCGAGCTCATCCTTACTAGGACGTCCCTTTTCATCATGAGGTGCAAGAGTTGAGGAACGGGTCTGTACATTTCCCAAAGGTCTTGATTCGACCTCAGCATGAACATATCAGTCTCATGCAAATCTATCGCAAAGTCACATCATCCCTTCTGCAATTTACCTTCAGTGAAAAAAATCTCAAGATTCTACACACTAAGAATGAAATTGATATCTTAATATTATTTTTAATCGTAGAATTGGGATAAACGTCACTCCATCACATGAGCACGAAGAGCGGATAAAGGTCATCCAGCATTTTGCGAAAGGTCAAGTCCTACAAAGGTCTGTTTCTATAAGTCAAAAGACAAAATCATCTGAAGAACTCTACATGAAAACATCGATAGTTTATCTCTGTAAGACAAAAGATAATCAAATTATCTTTGGGCAGGAAGAGGAAAAGATTAGTGCAAACATCAACACGGCTAAAATGCCCAGAGCATGCAATAATGATCTCAAACCCTGTGAAAGTATCGTATTTTCACCCATGACGCATCCATACGCCTACAGACAGCAAAATTTCATCCATTGCGAAGGCAGTAATGAAATGTCATATGAAAGCGAAGAAATTATAACTCATTCGAGGCAATGATCTCATTTACACAATGCGTAGGTTATTCAACGAAGTAACAGAAAAAATTAGAAGTGCTCTTTTGAAGCCTATTTTAGCATTACATAACAAATAATTCATGCATGCGCATTCATACGAAAACGATTTGAAATATGGGGAATGCCAAGTAAACACACAAGGATTGTAAAAAATTATTCTAATTCTAATCAGACATCGGCACGAAGCTATCTTCTGGGGATTCTTATAGGAGGAATTTTTATCGAAATTGATGAAAACCAAATTATGGTAATATATTGGGTTCCCATTTTTACTTGTCATGAGTCCACCAAAATCAAAGTTTCTCATCATCACTATGTCAAAGAATCGCACAATTAGTGGATGTTTGCTCTATGTGCAGAAATTTGGCGAGCAGTAAATTATAATTGAAACTGCGACCGAATGTGCTGCCTTTTAACGACAGGGGCACCTCATCAACAGTACCTTTCATCGATTGGTGCACCTCATCAACAGTGCTTTTCACCGACAAATTATAATCGAATGCGACTGATTTTTGTTCTTTTAAAACTCTATGTGGCCATCCTTGGAGCTCCTTGGAGCTAACACACCTTTCTGCGATATTACGCAACTTCATTTGTCATACCATGGTACTACAATTTCTGACATATCATTTTATCGTGGACTTCATAGAAATTCGTTCAGTCCTGTTACAATGATAAATTATTCCAAATATTCAAGATACAGATTAACTACATTAGAAATTGTTTGTCAATGAAGTGTACGTCTGGTGAAGCCAGCTCTGGCTTACATCGTCGTCAAAAGAGTTCACATGGAATTTGAGCTTCTTCGGCTACTTAGAAAGCTTTCATATTGCTTCGAGAAAGTAGCGAATATAATTATGCTCCAATTTTCCAATCCTGCTGATGTCATGTATTTTTACTTCAATATTTAGAAGTAATTATGTGAAAGTCCATTTTGACAGAGGAAAACGGTTCATGCATTGACTTGCATCTATAGCTGCTTGAGATGCGGCCTTAGATAATCGTGTACTCTCCAGCTTCGCTCGTTGATATTTGTTTGAAGATTGAGGTACGCAGGGTGTTAGCATTTTTATCTTAAAATTCGCTTAATTTCCTATTCTTGAACTATCAAGGAAATTCTGAAGTTAATTATCTTTGTTACTCATAGATCAAGCAGGTATGTGTACTGCAAACATTGGAAAGCACTAAAATAAGACAGGATGGAGAGAAATGTATCGACTAAGCAACTGAACCATAATCAGATATCACCTCAACCGACGTGAACTGTATAATGTAGATCCGTTGATGGATGTTATTCCATTGAAATCTCACATACAGAGAATTCTTGAGTGTTAAAAATCAGCTTCTACACTGGCGACTTGTGGGAATCTCCATTTCTACGGCAATTTTGTGGTTCACTGTAGTCAATATTTACAATAGATCATATTCTAAAAATACAAATAAGAAATATATGAGACTATATGTAAGAATAATTTATGCAATCACACCAAACATAAACAGGACTCTCTGTTTACATCCCCGCAATAAGACATTCCTGACACGTGTAGTACTCTGGAGTATTGATTTGAAAAATTGTCTGACACGGATCATGGCATTTTACTTCTTAAAAATCAGAAGTCTTCATCCACAAATTCACTATTAAGAAGTATGCATATAGGATTTCATTTAGTTATTGTAAATTTCGATGACTTCCAGCAAACTATTTAAACTGTAGCCATCATTTGGCAACTTACCTTGCAGCGTCATTCGATAGTAGCACATCACTATCTCATGTGAGCTTTCTGCACATGTCTCTTTTGTTGTCGAAGATTTTTCTGCTATCAAGTGCATCGGAAAGAAGAAACATCTGACAAAACTAGCAAGTTTACCATATCGGACTCAAATGTTGCACGGCTGTTTTAACGACAACAGGAAAAGGGGAAATAGCATAAATACCAGAAAGCAACAATATCAGCAAATTCATTTGTACTCAAAGATGATAAGCGATGATCTCATAATAAAATTCCTACGTGCTAAATACAGATCCATAGCAAATTCATTCCTAATAAACAGCTAAAAATGTAC
Source organism: Prostheceraeus crozeri (assembly GCA_907163375.1). Taxonomy (NCBI): domain Eukaryota; kingdom Metazoa; phylum Platyhelminthes; order Polycladida; family Euryleptidae; genus Prostheceraeus; species Prostheceraeus crozeri. The sequence goes on along the minus strand of CAJQUW010000896.1, from coordinate 209,381 downwards.
AAACTTCAAAATGTTCAGGTAATATTCATGCCGGTAACACTCATGTTCAGACTGATGTTGCAATTCTCATCATGCAAAGTGCAGTTGCAGTCTTATCCATTGTTTTGCTTACTCGGAATACATTTTCTGCGATTCCATTGCTGATCGAAATTCTTTGTGCGAAATCCACCCATCACCATTTATATCAAATGCCTGTACATCGATAACAACGTAGAAATAATATAACGACACAGAGAGTGGAATAGACATCAGATAAACATTAATAAATGCACAGAAGGAACATTCTTATAACAAATAATTATGCGACTGAAATGCAGCGGATGAATATGACTTGCATTTCATCAATCATATCATTTACGTATTAAGGCATTTTTTGATGATTTATGGTATACAAAATAATATTATCTCTGCTTGATCATTTGACGATCAGGCAGTGTCTTCGAAGTTTCCTACAGAATAATTCAATCTTCTAATGAAGCATCACTACTTTAGTCGGACAAATGGACGATGGATTGTTGAGCATAGGTTTGTGTAGTCTTGCACAAACTTTTCAGAAGTAGGTTTATATGCCTATGGTAATGCCTCTATTATTCTAAGATGGGTTGGAATTTCATCGATATAATTGTCTTCAGTAAGCAACATAAAAAAAGTAACTAAAATAATGTGTAAATCCATTTTTGACAATAATGTGTAAGCACACAAAGATTTATACACCAGCAATCTTCCATTCTTCTATTGATACATAGGCCTGTCCGCCGAAAATGCTTCCCTTACGTCATTCATATTGTTATTATCTAGGTACAATATGCATGTAATTCGAAATAGCTTTTAAGTCGATTGAAAGTTCTTATTTGATGCTCTAAACAGTATTCAGAATTACTTCTACACTTTGTTTTGCAATTTCATAGTCGATTACGACCTAGTTGCGGATTTAATATGAATTCAATGAAATTCAATAAATGTAGACACACTGGCTGTGAATATTATATTACTACATATTCATAACACCATGAAATCAATATAGGATTCCATATTCGTTCCACATATATAATCACACGATAAAATGATGTCTCCGATTGTTCAATCGGCTTTCTGAGTGCTGTTCATCCACCTGCCAATTGAGAATATTTGGAAAGTAGACATGATTTAGCAATATGAATTTGTGTTAACGAAATATTAAATTTTCACTCTGTGCTCTGTTGGAAGACTTGAATTATCTTATTATTTTAAAGGTTTGGAGCGATGGGTTGCAATATATTCACATACATTTTTTGATTATTGGAATGGTTTCAACTACAACAATGACGGCAAAATAAACCAGAAACATTTGCTACCACAGAACATTTTGTAATCATTATACTTATCAAATATGCTAAAATGATTGATACTCGTAGGAACACATTGCCATAACGTAAAATCATTGAGTTAGTCTGAGCATCATTGATGGGAATTAATTTTTCATCATTGTATACGGAACACAACCATAAATGAAGCTAAATTGTGGCTACATTGGAGCCATTATTTTGTTAAACCATTTCTGCAGTATTCGATGCGCCTGACGTTTTTATAATGGTTATTCATCTGTGCATTTGAAAGAAAATGACAGTGCGTATCACCTTAAATCAAGGGGATATTTAAGACACCAACAGAGGAAAACACCGATAGCTGGAAATTAACAATATGTATATACCGTGAATACATCTTCTGATTAGCCATTGCTTTCCGAAATTCTCGAGCCGAAATATATCCATCCTTGTTCGTGTCATATTCCTATGCGGGAGCGAGTAAACTATCAATATGATTATTCACAAAGGGGGGAAAATCGAATTTCAATAAACAAATACAAAAATAATACAAAATATTGCTGGAAAGAAATCTGATTTTTGTGCTTCAAGTGTTTCTACAGCAAATGTGCAAAATTTTCAATGTATGTCATTCGTTTGAGAAGATATATGTTGATTAGAGAGTTCAAGCCATAAGTGACTGAAAACCGAAAAGATTTGCATGTATATGGCGCTATGAATATTTTAATCAACCTCATTAAGTTCGGAATTAATGCTTAGATCTTATTGCACATGCACGCTTTTACTGTGAATACTGAATATGGAAATACAAGCTAGGTTTAAGTGGTACAAATCATGTGCTGCAGGGCATTCACCATGGAAACCTAATTGTGTTTCGTATGAAAGTCGTAGCCTATATCAGAGGCCTATGATGATGAGTTAGGGACTCAGCAACCCCACCTCAAACAGTCCTGTGGGAACAATTCATAACCTCACTTGGTAAGCACAGCTAGTTATTTTTCCAATGGGTCAGGGACGTATTAAATCAACTAAATCAACCCAATCCCTCCCTAAATAAAGTAAATCCCTCCCTTGCGAATTTTAAAGTGATAGATGAATTTCCAGTGAACTGTGACATGTTCAGTAGCCTCATAGTGTGAATTCATCTTTTTAGTCAAAATAAATCTAAATCGTAACATAACTCCAGTGCTTTCATTTTGATCTTCCGTCTATGGCTGACAAAGAATTTTGTTACTAAATTGTCTCTGGAGATCTTTCCTATATATGCCCAGACAAAGTCCGCAGTATCTTATTAATATGTAGCATTATTTTGAATTTAACCTCAGCAAAAGTTTCCTTTTTGCAGGGCACGTTCAGCAAGGGAAACAAAAGATGACGACAGCTTATGGGCTAAGAAATCCAGTCAGTGCCTTTTGGCATTGTTATTCTTCAATTCTTCCAAATTGTTGTCACTTGCGAAATAGCTGTGAATGCATCGCTTAAATTGAACTGCAAGTTTCCTACAAGCAATTCTTTGTTGAGTTACATTCTCAGCAAGAAATGTATAAGAGTTTGACATGAAAAGGAAAATGAAACCTTCAAAGCATTTCAAAACTCAAGAATGGAGCAGAATTCGCTAGAATGAATAGAAAGAAATGTTATTCATTACGTTAGTTAAAAGTTCAATGTAAATTGCTCTCATTGAAATTATTCAAATTAATCCTGGGAGACAAACCGTCCATCATTCATTGACAGTTAATCAAATTTCACAGAAATAAAATCAGATTTTAAAACTTTAAAGATTGTTTTTGCTTACAAGGATTACATTTAGTTGATTAAAAACATATCCATCAGTCTCCAAATAGATTCACTCATCAAAATTTCTTTTCTCTCCTCCTATCAGGGTCTCCAGGGATTAAGAGAAAGATTAATAACTATTGTAGCCCATCTGCTTTCTTAAGTTAATCTCAGCTCTCTCAGGTGTCAGACAAAACCGTGAATCGGTTAGATGTTGATATCAAGTGGACTCTGCTAAAAATGTTCGGGTTTGGAGGGCCTTGATAATGTTCAAGAATGATATGCACAGTCAGTTCTTCAGCATTTGACTTCCATTCGTAATATACCTTCATAATCGGAGCGCAGAGAAGTTAGGGGTTTTCTTAAAACCGGAGAAGAAACGAGAAGCTTTGCAAATGCAAATCGAAAGCATGGTTATTCATATTATCGTTCTTTTACCTTGCTGCAAGATCACATTTAAGCAAGCCCAACCTATGTCGCGGGTGATACAATGTATGTCCTCTTAATAAATGTCTTCGTAACAGTCTATTTTCCTTGCATGTCATCGCGCGTGAAGTTTCCGATTTGATAGGATCATCACAATAGCGAGACCTTCAAGATAGGAATTAGATAAGGTGATTAAGAAAATCAAGAAATTATCAAATTTTTGCATACAAAATCATCAAAAAACTATGAAGCTGCAGAAAAGAATCATGATACTTTAATGAGGAAAATGACACTGGAAAACAGAACCACGCCATCCATAGAACAGCAATTTTAGGACTGTCTTGTCGGAAATGAGATAAGCATCATTTCGGGAAGTAGAGATCTTCATTTTCATTCATTCATTCAAAAAAAAAATTCAGTGAAAATCAGCAGGTCAATTGATATCTTAGTAAAAAAATTACAGTCGTCAACAGCTGAGTATCTTCGAATTTTCTAAAACTGGAATTATGCAGGAGACTGGATAATTTTTGTAACATTTTCCTGCAATGCAGCTGATTCTATGGTCATTTTGTGATTATTTTGTGACCTTTACTATTGCCAAAAGAGAATTTGAAAATTTGTCGTTTTCACCCGGTTTATCACAAAAAGTAAGTTTGTTACAAAACTTGTGATTACAATGTGCAATAGAAAGGGCATTATCACAATCTGATTGACAAATAAACTTATTATCGAATGCTTGTCTATGTTAAACATGGCAATCAAAAGTGTCACATTTTGAGATATGAAAAAGTACAATACATTGCAAGGCATCTTTTGAAGCAATATGGAATGGTAATAATGTTTATGTTATTTCATGGCTATTTGAAATTTCGTGGCAGATAATCCCAACAACATTACTATAGAAGAGAAAGACTTTATATGTTATTAATAATGTTATTAATCTTTAGCCCGAGATTTCTATTTTAAAGATATTTGGATGCTCTATCAAGAACATTCAAAGAGCAGTGGAATGACAAACTTAATTCATGCACTGGATACAGATGGTGATAGTGATAGTGACTTAGATAACTTTTTTGTGGACGAATATACTTTATGAAAAGAAACAAATGCATGTACAAAAATTACGTCAAATTTGCATTACAAAAAAGTGAAAATCAGAATAAAATCATAATCCTATTCCAAGGGCTGCTGAATGAATTCATGTCCTGATGATGACTGCGTGCAGTGATCGAAAGTACTCGATAAAGATGATACTTAGAATATCCATCGTTTTCCACGGGTTCCCTCACAGTGGAAGAAAATATTCAGATCCTGTTATTTCATGCAAGGTGTGAATAATTTTTCCACTTGACCAATTTATCAGTGAGAACAACTGAGTTTCACTAGACAGGCCTGTCTGCAATCTGACTGTTGAGATTCTTGCATTCGCTGATACGAGCTGCTTTTGCAATGCGCGCGCTTGACCAATCACACAAGCCAAAGAGAGACGAATATCTATGTCAATCTCTATCGCTTGCTACCATTGCAGGCATAGAAATAGATTGTTTAACTGAAGTTGACTAGAATGGAAATTGACTCAAGGTCGTGGCACCGCCGGGGGAACTAAGTTGGGGCATGAATGACCAATGAAAAGCTTTGATTTACACATGTGACTGATTCTGACCCAATGAAACAGACGTTGACAAGTGTATCTAAGTGAAAATGCGTGCGATTTATGTGCCACTTGTGTATTACATGAAGCTTAACCTCCGTTCTAGAGGTTTTATTGTTGTCGATTTCTATGATTGCAGGCAATGGCTGGGATGGGATTGTGTTGCTCTAGACTAACCCACGCGCAAATGAATCTATCTGTGTGACTTCACCTCTCGTGCAGCATTTTGGAATATCGTTAGGAAATTTTAATCTTGGATAATAACAATGAGCATCAAAATGTTATAATTCAAGTGTGAAATATAAACAATTTCAATATATTATGAGCACGGCCGACCAAATATGCATAATGCATAAAAATGCAGATTTCAGCTTTCATTGTATAAAAATGCATATCATGAAAATAAGTGCTTTTAAATACGTATATAAATGATTTCTTGAAAAAACAGGAGTTCTTATGACAAACTGTGTCTCGTTTCCTGTGTTGACACCTATCTTCTCCTTTCTGACTTTTACCCTAGATTGCGGTCTAAGGCTCAGCAGTGGACAATGTCTACTTCTACCTTGAAGATTCCCTTTTTTCAGAAGACAGTACATACTACATATGCTTCTTATTCATTGGTCGGATTCCTGTGATTCTGATTGGTTCTCCTATATTTTATCATCATTTTCTAAGAAATGCAACTTGTCCTACCGAATAGTTAGACTGCTCATTAGGCTGGCTGGCTGTTTTACCCGACCCCGTCCCGCGGATAGGGGCGTGGCGGAACGCCACGGAGACCGAGGAGGCGGGCAACCCCCCACGGGCGATGCCAAAGATCAAAAACAGAGCCCGAGGACCCGAAGATAGCCGCTCGGGTAGAAGAGAGGGAGGGACAAGAGCACAGTAACTGGGGTACATCGTGGTTTACACCACAAACAGGGCAGTCAGGAGAAGTGGACCTGCCAATCCTGAGAAGAAGGCTGTGGCCGTTGCAACGAAGACGTGAGAGCTCACAACGGACAGCGAAAGGGAGGGACAGCTCCTCAGTTGCTACGCTAGGGACTTGTGAAGAAATCAAAGACGAACGAACGGAAGTCCTCCAGGAGTTGAACAGGGAATGACGAATGAAGGATTTCAGAGAAGACAGACACTGAGGAGCTGCAGAGGGGAGAGAAGTGTCACTTTTGGCAAGCGCATCTGCAGTATCATTGCCACTGATGTTCGAGTGACCAGGAAGCCACTGCAATGACACTGAGATCGACTACGTGGACAAGAGGGGCGACGGGGGTGAAGAGAGCACGGTCAGAGCCGAGAGAGAGTCGGACAAGAGAAGAAGAGAGGAAAAGAGACACGAGGAGTGATGGGAAACGGACCAAGAGAGAGCATGCTGGATTGCAACCATTTCAGCTGTGAAGCTTGAACAGTGCGCTCCAGCATGAAAGGAAAGAGAGAAAGTGGAAGAGCATGAAGAGCAGGTTATGAAAACACCCGAGCCACTTGGTCCGAGTCGTCCAATAACGGAGCCGTCAGTCCAGATGGTCAGGTCAGCAACGGGGAGGGAGGAAAGGTGGAAAGGGTACCAATGTCCTTCCGCCTCCTTGTGGTGGTACCCGCCCCGTTCCTCGGATCGGGTCGAAATGGGGGACGCTTTCCCGAGAGGCCGTCTGTTGGCGCGCTGCCTCCGGGTTTTTGCCACGCTATTTCTCCGTTGGTCGTGCAGAAATAGTTGTCTTCTTCTGCTCATTAGGCCTATCTGTACTGCAAAAGTTCGATTACTACACAATGTCACTGCATTATGCCGAAAGCCAAGAGACTTGATTCTGAAGTGTTAAATGCTATTTGCTCTGAATTCAAGTGCTTCAATCATGATGGAAAAGTTCTATTGTGCAAGCTATGTGTGATTTCGCTATGTAGGCGGTCCTGCGTGACACAACATCTCTCAAGTGTCAAGCATCAAAGAAATGCAACGTCGACTACCTCCTCATCCTCAATACATCAACAGATCACAAATGTCAATAAGAATGATATTGTATAAATACAGCTTTCATTGCATAAAATTACTTTTTTCAGGCGCATTTTTATGCGCATAAAACGATCATATGTTAATTCATATTTGGTCGGCCCTGATTATGAGGAGCATTTCTCTCAGCTGAAATGACGAGTCAAAAAGATGAGGTAACTTCTTTTAGATCGATTATTTAAAGTATTTCTAATTATCGGTGAAATATGACATGTAGTCAAGAAAAACAACACAGTAGATTTCATTCCTTAAAATTGCTTTAACGCAGCATTTAAAAGAAGGTAAGTGTTCTATGAGTGATGGTTCTGGTAAGCATTTATGACTTTTTCGCGCTACTGAAAATGTGCGACTAACATAGAAATCCTTAACAAGGTTCTTCATAAATTTCATACTGCAACAATGGATTGAGAATTACAAAGCAAGACTTGCTACATTCCCTTAGTAAAAATGAAACCATGAGCATAATTATTCACTTGAATGACAAGAATCAATAGCTTGGTTTTCAAATGATTGCTTTAAGGTGCCGTCTTTGTTGAGACTCAAAAAGTTCCCGATGTCAAAGACTTGCGACCTCTGCGCCAAATATCTGTCACCTCCTAGTTTCACTACATGGGAGGTGATTTCACAACGTAACTATGGCGACTTCTGTTGTAGCGATTGTGATGTGTTGAAACTTTTCCTGTTGTAACTGTTTACCTTCTATCAATTATCATTTTAGCACTAAACTGTTGAAATAACTATCTCCCAGTGCACGTGTGGGAGAATGGGAGAAAAGTCGAGTTCATGGATCGAGACGAAGAGACCGACAAGAACACATATTTGAACTTCAACATCGATCCATAAAATTGATCATTATCACAGCACGCGGCCCTATCATGAACCTGTGATAAAAGAAAATAAATTCTGCATATTCATGGGATGTCAAGTTCTGGTGACTGGTGCTGTAGCCTTGTGGTAGAGTGTTCGCTCTGCGTCCGGGAGACCCTGGTTCAAACGTAGGTCGGATCAAACCTAAAGCTTCTAAAATAGGTACACTCGGCATTCTTGCTAAACACTCAGCACAAAAGGAATGTGAGTGGCATGAAAACAACTCGGCCATATGGAAGAAAGGCTCTATGTCTAATGTGCTTCCGATTATAAACAAGGTTTATTTTTGTTTTATTTCTGCATTGGCAAGAGAGCGCATAATACTGCAATTTCTGCACAGAGTAAATAAATCTCAGTTAAGGCCTCAGATTAATTTGAAATTTGTAGCGAGCTATATGACTTCATACAACACGATGTGAGTCACACTTGTTTATAAAAGTGAACACTCCATCAGAAAAGATGTACCTTAGCTTACGAACCTTATTGTCACAAGCTTATAAACAAAGGCGCAGAAATGCATTAGGAGCATTCTTGTGTTTTAGAACCTCACTGCATGCCGGCTATCAGGAGAATTTGTCCAGATGTTCAGTGCTCAATTCATTACAGATATTTTTACAATTGAATTTTGAATGACAAACAATGCAGTCATTGAATCATTGTTGACTACAAGAATTACAGTTTATTTGTCCAATGATGCATTCCCTTTACATTTTCAAGTATTCTTATTAACTGAATTCGTTATGAGAAGTGCGGGGACATTGCAAACGACTTCTTTGAATTACAAGGTTTCGAATTTTTCTAACTTCTATGACTGCTTTACATTAAGAAGAGAGAAGATTCTCTTTTTTTAATCTTCTGGCTACTTGTTTGAAGTCATAAATTGATATTTTGTGCAATATCGCTTTAAATGGAAAATTAATAGAAAAAGAATCATTTCTTGTCCTAATTTTCCAAAAGTCTGTCAATTTTGATCTAAGTGAATGTCTTATATTTGAATAACTTGTCCGCGCAAGTCGAGTGACAGAAACCTCATTTATCATTGAGTGGTTAGAGGTCAATGAAATTCTTCACACTATGTAAAGAATTCTTCAGGAAATGAAAGATATAATTTGTATCAGATCGAAAATATTGAATCTGAAATAGACGATGGCGAAATTGACAGAGGACATTATGCATTAAATAACTACCTCTATGTAGGATGTATGCGCAGAGAATCGACGTGTCGTAGCGATGCGGAGAGGCAGTTATCTGACATACCCAACGATTTTCAATTACATCAATTGTAACAGAGACATGAGCGATTTTGAACATTTTCAAATATCTTTCTTCCATCGTAGATTTTGGATATCATTAGAGGAGATTTGGATATCATTATCGTAGATTTCGGATATCAATAGCGTAGATTTCGGATATCAATAGCGTAGATTTTGGATATCATTAGCGGAGATTTTGGATATCATTATCCATCGATATCTAGATGCTACCTGGATAGGAAGGTAATACTGCCATAGAAATATTAGCAGATTTTTGATATTTACCGTAGATTACACACTTTGAATACACTCTTAATATACAGTATCAGAGTTCTCCAACAAAAAGTAGGATATGTAATTGGAAATTAGATGAATACTGACAGTATTCGCACAAAAAAGATCAAAGATTCTCTAACATAATGTGGCAAGGATCTCTCATTTGAATGAACACAGGATCAAAACAAAATGCATGGAAGTGATATATCATATATACTCGGGCAATAATCCCTTTGGCAAGATGGGGTTCAATTGTTGATGCTCTATCTCGTACCTTAATTTAGTTTTCTGTCAAACTTTTCTAAGGGAACTCGTCCTACAGGGGAAGGTGCACTGTCTCCAGTGAATACACAAGTGCATCTGATGACCGTGAAGAGCAGTTTCCTTGACAGCTGGCTACACCGAAAAACGGGATTCTTTTGGGAGCGCCAAAGTCCAAGAGCGGTGCTTGATGGTTGCGTCCGGGTCAGCGATAGCTTGGTCTGAATGGTTGGCTCCTCTAGGTTTCATGGCCCCCACGAGTTCGTACTTCGAACGGGGAACACACCTGCATATGTCTCTGAGACGCCAAAGTTAGCGCTGGTGAACACGTCTGTGGCGTGCATGTGGAGGATTGCTGACCAGTTTGTTTTCACTAGAGGCAAGCATCGAACAGTTGCAAACAACCCGGGGTTAAGGAGCTGAATCGAGACATTTCAAAAAGATCACTTGTGTAACGCATCGGTTTAATGAAGAGTCTCTCCATGCATGCAACTGCTGCAACATGTTAGGACCTCCGACGCTGGAACAGAGGACTGCTGTTAGGATCGTATTGAGCAGTTTGGGCTAGAGTTGCTGTTCTGAGTTCCATATCACATCTGCGGGTGCTTCTACGAGAACATTTTTATTCACTGCAATATTCTTCGCATATATAGCGTTTGTGCATCGCATATGCTTCATGAGACTGAAATTTTCAAAACGAGTCGTTTTCTGCTAACTTGACAGTAAGGAACAACGGCAACGTCATTCTGAAGACTTAAAAGATCAAAGAAGTCATCAGAAATAATAACGTGTCTCTTATTTGCTTTCGAAGAATACTTTCATGTGTCGTTGCATTTGTATCAAAACAATTTACTAGATGACAAATATCTTATTGAGATAAGTTCATAAATGCTCTATTCATAGTTTGTCTGAGTGGAGCACATGGCTCTGAGATCTAGTGTTCTTATATGTCAACGAAATTTGGTACAAAAACAGTTGTATTAGGAGGCGGTTTTACATGTTTTGTTACAATGCAACCCCACATAGTTTATTTTATTGAAATTGATTTATTCCGTGTAGCAGCATCCTTGCATTTGTTCACTATTATAATTTTATCCATCTCAATCGGGAAAGGACCTACCAGAGTCATGCCATAACTAGTACACTTTTAGACTATCACAACAGCCGTGGAGATCTCAAACTCAACAATTCTAGCAACTGCTCCCAGGCGACCACGGAGAATCGATCTAACAATTCAATACTTCCGGCTTTCATCATCATTAAGTGCCTTCTCCGATCCGGAGAGGTTGGCAACAGTTTGCATCCAATTGACTCGATCTTCAGCTTTTCTCTTTGTTTCTCCTAAATTTTTGCTATTGGTCCATTCATTGATATCAGCACTCCCACGTTCTCCTTTGTCTTCCTGTGTCCCGTTTACCTTCTATCAATCCTTCTAGAATCAGGTTAATAAGTCTTCCCGCAGATTCCCTCAACACGCAGCCAGCAAAACGTAACTTTCTTTGAGTCAACTCATCACTCCATTTCTTTCACCAATCCTTCTCATCACTTCTTCATTTGTCACTCTGATGATGTATGAGATTTTCAATATCCTTCTGTAGCACTTAAGCTGAAAAGCGTATATTCTTTTAATAACCTATGTGAAATACTCCCTCACCGAGATCCATACAATTGCAATCAATTAGTACTTCCAAAAGACCAATCTCGGGATGAATTTTTATAATAGTTGCGAGCTTCTATTATCCGAGGAAGCGCTCGGAAGCTCGCAACTATTATAAAAATTCGTCCCGAGATTGGTCTTTTGGAAGTACTAATTGATTACAATCTTCTAATAATTTCTTTGCTAAAGGTCCACGCTTGATATCCGTAGGACATTACTGATTTTATGTAACAAGCTAGGAGTTTTTTTAGCTTTATGTTTATATCTCTTCGGAGAAGCTCCTTGCAATTCCAAAATTCATGTTTGCGTGAGCAATTCTAACCTTCACTTCCTAAATAGATCAGCAATATTCTGTGATTATTATTCTCAAATATCTATGCCCCTTAATCTGTTCCAGAATTTCATCATCAATTTTAATTTTTACTTGCACTACATCTGTGTCCTTCTTAAATGCCATGGTTTTAGTTTTCTTTGCATTAAGTAACATTCCATATTGTTTGAAATTTTCATTGACCTTGTTCATCAGATCTTGTAACATTTCTTCGTCCTCAGCAAAGTCATCAATTCTAGCAACTGCTTCCAGACGACATCGGGGAATCGATTTAACAATTCAATGCCTCTGGCTTTCACGATTGTGGAGGATGTGCTTCACTGGTCCGGAGACATTGAATTGCTAACTCATCAATTCTGCTGTGAAAACTTTGTCAGCAATCTATTTTCGGTGTTGAACTATGAATACAATAACTTCTATCTTGAACATTGATTTATACTGAGTTGTTCATGTAGCCCAACTAGTCACGTGCGATCACGTGAGAAAGCAAAATATTCGCATTTGTGGTCTTCTAACACAACGCACATGCACGAGACTGATGTAAGCAATAAAAATGGATTTAACTGAATTTCAAGCATTATGCACCATCATGGTTGTGCAGAAAATCATTTGTTATCTGAAAGCAAAAAAATCTTGAAGGGAATTTCTACACCCTCTGAGACCTGAGGAAGGGGGGTCCAGTGGACGCTCTGACCTATCTGCCATACTTCTGTTGATTCAAATGAAATGAAACATCACATGCAGAATCATTGTCAAAAACGATGATTTTGCACAGGCATGAGCAGTTGGAATGTCCTCAGCTGAAAAAAAGAAAAGAAAACTATGCCTACAAGATCCCATTGTCCCATCCCCTTTTCAGGTCTCATCTTCATGTGAGGGGAACTAATCAAATCACAACTACATTTACAAAATTGCACTTTGATTTTTTGATATAATTTCACAGAGACTGTCAATATATTCAAAACAATTTATCAAAATCATTCTACTTACAAGGAAAGCTTCAGACGAAGTAATGTCTTTCATGCGAAGGAAGATATCGAAAAATTTCAAAATCATCTGCAAAGGAACAAATTGAACTTGAGTGAAAGCAAAAACTTTGATCTTCAAAGATGATGAACCTGTAATTGAAAATTCCCAACTGAATTGAACACAAGGGCATTCAACTGCTTCAATAAGTCTTTAACTCATTGAAAATGACACAGTTTCCTGTCTGCAACTTCATCTGTATACAAACAAATGAATATAAAGCTTTTAACGATTAATCATTTGAAAAATAATAATGATCACGAACCTTGATGATTGTAAATAATCATTTTCGAGTTTGAATAATTAAACAAATGGAAGGTTTATATCTTTCGGGTAAAATTTTCAATCAGACATGAATCCTAAATCTAGCGAAAGGGGAAGAGAAACATCGAAAAGTTATTACTTCAAATATTACTTCAATATAAGTGACTATTGTTCTGAAAATAATAAACTGTAAAATATCAACGACAAAGACAGTACGAGAATATGATGCGGATATTTCCGTTTGTGCATCCGATGCAGTGAACTACTTCTATTAAGACTCAAGTAGTAATGCTGACTGCAAAAATAACAATTGGGTCATGATAAACAAAATGGTATGAGATTTCAGTGCTTCAGTTGCATATTTCTTTTATTTCTGGTTTTAATGTAGTCAACGCACTTTTGATGGTTGTTTCTTAGATGCAATCACTATCGCATGCCTTTCGTCCACGGGATGCATGGATACGCATTATTTTCAGATACTGGAAAGAGTTGATATAGTCAACTTTATGCTTTACTATTTAATCGAATATAACGGTCTATATCATGAAAAAGTATGCAGTACTGTATCTTTTCTAGGCCATGGCAACTACATATTCAGAATGGTTCTGTTTAATATTGCTGAATCTCAGCATATGTGCTAAAAGCAAGCGAGTGATAAGTTGATGAGATTGTCAAATGGTGCATTACTAGATTTCTTCTGCATTGAACGTGTGTTTACATTAATGGAAAAGCCAGTAGAAGAATAATTGAAAAATAATTGAAATAGTCTTTATTATCTATTATTTATTTGCATTAATGGAAAAGCCAGTAGAAGAACAATTGAAAAAGAATTGGAATAGTCTTTATTAATATAAATTTTACATAATTAAAAATGCATCTCAAAACACGAATGACACTTGTTACAAGAATAACTTATTTTCATCAAGTGTGCTATGTCATGCAGTAGTGAATTGTTTGGTCTTGTGATCATTAATCGTGTGCTCGAACCGCGAGAGTCAAAATGGAAGTCGGCAGGAAGGGCATCCATAGGGTAGCAATGACGCTCAGGATTCAATGTTTAATGGTTACAGATTGATGACAGAACGGAATGCACAGATATAATTGCATATAGCCCCAGACAACGAAGTTGTGCCTCGACACGTCCCGAGTAAGCTGTACTATCATGGCAGATTGGTCTCGCAACTTCGGGAAAAGCAACATATGTATCACTGTACTATTTGCCATCATTGATTCCGTTGTAACTGAGACACTCCTTGCACTCCTCCTGCATTGATAGTCTGATTGCTGTGAAACGCTGTGCTTTCCTGCGATGTTGGTTTGAATTACAAGCACAACTTCTCTATAAATGCGTCAAATTACACCGCTTCAACTCCTAAATGCATACAGTTGGCTTAAATATCATGATCATAAAATCTTCCGAATTTCATCGTCTTGGCAAAGATTAACATACAGCCAGGAATATCGTTAAGTATATAACAACGATCATCATGAAAAACAGTGTATCGTCAACTTGTATCGTGAGGCTGGAACAAGTACGGTGGATATTGGATGACATTCAAACATTTTAATGATGAAACTTTATCACCACGACTCTCCCAGAGGGGCGTGGACTGTGCTGATATCATGAGTCAGATTTTCCTGGAATGTTGGAATATTTCTGAACCAGATACCCATCTTGCCGACTTAAATGATATTTTCAGGGACCTATAGAGCACAAATGTCATTCGTAATTGAAATGAAAGTGATGCGCCTATTCAGCGCACAAGAAACAAAGCACTTGAAAGCGTAAGAATATATTTCACTCATTCGGCCATTCAGGAAGTGAACTATTCAAAAGTAACTAAAAAATTAAGAAAAATGTTTTTAATCTGAACAGTTTACCAGCGACATTGGCCAGATAGACGAGCTATTACAATTTCTAAATAACTTGATCTCCAGATAGTGCATCGAATGGCAAAATATGTAATTGAATTCATAATCTTTACATAAAAAGAGCAACAGTACAATGAGAAGATTCATATGTTTCTATCAGTTTCATTTTTGGATCAGATAGAGGAACTGTTGCACTTTTATATCCAAAAGTTTCTTTGAAATGAGAATTGACAGCCGGTCTGACTGTTGACATAGGAGCTTATAGGCAGAAGAAAGCCGGAAAATACAAATAAAAATATGTGCAGCTCTCCTGGCTATCTCACTTACTTCCACATTAGCCGAGGATTCTACTAGTGTGTCGACCATCTGTTTTCCAATCGGTCCGTTGACCACATTGCCTTCCAGCATTGATAACAACATGATCATCATTTCTTTTTGGAGGTTCATGAATTCCCGTAGAAGCTCCAATTGATCTGGATCTTTACTTAATTTCTCCTGAAATCAGAAAATACATTAAGGCTTCACAAAAATACTTAGTAGATGCTTTTAACCACAAAACTAGTAATTTTACTCACGATATTGCTATGAGTAGCATCGCTTATTTATTGTTATTCATGTAACAAGGAGATCTAATTCTAGATCTCCTTGTTTATGTCATTTTGGCATATTTGCAGAAGTTTATGAAAAGAAACCATGATTTCAGAAATAGCACTAAACAAAGATGTTGTGCATTTGTTTAACATTTTCTAGCTTATATACAGCAGGGTGGCCGCATAAAATTATTGAAAAAATCCAATATATTCGTGCATGTGCTCTATTAAGCTTCATGTATCGCCGCGTTTCAACAAAAGTGTTTAACATTAAGATAGTTACATGATAGCATTGCGCTAGTTTCTGTTAAATAATTCGCTAGAAGGAAGCAAGGAAAGAGTTTTTGATTAATATTAATTTGAAAAACTGTTGAATGCAAGTTTTAACTAAAGTAACAAAATAAAGTCATCGTCTTTTCAGAGAAAGCTCGATCTTTCTTTTCTTCTTTTTTTCCACCTTCTGTATACAGTAGCTCATATATTATCATGTTTTCCATGGCACGCATTATTCATTGACTTTTACTGTCATAGGATATACGTATATGAATGAGCAATATACATACATTTATTTGTTTTGCAAATTCCTTTTGTTATATTCCTCATTTTCTCTCACTCACGTTTTAGAATATCATACCGATTCTCGCATGAGTTTTCTGTAAACACTACAAAATGCAACTAACCCAAGTTAAAAGATGTACAGGGTGTCTACTACATTAGGAATTACAAATCCAGGAGATATCCAGGACTTTTTTGTAGACACCCTGCTGTGAAAGGAGTTGCATTGCATGAAGGGAAAGTATTCGTGTTATACCCTACACCATAAATTGTATGCAACATGTTTTATTACTCTCTATACTTTTATTCGATTAGAATATTTGGTATCCGGCTGTCCTCTTAAGTTAGAGTTTACATTTATTCCTTTCCCGATTAATGTCGCTTCGCTGTATTTGAATTTGAATTTGAATCAAGTTACATTGTACAGTTCCTTCCATTTTCTTTCAGGAGGATTGTTTTAAAATGCATTCTGTAAAGACGATTAAATGCAAATTTGAAATATCTGTCCTGAAAATAGAAAGCAATAACCAATACCCTGAAAAGTAGACCACATTAATTGTGTACTTTAGAATTTGCCCAAGTATATTCCCCAAGTATTTCCAGTGCGGTCAAATGGAGTCCGGGCACGTACCGGTGCGGGTTGAAGGAGTCTTCTGAAACGTTCTGAATATCTTGGCTCGATTCCAACTGGGCTACACGAGCCTGGATGACCAGTCAAAGAATATACAAACAAAATCAGTGAAATTGCTTTCAATCTGACAAAGAATACAAAAAAGTTACCGACGCAATACTAATTTAAAATTCGGATTCTCAAACTAACAATTACGATTGCAAATAGATAAATTCACACCAATACCGGCAATAACAATCGAATTAAAGTCGTAATCCTTGGATAGCGTTCAATGTCCGATTAGACATTGCTCTTCGGGCGTTGGCAAACCCAAGACAAGGAAATTCCCAATTCTCCGGGGAGAAGAGCTTGTGAACTGAGCTTATCTTTAACAATTTCTCAAGGCAAGGCGTGTCGACTCCGTTGAAGGGCAAACTATGCAAATGAGCTGGTGCGATAAGGGAAAGGAATGTGTAGCTTCCATTCAGTCGTCTTGTATTAAATTGCTTAGTCACTACTCGAATTATCAGCGATTTGGTTGGAATGTCTTCAATTATATCATTTTGAATGACACATTGAGATTCCATCATCAATCAAATTATTTTCCTTTTCATGAATCTCTCATCTACGCGTGTCATCTACAAGACACTATCGAAAAAAGAACAGAAACACGCAAATGACAGAATTGAATGTTTATAATCAAAGGTCAGGAAGATTACCAAAAGACCTGCATTTTAGATTGATAATACTCATATAGAGGTGATAATAAAAGTAAAGTGCAAGCAAACAGTGCCTTAGATCAATTGGAATGAACATATTTGAGGAGTTCTATTGACCCTCATGGGAATTCTCTATCTAAAGATTGATTGTTCAATAGGCAATGATGCTCAAGGGAAAAGTAAATCTAAATAATTGTTTAAAGTCACTGACCGATGAGACAATGGAATTTCCAATTTCAGACATGTGTGCTTGTTCTCCGACCAGGAAAGGATCAGCTTGTCAAACGGATACGAAATTTCTCGACTGACTGCATGCCTCAATTCCAGGACTGACTTATTAGCTCTCTGACAAATGATGTAAGCTCCTTATTTACACTATAATAGCGCATAGTGTACAATGCAACATTTTACCACAATTTTCACGACATTCCCAATTCCTAGTAAAGCACCTCAGATCGATAGATGCCAACTCTATTGGACCAACTCTACGAAACTCCATCTCGTACAGCAGCTTGTGTTGTCAGCAAGAGTTACAAACACTTTCCTCAATGGTTCCAAACATGCAAATGCAAGTATTTTGTATTCGAAAAACACAAAAGAAAGAGCGCTTAAACTTCGCTGGTTTTGAGAGAGACGGTTGAATTATGTTCTATAACAGTGCTTCTTGACGTTCGCGGAACAGGTCAATTTAGTCCGCGAAGTTAATGTGAAATAAATATCGCTTTTTGGTATAAAACGCATAATGAATAGGGGATTTGGTCTAAAGACGTCTTCCTTTGTCTTTGATTTGGTCTATCAATGTGATGATGCTGTCTCAGAGTCGAAGAAGCATTTCTTCAATATGATGAGTATATAAAGCATCTACAGATAATCTACAGATAGGAGTAACGATATAGGTAACCACTGATCTTAATGGATTTCATTGAAGAGGGGTTTGGAGTAGAATTTATTAAATGATGCAAGGCATACGTTGAAATGAGACTAGACAAGTCAAGAAAAATCATGAGAGGAAACGGAAAGTTGAAGAGGAGATGAACTTGTGATAAGAGCTCGAGCTCACTCAGTGGTAATGATTCCTTCTCATTTTCACAATATCCGAAGTTTCACTTCAGACAACTTTGCAAGTCATGTTAAGATATCCGTATATTCTAGCAAAGCTATTAGCTGGTGGATTGCTTCCTGTATACTTACTCGTATTATCTTAATTTTCTGATGAGTACTATTTTGAATGTTGATCTCGAAATGAAATATTTTAGACACACAATTACAATATTAAATGAAATTTCAGCGTGTATTTATTGCATACTACTTTTAACACATTACTGACGAGTCGTCTGAGTTAGTGTAATAATTGATAGATGCTGCTCTTTGCCATCACAGTGTAAATAGAAGAATTAAATACTCAGTTGCATCCTCAGCTGAGAACAGATCTGAATAGTACCCCCAGTGTTTGAAATCATGATAAAAAATGCACGATATCTAAAAAATTTAATCATATCACAATTTCTCCTCAAGTCTGCCAATTTCAACGACCAACATGGCAAAATAGTCCTGGATAACGCTTCCTCTTCAATGTGCTCATATCGCTTCTAATCGAATAAAAATGATGGCCTGTTCATATGCCTTGATGTCTTACCAACGTCTGCTAAACGTAGAGTGGGATTCGGAGGTGCTCGATGTACTCAAACCTGTGCAAGGTCCACCCTCAGTAATCACGGAAGATACGGTGACCTCTGCCATCCAAGCAATGAAGAAGAAAATAGCAGCAGGTCCATATCGGGTATGTTGTTGATATGCTGTACGCCGGAGGTTATGAAGCTGGTTGTGTAACCACAAGGCTTATCAACTCAATCGTTCGAGAAGCTCAAGTTCGGCAAGAATTGAATCTTTTCTGTATTCAAAAGGAATTAAATATAATAAGAGAGGGGACTTGATTGTAGCAGTTATTGGGGTCTGAAAACCATGTTCTATAAGTGATTCCACTAGACAACTGATAGGCAGTTTTGTAGCTAATGATTCAGTAAGGTGGCGGCGTCTTAAGCGAATATCATTCGTAGTTCTAGCGGACTATTCATTTCTCATCGAAGGATCTCATTAATCAATGTCCGCTGCAGGAGACTTTATTAATGCCCAATAGTCAGCAGTAACGATATATGCAGATAAATTCATCTTCTTATGCAGAAAATAACTGATATACTTGACTCCAAGTCTCATTATTGATTTTAAATCCTTTGCCTAGCAGCTCTTCCTCCTCAATTAATTGATTTATCAATACATCGATAAGCTGTCATATGCAAATCTCACTACCATTCTTCACCTGTTGGTGAAGATGACGATGTGTTAGTGATGCAGCAACGCACACATTGTTGCCCTAATTGCAATCAGTGGACCTTTGTTTTTTTTATTCGGTTTGCTAGAATTGTGTTGCTAATACGACATTATCGGAAATTTTAGAACCTAAAAGGTGGAAAAATGGGCAAAAAGAAAACCTTATAGTGAAAAGTCCGCGGAGTCGCTTGCGGATTAAGGTGAGTTCCAAGCAGAGTGCTTCGATTTCGATTGCCATAATTCCTTCAGATTCAAAGACTTGCCCCCATCCCCCCACAAGTTTTTAGTTTGGCCCTTCCGATCATTATTAAAGAAAAGTAGCAGTAGCAGGCGATGTTTTCACATGATTCTTGATCATTTCTCACTGTATATTGCTCTTGTATAGTGCAATATTGCATATATTGAATCAGAGCAGGATTGTGTTTGTGTTGTGGTGTGTGCGATGTGATATTCACAGCACGTACGCATCTCTCTCTGGCTCTACTGTTTCTCATTTCAGCTTATTGTTTTGCCCCGATCCAATAAGCGATACAGAAATAATTCGAGAAGGAGCAAGCAAGTTGAGGTGATGTGGCCACATCGATGATAGGTATTTTACAAAATTCTTCCTTTCTAGGAAACCGAAGCGCGCGCAAATGAATCTAATTCTGTGCAGTGGACAGTTAATGGATTGAAGCTGACCAAAATTCAATGAGTACTTTTGACACCTCGTGATAAACAGTCAAAATAGAATTTCTGTCACGTCAGCAACACGATTTATATATGGAAAGTAATCACTTAGCTCTTAACTTCTGTTGATGATTGCAATCCTCAACGGAAATATGACCGCCTACTGAGAGACAAAAACTCAATTTTGCATTTCATGAACAATAGGAAATCTACATTTATCAGCAAATTACAAATTTTCGTTAAGACAGTTATAAAAATGTGTGTTGGATTTCTAAAAATAGTTCTACATACGCAAAACGTGACTTCACGAGATTTCATTTAGTAGCAACGTAATTATAGATGTTCTGCATTGAAATTCATTTTTGCATGTATTCTATGCATTTACATGTATCATTAATGACGTTCATCTCTTCACACGCGCATTCCTCCACCCCCACGGGAATTATGCCTAGATTCTCTAACTCAACAGCCCAACTGTGCCAATATTTGAGCATCATTCAAGTTAATAGGCTAAGATATGCTTTTGGGGCGCCGGCCCACAGATGACAACAATACTCCATCAGAAGATGATAAATAGGAGACTTGTGAAGATAACAGACTGTGTTCTCCGTGGCACAGTGGTTAAGTGCTTGGCCAGCGATCATTTGGTCCAGAGGTCGAGCCCCGAAAGTGTCACTGGAAGTCGTCAGGAAGGGCACCCGGACTTACAGATCACAGCGCTCCAGATTAAGATCGGACTATGTCAGCGCTGTCCAAGCCCCCAGTAAGGGGGAGAATTGACGTAGAACTATTGAATTTAAAGATAGCAGACAGTCTGTGGTGGAAGATAGCTGTTGCCACGATAGAGACTGCCAATGTGTTGAGCTGCCTGCTTGCTGATGGACTGGATGTACGGTTCCACGACAAGTCTTTCGTAGCCGCCAATCCAAGGAAGGAGACGGAATCTTGTTCTCTGATCCTACTATCTGACATCTTAATGCTATGATGATCATCATCTCCACTAAGTCGAGAATGCAGAATGCTCTGAGTTTTTGAAGGATTGAAGAAAACAAGCCATTTGGCGCCCCATTCTTTTTGGCGCCGAAAGAGAACAAAGGGAGGCCGAAAGAGAACTCAGAGAAAAAGAGATGAATATGCAAAGAGAAATTGAACTAGAGAGAATAAGAACAAAAGCAGAAACTGAAAAAAGAAAATCAGAAGCATCATTTAAAGAAAATGCATCTATAGTTCCAAAGTTTTCCGAAAGAGACGTCGAACAATTTTTCCTGTGTTTTGAGAGGGTTGCTGAAACGGCAAACTGGCCAAAAGAAAAATGGACCTTCCTGATGCAGACAGTTTTAACTGGTAAAGCACAAAAGGCGTATGCAGCCTTACCTAATGGCGATGCCAAAGATTATGAAAAGGCAAAACAAGTAATCCTTGAAGCATATGAGTTGGTGCCAGAAGCCTACCGACAGAAATTCCGTTCATGGCAAAGAATGAAAGAGCAAAATCATTTACAATTTGCCAAAGATAAAGAAGTCTTATTTGATAAGTGGACGAAAGCCGAAAACGCCGATACGTTTGAGAAACTACGAAATGTCATCCTCATCGAAGAATTTAATAACTGTTTGAGCCCACAAATCAAAGTATATTTAGATGAGAGAATGCCACAAAACATAACCGAAGCAGCAAGAATCGCCGATCAATACGACTTGACGCATAAAAAGCCACGGTCGTATTACCAT
Organism: Prostheceraeus crozeri; assembly: GCA_907163375.1. Taxonomy (NCBI): domain Eukaryota; kingdom Metazoa; phylum Platyhelminthes; order Polycladida; family Euryleptidae; genus Prostheceraeus; species Prostheceraeus crozeri. The sequence goes on along the minus strand of CAJQUW010000896.1, from coordinate 187,217 downwards.
TATGAAAAGCCAAGAAACTATTACACAAGAAGTGCAGAAAAATATCATGAAGACAAAAGACAGGAAAAATATTATGAAGACAACAGACAATATGACAATAAAAACAAACAGCCAGAAGATATGAGAAAACGAGAAACGCCAAGATGGAAAATAGAATGTTAACACTGTCAGAGAAAGGGACATGCAAAAACAGAATGTTGGCAATTGCATGGACGACCAGAAAAGTACGATAGAAAGCCCGTAACGCTTGTTCGTGAAACGAACTGCCATCTTGAGACTGAGCAGGAAAAATCCTTTCCTACTAGTTTTTATGGTGTTCAGGTCAATGAGCATGATAGGTATACTTCAGTCGACGAAAGTGAACAACTAATTGAAGAAGGGAAGCAAGCTTTCACGAAAGACGGTCTAGCTGGTAATGATAAAGATGATTTACATCCAGTTACAGTATGGCGAGATACCGGAGCATTTCAATCATTAATAGTGAAAGACATAGTTCCAGTGTCACATGCTACATACACGGGATTATGTGTTCCACTCCGCGGCGTCGGAGGATGTATCTCAGCTCCACTGCATAAGTTGTACGTAAAAACCGAGATAGTGGAAGGTACCTTCATAATTGGTTTAGTCGATCGAGAAGAAATTCCTATTGAAGGGATCGATTTGATTGTTGGGAACGACTTAGCCGGATGCAAAGTTCAGGTACCACGTATGATAGCAGACATGAAAGAAATTGAAGCAAACGAAGGAGAAATAAAAGATCATGAAGCGAAAGAGAATGAACTGAAAGAGATTGAACTAGCGAAAGAAAGTGAACAAACAACAGTATGTGCCGTCACAAGATCCATGAGTAAGAAAGAGAAATCAGAAAAAGAGAATGAAATTGATGAAAATATTGAAGAGAAAGAAATAACATTCGAAACGAATATAGATCGGTGTCAACTAATAAAAGAACAAGAAAGCGATGAAGAATTACAAAACATCTCCGCAGAACTGAACGAGAGTGATAAGAATGAACGCATTTACTTTTACAAGCAAAATGGTATCCTATTTCGTTGCTGGAAACCAAGAGAAGCCACTCCTGAAGAAACATGGCAAGAAGTACATCAAATTGTAATACCTAAGTCATATCGACAAAAAGTCTTAAGCGTTGCACACGAAAACGTATTAAGTGGTCATCTCGGTGTACGCAAAACTCATTATCGAATATTGAAGCATTTTTACTGGCCGAAAATGTACAAAGATGTAGCTAACTTCTGTCGAACTTGTCATACATGTCAGATAGTTGGTAAACATCAGTTAGATCCTCCAAAAGCGCCGTTAATTCCAATCCCTACGTGCGAAGAACCATTCAGAAATATCATTATTGATTGTGTTGGACCTTTACCACGAACCAAAATGGGACATGAATATCTATTTACAATTATGTGTTCGCCAACCAGATTTCCAGAAGCTATCCCATTGAGAAACATTAACGCCAAAAATATTTGTTCGGCTTTGATCAATTTCTTTACTATGGTGGGATTACCGAAAGTCATACGCTCAGATCAAGGCACGAACTTTACATCGAAGATATTTAGTCAAGTGTCAGAAGTACTTGGAGTAAAACATATTTGTTCAATTGCTTATCATCCAGAATCTCAAGGTGCGTTAGAACGATTCCATCAGACATTGAAAGTTATGATGAAAACTTACTGTGAAGAACATCAAAAGGACTGGAATTTAGGTATACCAATGCTATTATTTGCCATCCGCGAAACAGTTCAAGATTCACTCGGATTTAGTCCATTTGAATTAATTTACGGTCATGAAGTTAGAGGACCCCTGAAGTTGATGAAAGAAAATATGCTCAGCGAAGAGAAGAAAAGCACGAATTTGTTAGACTACGTGTCTGAGATCAAAGAAAGACTCACTGAGATACAAAAGTCTGCAAAGGCTAACCTAATAAATTCGCAAAGTAAAATGAAGAAGCAATTTGACAGAAACACAAAAGAAAGGACATTTCAGCAAGGTGAAAAAGTACTCTTATTATTGCCAATCTCGGGAGATCCGATGAAGGCAAGGTATCAAGGTCCTTATATGATACAAAAGAAAATAAGTGAAGTCAACTATGTTATAGAAACTCCGGATAGAAGAAAGAAACAAAGAATGTGTCACATAAATATGCTCAAGAAATATCACGACCGAGACGAAGAGTCAACAACTGAGTCAAACCCTTCTGGTGCTGTGCCGGAGAGTCTGGTGTCAGCAGCGCAGACGAATTTGCCCGCACTGGGTGACATAAAAGAAAATTCTACAGGCACTTCGATCACTATGATTGCGTCAGGGGAGTCTGCAGCGGCAACATCGCTGACGAACTTGGCATCGCCGGGTGATGCAGAAGAGGAAGTCAATCTCATCATGCCAAGAATGAATAATTCAAAGATATTAGAAAATCTTGATAGCCATTTCCAGCATGTCGATTCCGAACAGAAAGAAAAGATAAAAGAAATAATTAAAGAGCACAAAGGAATATTTGCCGATCATCCGCAAATAACTATATGGGCAGAACATGATGTCGAATTATCTGAAGAAAGGCCAATAAAACAGAGTCCGTACAGAATGAATCCAGAGAAGAGAGAAATTATGAAAAAGGAAGTAAAATATCTGAAAGATCATAACATAATAGAAAATAGCAACAGCAATTGGAGTTCACCATGCATTTTGGTACCAAAACCAGATAAAACTCATCGTTTTTGCACCGATTATAGAAAAGTAAATGCATTGACAATCGCAGACAATTATCCCTTGCCGAATATCGAGACTTGCATTGAACAAGTAGGAGATTCGAAAATAATCAGCAAGTTTGACTTATTGAAAGGATATTATCAAGTTCCTTTAACAGAAAGAGCAAAGCGAATTTCAGCCTTCGTCATCGATGAGGGTTTATTTTAATACAAAGTTATGCCCTTCGGAATGAAAAATGCCGCATCAACATTTCAAAGACTAGCTAATATAAAGTCATCGAAAATTTAGACAACTGCGCCGTATATATTGACGACATAATCGTTTATAGTAATGACTGGCCAGATCACTTGGAACAAATACGAAAATTATTCCAAAGAATCGGCGAGGCCGATTTAACAATCAACCTCAGCAAAAGCGAGATTGGGAAACAGTCGCTAAACTATTTAGGTTTTGAAATCGGACATGGGAAAATAAAACCTATTATGGCAAAAGTTCAAGCCGTTGTAAACTTTCCTGTACCTAACTCAAGAAAGGAACTAAGAAGATTCCTTGGTATGGCTGGGTATTATAGAAAATTTTGCAAAAATTACGCTGATGTTGTACACCCTTTGACAAGCCTCACGAGCCCAAAAATAAAATATACTTGGAGTAATGAATGCCAAGTAGCTTTCGAACAAGTCAAAACAATGCTGGCATCACCACCGATTTTATCAGTACCTACATTTGAAAAGCCATTCAAATTATATGTCGATGCTAGCGGCCTTGGTCTTGGTGCATTGTTGGCTCAAGACGATGAGGAAGGGAACGAGCATCCGTTATCATATTATTCGAAGAAATTCAATCATTACGAAAGAAATTACAGTACGATTGAAAAAGAAGGCCTAGCTTTGGTTCAAAGTTTGAGACACTTTGCGTATTTCCTCAAAGGCCGGCGAGCTACTTTTGTTTACACAGATCACAATCCGTTAGTTTTCATTAACAGAATGAAAAATGACAATCAGAGACTTTTGAGATGGAGTCTGTTGTTACAGGAATATAATATTATCATTCAACATGTACCCGGGAGAGATAACATCATAGCAGATCGTTTGTCGAGAAGTTAAATAAAAATGTGATTTTTATTATTTTTTTTGGTGGGGCGTGTTGTGTGCTAGGCAGTTTGTCTTCTTGCTTTATTATGCATTTATTATGCATTTTATTGTTTTGTGAGAGCAATCTCCATTCCATTGTTAGAGCAATAACTTTTCCGCGGCATGCATTTCAAGTTCCAATGTCATACAAAAGTCCAGCTTGTCAGCTATCTACGGTACATGACTGACAACAGACATGTCATGTCATCAGACAATGGATGACCAAACAATTGGTAGCTGACCGTGAGCGAAACTTCACAGACGTATTTAACGCGGCATGAACAACGCCCGCTAGCCCACTCTGTTCTCTCCAAGCGAAGTTGTCGGCGAGAGCCGTTGACGGTGTTGCAGCCTATCTTCTATGTGCGAATTATCATCGAACTGCTGCGGACGTGATCACCACGGCTTGTGGTCCTGGAAGAATCTGGAGACTCTGTTGGTGCTGTGACTGTCTTATAACTGTGAACGTACCATCTGTCCTTGTAAGGACTGTTTGCACCATTTATTTATTTTCACAATATAATTTATCCACATTTTTCATTTACATTTTTCAATCATATGTTTTGGGAATATTAAGAAAATAATAACCCGTAACACAAGCAACATCTGTCTTGTGATCATTCTTACCATAGGACATACAGTACAGCATCTGTCGAAACTGAATTTGAGGCAAAAATGCGAAATTGTTTTCCGGCGCGATTAAATAGACGCCGTTACATATGACAGATCCGCACTTATTTAAATAAGTAATAGTCCACATAGATCACTTGGAATGAGCGCATAGTCCGCGACAAGTGAAGGTTGAAAAACACTGTTCTAGAAGCTGGCGCCCTTCAATAGGCAGTTGAAAACTTAAAACAGAAATTACTCAATTCGAATATTGCATAAAAATTAGAAGCAGTGGAAAAACAGTAATAGACAATTAAACTATATTAAGGTAATTTGTTATTTGGTTATTGATCTGACAAAGTGAACTATTACCAGATGTATATCGCAAAATGAAATACTATGATCTGGCAAGAAATGGGATCAAACAAGCGCGCGCAAAGTAGCACTGATCGACCGAATCTATCGAGAAGTTATCGATCCAAAGAGCTGACGAAACTATCCAATTCGAGTAGGCTTCATTATTCTCACTGAGTGTAATGAAAGCGGAAGATAAAACAAGCACGACAACAATGCAGTCATGCTACAGTTCTATCCTCTAGCCATACTCACATACAGTATCTATTAATCATGCAACTTCCTAGATAGTAACACGGAGAATCACCTTGAACGATCATCCCATGAATCATTATCTCAAAGGCACAAACTACTGACGTAGTACATACTGTTTGATACAAATTGGTCAAATTTGAAAAGGGTGACGAGAAAACGGTTATTCATTTCAATGTTGTTGCTCCAGGATACACAGCCCTGAGACACTAGTGATCTGATTCCTAACTACTACTTCGCTAGTTGGTGAAGCCGTCCTGTATAATGGACTAGAAGCACATGTACAATCAGGATCCCAACTTGAAAAGGTTCAAGCAATTAGGCTGTATTCGAACCAATTCCGTTTGAACACCGGTGTTATAGTTCTCTCTCTCCCTCTGTCTCAGTTTCCTACCGGAAACTAAAACCATGGTCTAGTTTCCTAATAGAAAAATAAAACCTGGTATCATTTTCCTACTAGGAAGCTAAAACCATGGTTTTATTTTCCGATCGGAAACTAAAACCTAAAGAAATTAAATTTCGTAACACCGGCATTCAAAGGCATCCTCTAACAGCAAACCTTTCAAAGCTTCCAACCGTACAATTTAATTAAGAATTAAAACATCGGTAGTTCGGTTGCATGGTTTGTGTTAAGTCAGATAGTTTGAGTGAAGTGATTTATGAAGAATTTCATACTGTTGTATATTTTTACAGCCATTAGCGATACCAACATCATTACAGTTAATCTCGAAATTAAAACCAAGTCAAAACTATCTATAAGAAGAAAACTATTTACAAGAAAAATATTAACTGAAGAGACACTAAATTCACACATTTCCTAATTCAGAATATTCGCCTCTTACATCAGAAATAATTGAAGAATGATCGTTTATTGATTATGTTCCTTTCTTTAATGTGATTGATGATATCCGAAATAAATTCAGCTTATCACTTCCTCAACGTTTTAGGATAGAATCTCTTGAAAGAAAGAAAGATCATAAAAGCAGAATCGATAGTAGTAACGATATAGGTAACCACTGATCTTAATGGATTTCATTGAAGAGGGGTTTGGAGTAGAATTTATTAAATGATGCAAGGCATACGTTGAAATGAGACTAGACAAGTCAAGAAAAATCATGAGAGGAAACGGAAAGTTGAAGAGGAGATGAACTTGTGATAAGAGCTCGAGCTCACTCAGTGGTAATGATTCCTTCTCATTTTCACAATATCCGAAGTTTCACTTCAGACAACTTTGCAAGTCATGTTAAGATATCCGTATATTCTAGCAAAGCTATTAGCTGGTGGATTGCTTCCTGTATACTTACTCGTATTATCTTAATTTTCTGATGAGTACTATTTTGAATGTTGATCTCGAAATGAAATATTTTAGACACACAATTACAATATTAAATGAAATTTCAGCGTGTATTTATTGCATACTACTTTTAACACATTACTGACGAGTCGTCTGAGTTAGTGTAATAATTGATAGATGCTGCTCTTTGCCATCACAGTGTAAATAGAAGAATTAAATACTCAGTTGCATCCTCAGCTGAGAACAGATCTGAATAGTACCCCCAGTGTTTGAAATCATGATAAAAAATGCACGATATCTAAAAAATTTAATCATATCACAATTTCTCCTCAAGTCTGCCAATTTCAACGACCAACATGGCAAAATAGTCCTGGATAACGCTTCCTCTTCAATGTGCTCATATCGCTTCTAATCGAATAAAAATGATGGCCTGTTCATATGCCTTGATGTCCTACCAACGTCTGCTAGACGTGGAGTGGGATTCGGAGGTGCTCGATGTACTCAAACCTGTGCAAGGTCCACCCTCAGTAATCACGGAAGATACGGTGATCTCTGCCATCCAAGCAATGAAGAAGAAAATAGCAGCAGGTCCATATCGGGTATGTTGTTGATATGCTGTACGCCGGAGGTTATGAAGCTGGTTGTGTAACCACAAGGCTTATCAACTCAATCGTTCGAGAAGCTCAAGTTCGGCAAGAATGGAATCTTTTCTGTATTCAAAAGGAATTAAATATAAAAGAGAGGGGACTTGATTGTAGCAGTTATTGGGGTCTGAAAACCATGTTCTATAAGTGATTCCACTAGACAACTGATAGGCAGTTTTGTAGCTAATGATTCAGTAAGGTGGCGGCGTCTTAAGCGAATATCATTCGTAGTTCTAGCGGACTATTCATTTCTCATCGAAGGATCTCATTAATCAATGTCCGCTGCAGGAGACTTTATTAATGCCCAATAGTCAGCAGTAACGATATATGCAGATAAATTCATCTTCTTATGCAGAAAATAACTGATATACTTGACTCCAAGTCTCATTATTGATTTTAAATCCTTTGCCTAGCAGCTCTTCCTCCTCAATTAATTGATTTATCAATACATCGATAAGCTGTCATATGCAAATCTCACTACCATTCTTCACCTGTTGGTGAAGATGACGATGTGTTAGTGATGCAGCAACGCACACATTGTTGCCCTAATTGCAATCAGTGGACAGTTAATGGATTGAAGCTGACCAAAATTCAATGAGTACTTTTGACACCTCGTGATAAACAGCCAAAATAGAATTTCTGTCACGTCAGCAACACGATTTATATATGGAAAGTAATCACTTAGCTCTTAACTTCTGTTGATGATTGCAATCCTCAACGGAAATATGACCGCCTACTGAGAGACAAAAACTCAATTTTGCATTTCATGAACAATAGGAAATCTACATTTATCAGCAAATTACAAATTTTCGTTAAGACAGTTATAAAAATGTGTGTTGGATTTCTAAAAATAGTTCTACATACGCAAAACGTGACTTCACGAGATTTCATTTAGCAGCAACGTAATTATAGATGTTCTGCATTGAAATTCATTTTTGCATGTATTCTATGCATTTATCATTAATGACGTTCATCTCTTCACACGCGCATTCCTCCACCCCCACGGGAATTATGCCTAGATTCTCTAACTCAACAGCCCAACTGTGCCAATATTTGAGCATCATTCAAGTTAATAGGCTAAGATATGCTTTTGGGGCGCCGGCCCACAGATGACAACAATACTCCATCAGAAGATGATAAATAGGAGACTTGTGAAGATAACAGACTGTGTTCTCCGTGGCACAGTGGTTAAGTACTTGGCCAGCGATCATTTGGTCCAGTGGTCGAGCCCCGAAAGTGTCACTGGAAGTCGTCAGGAAGGGCACCCGGACTTACAGATCACAGCGCTCCAGATTAAGATCGGACTATGTCAGCGCTGTCCAAGCCCCCAGTAAGGGGGAGAATTGACGTAGAACTATTGAATTTAAAGATAGCAGACAGTCTGTGGTGGAAGATAGCTGTTGCCACGATAGAGACTGCCAATGTGTTGAGCTGCCTGCTTGCTGATGGACTGGATGTACGGTTCCATGACAAGTCTTTCGTAGCCGCCAATCCAAGGAAGGAGACGGAATCTTGTTCTCTGATCCTACTATCTGACATCTTAATGCTATGATGATCATCATCTCCACTAAGTCGAGAATGCAGAATGCTCTGAGTTTTTGAAGGATTGAAGGAAACAAGCCATTTGGCGCCCCATTCTGAAACACTTCGTATGTCTTCATCAAGAACGCCGCATAACCGTTGATGTTGCTGAGTGTTCTTAGCTAGTCGCTCATTGTAATTGAGGAGTGTCGTGTCATCTGCATACATCAATTTGTTCACTAAGCAGTCTGGGATGTCATTGATGTACAGCAGAAAAAGAGTGGGTGCCGAAATTGACCCTTGAGGAACTCCTGCATTGACAACCTTTGGTGGAAGACTTTTGGCCATCTATGACGACAGATATCTACCGGTTGTTAAGGAAAGAAGCAAAGAAATTTGTGGTTTGATCAACAACTCCATAAGACTTAAGCTTCCCATTCGATGCCAAACTTTATCGAATGGAAATATCCAAGGAAACTGATCTCGTCTCACCTTGTCTGTCAAGGACACGACTCACATGTTCAGTGACATATGAAAGAAGACCTGCAGTTGACCGAGACTAGCTCAAGCCATACTGCTTTTCTGATAGAAGGTTCTGAGTTTCAAGGAATTTCACAATATGTTGGCTAATCAATGCCTCAAAAAGTTTGCCAGCAATTGGAAGCAGGCTGATAGGACAGTAACTAGATGGTAGAGATGAGTCGGAACCTTTCTTTGGAACTGGAGCCACGGAAGCTACTTTCCAACAAGACGGAAACTCACCGGTGGATACACATCTACTGAACAATTTGGATAAATGTGGAGAAAGCTAGGGTGAGAGATGCTTGAAGACCGAAACCGGGATGCCATCTAGTCCAATAGACTTAGAGCTATCGAGACTTGCGATAATCTTTTTGACGTTTCGAACTGTGACTGAAGGAGGGCTAACTGTCTCATCAGTGCGCGTGGGAATTGGAGGTGGAATACTGTCTCCATAATCCAATGATGCACTCACATACTCATTAATTCACATGAATTCAATATACCATCTTTCTTTGCAATGTAATTGGCTTAGCCGAGTGAAAACATCTGCTGAATGACTAAGTTAAATCGGAGTTTAGAAAACTTTCCATCCCAAAAATTACCTGCATATTAGCGAAGATGTAGAGGAAGCCACTTATTGCATCCCACAATCGACTGTGAGCCAAAGCCAGTTGATTGCCAACGCATGGACCTTGAATATCTTCAGTTAGCGTTGCGAAGATCTGTTTTCCAACCTTTATCGCCCGACAAAAGTGCTTCTTACCGGCTTCATCTATCTTTTCTTTTCCAGAATAATGCCAATAAAAGTCCATGATGGATTCTTGTAGGCGCAACAAGTAATCCACTGTACAAATGATTATATTCACCGTTGTTGTATTCCCCGCTTGGGAACGGAGGTAATCTTGGAATGCTAAAATAAAAAAACATCAGAAAATCATATCAAAAGCATAATCAATAATCAGCTGATCCGATTCTTTAGGAAAGTTAAGCAATTACACATGCAAAACGTGAATGAAATGAATTATTCAGTCACCATTAACCACGAAAGGGTGGTGTGGTTTTTTATCTCACCACAACTCAATTTAACCGTCGCCCCACTGAGGTACTTTTCCGAACCACACATCAATCGAATGGGCATTGAAAGGGGATTCAGAAAAACACCATTACTTATATTTCTCAGGTCATCCCTGGGTTATGGTAAAGGTCAAGGGTCAAAAAACGCCAATTTTGACAAATACCCATTAGATCACAATTGGAAAATGACAACAATAATCGAAAGATCTGGTCATAATAAAAAGATCTGGTCAAGTGGTTAATAAAAAGATGATTACTAATCGTCATGAGATTCCATCCTAGCATTAGATGAGGTCAAAGGTCAAATGATTCAAAATTTTAGCTTAACTCAAATAAAACATTTTAATATTTAGTTTTTGCAGGTGAAGAAACAACCCAATTCGGTGAACTTTTGACACTGAGGCTAAAAGCAAAATGATTCTGAAAATTTTTAATATTTGTTATAAGATGCAGAACTAAAAATTATGAAATTGTTAAAAAATCATATTTGAAATTTGAATTTCAAACATACATGCATAACAAGCAGATAATTTCAAAATCAAAAACTTTGCATTTGAGAATATCTTTATATTGATAGGAAGAATCCTTTATGTAATCTCAACTTATTTTATCAAAAATTGATACCGCAATATAGATTGCGATAGAGGAATATATGCCGAAATCAGCAAAAATATTCCAAACATAAAAATTTTAAAATAAATCTCACGCCAAAAGTATACTGCTAAATATATTTTCCTTCGATCAAAAGTTGCATAATACGTACAAAGTAAGCTACTAGAAATCTGGTGACCATAGCTTGTTTGGTTTAAAAGATATCAAAATAATTCGACAGGGGTGTGCAAAAAACGCCCCACAATGGGGCGAGGATTAATTAATATATTTATCAATCTTAACAATGCTGTCAATATCACAAAAGTGATTTTTATTATCAATCCTGTTTCATAATTAACATTTTCTGAATTACTTCTCAGATGAGAAAAATGTACACTTTCTGATCATGAAAACTATGAATGTCCTCATTTTATTTTTCATGTCACTATAAGATTTGAGAAACAATTTTAATTACAAAAATTGTTGTTTATCCCCCTAATGAAAATTCCTCGCCACACCGCACTTATAAGTGTGATTTGAATCGTCTTCAATTTTCAAGTCACGTCAATGTGAAGGCGTGGAATGATGAAATTAATATAATTTCCTAGTTCACGTCAGTTATCGTCTGGGTGGGATAATTTTATGGCAAAATCTCCACCCATTGCACAGGAGTCATCATAATATTTCCTCCTGAGGAGAATCGAAATTCTTTACGGATACCTGAAAACAGATGCAGTGAATTTAGAACCAGGATGGCAGCGCGACGAGAATATGAAACAATAAAATAGAAGTCTAACGAATGACTATTATTTCTACCACGTCTTTTGATGCTGATTGTGTTTTCTCACCCACGAAGGCTCTATTCATGTGTTTCATGCATACATTATTTCATCACCCTTATCACTCAAATGTTATCCAATAAAGTAGAAAAGTTTGCAGCAAACTAAGAAATTATTTCAATCAAGACAGAGAAACGGTTAACCAAGATTGTTGTCTATTTCATTATACAAATTAGTGGGAAAATATTTTGCAGGAGAAATCTGATACTCCAGACGCCTTTAAAACTAAGAAATGTCGTTGAATGTTACTGAAGTAAAAGTAGTTCTCCATCACAGCAAATTGCGCACTTCTCTGTAGAATTAAGAAATACTGCGTATTTATTAACATATCACTTAATGATATTTTCTTCAATCAATTAGCTGTGATTGTCTTGTTGATCAATTAGTTTTCTAATGAATTGAAGTTCGAAAAATGCTTCTCTGTAAATGAACTTCAGAATTTGTCAAGTGACAAAACCGTCCGCCAAACAGTTTCCTTTTATCACTCATACTGAATCGTGGTCACCTTGGTAATTTCCCTCAATTACATGGCCGAACTTCCTTACCAAGATTATGACCTTCTGCCAGAAGTTGAAGAAAACGGAACAATTTGCATGTAAACTCTGCATCAGAGAGATTCGTGTTTCCTGTGGTTGCGTCACTGACGCCCAACCCTTCTGCCTTGTTCGACCTTTCAAATGCATCGAGATCAAGAACAGAACATTGCTGCATCAAACCCGCCATGCTGAAATGAGAAAATAATACGTTGTACGGCATTTCAAACAGACATATGAGCGCATCTTATAACTTTTGATGATTATTCCGAAGTTGTTGCTACCTCACAGATATTTGATCTGACATGCGATTTGAAAATCGACGACTGTTTTCTTATCAACTGTTAAGACAAGATTCAGGCTTAATTATAGGCAGAAACTGTATTCAATGAGGACTTCCCTATCGTTGGGTTACATAAAAACGCGCAAATCAACACCTTCCCTCATCGTCAAACTACTTATTTGAGGGATAGATTTACTAGAAGTATAATTTAAATGTAATCATGAATTCCCTATTTATTATCACTGCTTTATCTCTGCATGCCTGGACTATTATATCATTCTGTATCATTCATATTTTGAATTTATTCACTTATCATTGCCCACTACCCTCTATGTAGCATTTTTGGATTCTGCAAGTTCCACACATCTAAATGAACAATGTAGTTAATGTTCTCAATGCGCATTGAGATACTTTTTAAATCACTATTTCATTAAATGTAATTAAATTTCAATATAAGCTCAATATTTTGCTTGTCAATCAAGCTGCACCAGAGAAAGAAGTCTGCTTGTTGCCCCTGACGTTGATTGAGTTCATCTTTTTATTATTTTTACATTTTTCATATACCGGGCATTTGTTATCATTGCTAAAATTCTACTTCAGCATTATCATCACTGCTGCGTTATATCATGTCCCGAGTAAATCGCTCGCGACTTAACAATCCCCAAAAATTGAAAATGTGATCATTCCATACGGTCAATCTTTCTATCAGTGAAGATATTCATGCATTTCCATCAGTCTCAACACCCATTGGAAGTCAAATCGATGTGTACAACTTCCTAAACGCGTTTTTAAATGGATTTTCTTCAGCGAATTTTTAATTGATCAAATAATGCGAAGACAGAGAGTACTTGGCCCATGCAGGTAATTTTTTCGGTAATTCTGGTCCTAATCCATTCAAAAAGAGTTGGTCAATGCATTGGCCTTGTTGTTGAAAGCAAAAATAAAGTTAATATATTATTGAAATGCAATTGGTTCCATTTTGTCCAATTAAAAATCCACAGAATAAAATCCATTTTAAAACGCGATTAGGAAGTTGTACACGTGTAAATCGTGCACAAAAATGAAAACTTCCTCCGTCAAAAAGTCTCAAATTCAACATTGGAGACTGACTATAACCCAGCAGTCGAACTAATACATTGCTATACTTCAGAAGCAGGTAATTTCCTACATTTTTAATGATTGTTTTCTCCTTGACAAATAACACCGCGCAATAAATGATAGCGAGTCGTGAACATATTACTAAAGCACTCAGATAACATTGTAATTACCTGGTGAAAAATCCGACGTCTTTCTTTTCTTTTAAATAGTTCAACATTTTCTCCTGAACATCCACGTTACCACCAAGCAGAAGAGCAATTCCGAGTTCGATCGTGCATTTCACGACGTCAGTAACTTCTCCTGAAAAGAGGAATTTCAAAGTGGACATCACATGCAGATGTCAGATTTAATCATCAATTATTATGTTTTAATTCAATGTCATAATTTCATTATCTACTGCAAGATTTGATCTCGTGATCTGTGTACGTTGTGGCCAGGGGACTGGCCTTGCGAGTTTAAGGTCGTGTGGTCGATCGAAGAGTATTAGAAGTTGAGACGAAGTATCCGAATGAGATGATCACAGCGCGCCATCAAACCATCAAATCAAGACTAACACCAGACCAAATCAAACCACCAACATAGAAACAAAATAATCAACAACAAATCACAAAAGCCCTTTTTGAGGAATGATTAACGTCAAAACTAACTTCACCACAAATGGACTTTAAGCTGATCACAGCAATTATTTGGCAGTGCAATATCATGTCGCTCAAATATCCGATCGTCGAGTCTATAAATATGATCATAGAACTGCATACAAGAGAATGCATCCTATTGAATATTCATTCCCATTCCAGGAATTTCCATTTCATCCAATATCAAGAACCATTACCAAAGACAAAATGTCAGTAGTGCGTGTGAAGTAGAAAATTTTATGATCATTGCAGAACGTTACAAGGCTAATTGCGCAACTCAAACTTGCTATCCAGATCTGTTCTCATTTTTCTACTGAGGTTGCAAAACTAAATGATTCTCTTGGTGCACGAACTTAGACTCCGTGGGGCACTGGGCATTGTTTGACTTTCTTATCTATGGGTCCAGAGGTCCAGTTCCGAGAGTGTCATTGGAAGTCGCCAAGAAGGGCATCCGGACTATAAGCATCACAACGCTCCAGAAGCCTGACATTGTCAGCAATGAGGAAATAGTGACGTCAAAGTTTTATTCACTTTCTTGCACTTCCTAAGACGAAAGACGAATTACTGACTTGTTCAAAAATTAAAAATACAGTTTTTTTCTTGCATAGACAACTTCTCATTTTGCAAAATTTATTGCACTTTTTTACGTCACTATTCCCCATGCTTGGGACTTGGACGGTGCTGACATAGTCAGACTTATGGAAGGTTGTAGTACTTTTAGTCCGAATGCCCTTCCTGCCGACTTCCAATGACACCTTCGGGGCTCGACCTCCAGACAAAAAGATCGCTAGGCCAAGCACTTAACCACTGTGCCACAGAGACCACTGGCACTGTGCTTTTTTATCCCGTACTTCTATTCACTCAAAATTCTGAACTGCTGTCATTTAGAAATTACTTTCCAATCTTACGTAAATCAAAATATAAAACATGGAAAATTGTTAGCAGTCTTCATGTTTGAGTAAATTCAGCCTGCGGAAAGATACAACAAGGTCTACTTCGGTAGAGCCATTATAAATCACTAATCTTAATTAAATAACGAGCTTTCAGCATTCATTTCATCAATCCCTAATTCAGTCTTTATTCGATTCAGTTTAAATATTTCACGACTGAATGGAAGGAATCATACGACTTCTGTTCATCACTGATCTTGCTAATGTCGAAATGTCTACTACTTCGTCGATTTTATGACAATCAATGAAGAGATCATTAAGTAGCTGTAGTTGGGGACGAAAGTGCGACGCCATGGTGCATCAAATATTAACGTCCAAACGCCACGTTTCTCTAAAATAGCTGAAGGCAATTCAGTGCACTCTCTACAACAACGGCTTGTTTATCGATATCTCACATCTCATTCGATCGCGTAAACAATGTTTAAACTGGAAATATTCTGTCCTTGATACAATCACTGGATGTACGTAAAATACTTCATCACTTTGCAACTTCATGTCTAGGTCAGGCGATGCTAATCACTCGATTCTACTGTCTTTCATTAGCTTAGCTTTGAATTTATCTCCTTGAGCAATTTTAAGCCACAGATTTGTCTTACATTGCTTCATATCACCATGTGAAAAGGAAGCTACGTTTAATCATGTTCATACTTTGTGGTTTGAACTACATGTTACATATGCTGTTCACTTGCAAGCGAAATTTGTACTTGTTTTCATTTAGCATGTTGAAATGCTCACGGAATTAACAGGTTTGATAATTCATCAACAAAAATTTTCAATGCGATGGAACAAGAATTACAAACAGGCGCGTGCTGAATTTCGAATCCAGTCGGATGATTTAATCAAGTCTTTCATCTCGTTCATGTGCTTCAGATACTTTGGTGGATGTCGATCCCTGCTACTGGTCTAAATAGCGGCAGTCACAATTGTGAAGAAATACCTATTCGCTGATCATAATAATTGCTATGACAACTGATGTGTGATGATGAGGGCATGATTCGGGAAATTGACACGGTCGTATGTAAGCGGTTCGTAGCTCAACTGGTAGAGCGACAGGTCTAGAAAACCTAGGGTCGTAGGTTCGAGTCCTGCCAGTCGCACACCTTTGCCATAGCAATTCGATCCATCGTACATTTTACTTTGTTCTTATCGTCAATTGCTTTTCTATTGATCATGGTAGTGCTGCTAACAGTCAGACATAGCCATTACCTCTTCGATGTCAGATTAAATTCATCTTCAACTCATAAGTCATAGCAGGAGTAGTTGAACAGTTGATGGCCAGTGCCGATGCTTTGACCAAATAAGTAGTTATAAAGGTGCGCTTACACGTGCAAATTTATTGTTGACACGTTTTCGATTCACATGAGTTAAAAAACAATGGACAAGTGATGTTAAACAAAAACAAGCCTTCAATTATCGTGCTTCGTGCGCCACGAGCCAGTGTCCACACAATAGTAATTATAGTAATCTACATAATAGCAACTTTGTGAATGATCGTAAAGAAAAATGCATTCATTTTACCAACTTATAATACCTTCAGAACAGCATAATATGTTACAGCAAATTAAATATTTCATAGATCACACGGACTGTCGTCCCTGGGAACTGTGGCGAGAGACGAATAACATCTGGCTAGATTTGATCTACCTGATGCTGTAGCGTGTGTAGATTATGATCTCGTTATCAAGCACTTTATGGTACATTACTTGGAAATCGAGGCTAGTATCATGAAGATTAACGCATGATAACTAGAAATGTCGACAAGACAAGTAAAACCATGCTGATTACTATCTGTCTTTCATTTTGGAAATAGCAATGCATGCATAGTAAACCTGTTTTTCAGAATCTTCATATTAGATGTCATCAACCATCTCCGACTGGTTGGTCTATTTTCTTATTTTGACAATAAAAATGTTTAATTTTGAATATGTTTTGTTTGTGCTACAGCATCCATCATACAGAATAAACAACACTTCACTATTTCTAATTTTTAATTTTAATAACGCGTTGTTGAAGAGGCATCCATAGCAAATCGGAGAATTAAGTGAACCAAATCACATTTAACCAATCGATATCGTCAGGCTGTACTCTACTATCCTATAAACCAACATTTGTGATGTGAGGAGGTAACTTTTACAAAGGTAAATTTGAGAATCAATCGCTGTCCTAAAGCCAATCATGCTGTTACCAGACATGAGTGATAAATGGTTAACAGACTGTAACTAAAGCTCGCCAGAATTTTGATCGCCACCTGAGTTGGCATGGACAGTAAACTAACTTAGTGTAATCCTTATTAAGTGGGCTGTAATCGTTGACTTGCAAACGCTCACGCTTCAATAAAGATGCATAATGTAAAATTGTGCGATAAATTGGTGTCATCTTAGCAATAGAAGTATCCAAAAACATCAACTCACTCACCTTTGCACGCAGAAATCTCCAACAAGATCATCTCTGCAGCTCCACGATTAGCTAAACGACCTTGTTCCGCCAATAGCTGTTGTTTGGCCATTTCTTGCTCCTGAAAGGCACAGCTTCCAGATAGAATGCATGAAAATTGATAGGCCCACAAAGTTCAGAATAAATGGTAGAATATCCTGTCTACCGAAGAAAAACAGCAGAGTAATGTAAAGATTCTTTATGATTGAATCACCTTATGAAGCAGCTGACATTCTTAGAACCTCAGAAGTCCTACAAATCTAATTGCTGGACATAAATAAAGGCTTTTAGAAAAAATCTTTTAAAAAAAGGACAATAGGGACAGCTGTATAAAATTGATGAGAAATTATACAATTATATACCCTTTCCTGTTTCTGTTGTCGCTAACTGCAAAATCGTTGTTACACTTCAGAAAGCGTGATCAGATCAACTTACGTAATTGAATATGAGTCTCATTGGCAAAATCGTTGGCACAAACTGCATAAGGCCTCAGCCACACTGAAAGCAAATCAAACATGACCGTCCCGAGAAAACGTATGTCCCCAAGCTATCAATCGCTCTGCTTTGCTTTTCTCGCAGTGTGGCAGTCTACACAACTGCAGCAATGATGACTTAATATTAGCTGCAAAACGTTTTGCTCGGAAACGCTTGGAAAAGCTCGCCGTGTGGCTGAGGCCTGACACTTGACATCAATGAAGGTATCACAACAGTGAATCAAGGTGAAGATTGCGCAACAACCTGCAAGATTGAATCAAATAAATAAATTTTCGCTCAGAAAACCATTTTCCTTGCGATCATGCCGCGCCTAATTATTCAATCAGATGCGTTGCACATCATTGATGCCTACAGGGATGGACTGGATTAGTTTGAAGAGTCCCTATTCATCTTGTATGACAACGACCCTTCACACAGAAATGCACCAACCTCTATCAGCGACAATCAGGACCTTCAGCCTTTACCTCGGTGTAGCCCTTTCTCAACATGACTGAAAGAGCTAACTCATGCTTGAAGAGTGATGTCAAGAGGAGGATATCGGACCCAAATGCTCAAACCTCCTTCAGTGACCAAGATGCCGCACATGCAGCTCATATGAACTTGTTACGGAACGGACTGAGCATTCTTCGACGGGAAATTGAAGAAGCTATGCCCCAATAACCGCTGTGAAGTGTTTCAGATGGCACAGTAAGTCATTATCGTATACCAAACGTTGTATGAACAAATCGGATATTTTGGATTGAATACATGTACGGTATCTTTGGAAAATTATTCGTTTTGATCCGATAAAACTGTTACAGATAGAGAAATAATGATGACGCTAAAAAAAACAATATAGAACAATAACAAAATTTGACGCAGGATATCTATAGATTGTCAAGAGTATCAAGTTTGTGACAACGATTTTGCAAATGTGACGCGTATTCGATTACGTAAGTTGATTTGCGCACGCTTTCTGAAGTGTGGCGACGATTTTGCAGTTAGCGACAACAGAAACGGGAAAAGTTGTATCAACAACCTCATAAAAACAGGAGAATTCTGCGAAAAAGGAGATTCTTCAGCATGCATTTGAAACCTGTTCAGCTCCGTCTTCAGCATTCGAAGATTTTTATGTACTAAAATCATAACTTAGATATATCTTCAAAACTACCACGTCTTTTCCAACCAGAAGAACATTAGTGCAATAGTTTCGAAGATCTTTCCCGTTTGGAATGCATATACTCAGAGCACTGCCATCATCAGCAATGAAAGTGCCCGTGCTGATTGTCACTTTGATCATTTGAACGAACCAATGACATTTATCTTCCATTTTTTGCTGATTTTTTATCTAGCGATAGATTTCTGCCAATCATGATGACTACTGGTGTACGGTAAACCAGCAGTATGTGTCGCCTTTCTATGTTTTTTGCCCTAGCTGCTAAATTTCGTAAACTGTATCTACAGGCCAAAATGTGTTGAGAGATGAAAAATAAAATATACGAATTTACAAATTTCCTTGGCTCCTCCAAATTATTAAAACGGTGATCAAAAATGTTATCATAATCTCTATAACAATCACCGTGATTAATTGACAGCCTCACAGATTTTGCATCGTAAAATTGAATAAAGAGAGTGGATTCAAACACAATACTTTTTATTCAATTAATCATGTAGTCGGTCGATTAAAAATCTTTGATAGCTGCAATGTATATGCACTCATGAAATCCGCAACATATTGATTAATCATTCCGAAATAACCTACTTGAAATGACACCCCGGTGTCCTCGTCGCCGCCATCATCATCGTCGTCGTCGTCATCTTCTCCGGAGCAACTCTGTGGAGAGGAAATAGCAAGTTGTTAGCATGAAAGTATCAAAAAAAGTAAGGTTCTGCAGTGGTCTCCGTAGCACAGTGGTTAAGTGCTTGGCCTATCGATCTTTCTTTCCAGTGGTCGAGCTCCAGTGGTGGAAGTGTCAATGGAAGTCGGGAGGAAGTGCATCCGGGATTAAAGATCACAGCAGTTCAAATAAAATTCTTATATGTTAGAACCATACCCAGGACGTGGCAGTAGTGATGCTCGACCATCACGTACACAAATATGCACAATACATTCAACAAGCTAACTACCGGCACATAATTGACCTAAATGTATAACTGCAGTGGTGAAATGAATTGCATAGCTTTATGTTACCACTTCGACTATTGTGAAGCCACGTTGGCCATCAATCAATAATTGTATCATTTGGAAACAGTCACGTTAATTTGATAGCGATCAATGGGGTCAAAACTATCAGTCTGATGCTCCCAAATAAAAATTATAAACAACGATAGGTGACATCGTTCAACCGTCAAAAAACATGAAACTGAATAACTTTCTATGCAAAGCAAATAATTGAAATAATTAATTTGCTGGTCATTGCAACTTAGTGTGATCTAAATTGCCATCTATATACCGCTATCACCATTATCAGGCAATGAGAGACATCTATTAGCTGAGTCGTTTAAACAGACCTGTCGTCTTATCATCTGAATGGGCAGACTGTAAAATAGAATCTTTTCAATATAAAAGTGATCAACGTAATTTTGAACAGAGTGACTTACTCGCCAATTCATTCCACATGAGGAGAGGAGAACCGTTGTTTGTCCTTCTAGTAAGTATTTTCAAATTTTTAGACATTTTAGGATATAATAATTTTCTTTTTAATCATATTTTGCACCTTTTAAAAATTAACTAGTCGTCAGCTTGTTTTTTTTAATTTTGTTACCTTGACGCACTTTGCTACGTTGAACTGATGATGATTTAAAGTCTCCACCGAAAAGTGTGACATACAAAACTTCATATTCATCGCCATCCTTTGCGTAGCTTGTAGCAAAGTTTTGAATATTTTGCATGACATGCATCTTGATGAAAATTCTATTTTTTCATTTCCTATGATTTACTCAATGTCTAACTGAATCAAATTAGATCAGTGTGTTTGCTTTTCAGATGGAAGCTTTGAGTGATACGTACACAGGTATATCTTGAAAAGAATCTGTGATTATTTAATTATCAACATTGGTTAGAAACAAGAAATCAGATGCTTAGTATTTGGAATATTTAATTATCAACATTGGTTAGAAATAAGAAATTAGATGTTTATTTGCAATAACATGCACAAACATTGAGAGCATTTGTGATGGTCACAATATAAAATTTCATTATAAATAAAAGCAAACGTCATTCACGTTTTCCATATCTAATTCTACCATCTACAAAGTTGATAAACCCGAGAGGTTAGTCAAAGGGCATCATAGTCAAAATGAAACAGGGAGGAGAGTATAGAAAATATGAAAAATAGGCAATTTCAGCAGAATATTCATTCAGATTATTTTACTTATCTTCAATAAACCCTTTCCATCTAGTTATTAATTCCCATTAGACTGAACCAAAAGTTCTTTTGGCTACATGACCATCCCGACAATCATTGCACTTCAGACGAACTGCAGAAGTTGAGAACAAGGATATTTTACAAGATCGCTTGCAATTGAACAAGTCACACTAGGATTTGAGAAAATGAGTGATTTAGTCCGATAATCTACAATCGGAATGGAATAGTCAGACATAATTATCCAATGTATAATCCTGAGCTTTATCAAGACAATTTATAGTCGACAGTATATGCAAATTCAAATACCCGATCAAAATTCAATCGGTTTATTCTTTGTTTTATTTATTATTCCGCAATTACCGCCACGTTATCTTATTGCATCAACGCCGCTTGCCAGAAATTAGAAAATCGATAAAATCCATTTAAATCAACATAAATAGTGGTCAACAGTGATCGTCTTCATTTTATTCAAAAGTTAAAAAAACGACTAAGTTAAAAATCATCAAAATAAAGCATTGCAATGCTACAACATTTTTAGGTTCTCTTATGGGAAAAGTCAGGTTAGTGCACTTCGAATGAACAATAATATACAATAGAAACAATAAATACTTAATAAGTGTAGCCCTGAAAAGGGCTGTTGAAAGCGTTCACGCCGGTCATCAGGTAATATAAAAGAAAGAAATAATACTTAGATGGCGTACCGAACAATAAAACATATTTACAATCTTTACACAAGACATACCAGAAAAGAATAAACATAGAAAGGGTTCATCAGCAAAATGACCAGCTAGGTCGCGTTTCGGGTCCTTTAACATTTTGTACGCTCAAACCCTAGCTGGCGGACCCCCGCCAAAAAGGGCGGACCCCACACATGACGTAACAATGATAACACTCTTAAATGAAGCCACACAAAATAAAAAATTCTCTGGCTGACTGCAAACCAAATTTAAACAAAACTAAAAAATGCTTTTTCAACAGTCTCTCTATACATTTGATTAACTTGCAGGCTTCATATCCGCGTTTCACTAAAACTTTAAACGTGCTTTTAGCTTTAACAATGGCATACGGCAGATGAGAACATATCCTCAGGTAACGAAGAACTTGACTGGCAAAGACATTCGCACCCATATGAAGAGGAAGAAGACTGTCAGGAAAAGTGAAAACAATAACATCAAAACAAAATTGCTCAACCTTATGAAAAACTGATGTATGTAAACCATCACTACAAATATTAAGCTTGACATCGAGATATTCTACTGAGGTGTTATCCGTCCCATTTCTCTCAGCCTTCAAATCCGCGGGATAAATCTTAGTCAACAAAGTGTCAAAATGTTTATAATTGAAAAGACATATATCATCGATGTAACGTGTGGTGCAAGACATCAATCTAGCTAATCCGAATTTCTTGTTCGACACTAACGATTTCATAAAAACGAATTCACAGTGGCACAAAAACAAATCAGCTA
The DNA here is from genome assembly GCA_907163375.1 of Prostheceraeus crozeri. Taxonomy (NCBI): domain Eukaryota; kingdom Metazoa; phylum Platyhelminthes; order Polycladida; family Euryleptidae; genus Prostheceraeus; species Prostheceraeus crozeri. The sequence goes on along the minus strand of CAJQUW010000896.1, from coordinate 164,423 downwards.
ACATAGGGCTGCAATTTCCCCCCATAGGAATGCCCCTAACCTGCTTGAATGCCAAGCCACCAAAAACAACGAAAACTTCCGAAATAACAAACTTAATTGCGGACTTCAACATTTCCAAACTAAAACAGTGATAACCCTTGTACGTTTTACCAGCAAAAAAAGTTTTATTAAAACCAACACAAAGAAATTTTCTCGACGTGGAGTTAAAAACTAGCTCCAGCAAGCTTAACAAATGTGCACATATGTCTTCATGATTGAGGTTAGTGTACAATGTAGAAAAATCGAATACTTGAATTGAAAAGACATTATTTTTATTATTTGCAACGTTCAAAAATTCTTCAGTAGACTTAATGCTCCAAAAACATCGGAAGCCACTACTCTTCTGTATTGTTTCACAATAAAGTTTAAAAAAGTCTCTTATTAAGGAAAGACCCTTATTAAGAACAACTGACAATTGTGTACTCGTACACTTGCGCGCTCCAGCAATAAATCTAAACTTATACGGTGACTTATGAAACTTCGGAATACAAAACAATTTAGGCAACTTTTTACAATCATCCGAACAGTTTATACCAAATGACTTAACAAGTGAACAGTGACGGTCAACAATTTCACTGCTACCTTCCGAAGAAACAGAATAAGTTGCATTGCCAACAGGTACCAAACTGTTTAAATCAAAACCTAGTTCTTCCAACATGATGTTGATATACAATTTCTTACATATAACAGCAAAATTATTAGCCGCTTTATCGACGGGCACTATGACAAAATGATCATGCATACGTTTAATGCTCTCATCAAGTGATCTAATAGACGTAAACTTTCTTTCGAATACATTTTCACAATACTTTAGTCTTTTTATACGTTTACAAATGAAGTCTATTATTTCACCCTCCCAATCATCGAAACGATCACGATCAATCTTGAACACTTTGGACATTTTGTCGGCGTGGGTCTTAACACAAGTCACCAAGTCAGCTTTAACCTTATTCCATGGCAAAAATTGAGGAATACGAAATTTAACACCCCGTGCCATGACATTCCTAAGATGAACATCATCTATCACATTCAAATCACCAGTAACAATATGACCGAAAGGAGCGTAAATAAAATCGGGTTTACTAGAACAAATACAAGCAGAAGTTGAAATATTAGATATGTCTGACAACGACAAACTCGATAACAATCTACTGTAATTGCAAATACGCAACGATATCGGTTTCACAAGTTTGTAAAATATTCTAGGAGGATGTGCACTTTGGACCTTGTCAGGCAAAAGACGGCGAAGAACATTTCTTGATATTTTGCTGCAGATGAAAATACTGCAAATGAATTCATTCACAAAATGTTCCATGAAATAAAGTGGATAATCACTGTAATAATCATCAACATGCATGCAAACACTGACAAATTTTACTTCTTGCTACTTAATTATGATCAGCAAATTAGTTGGAAACATGAAGGCTAATAACCAACATTTTTCATTCAAACAAAATCGGTGGGAGTGTTTCCGCTTAATTTGAGTAGTTCCTGAGGGAGTAATCTTGCTGAATTTATGAGAAAGGAATGAGATGTGTATAATAATAAATCCTTACTTCACGTGCAATACCCGAGCATCATATGCAGACGCTTTTTGGTATCTTGATGAAAATGTGATCAATCTTTACTGTGTCACGTTGGAAAAAGGATGACCGATGTTTTGAGTAAATAGTTGATAATAGATAATACATGAGATATGTTCATGTACTCTCTGATAAATCAAGCGTTCTTGTCTTTGCATGTTTGCCTTACCATGAAATGAAATATTCAGAAGTAGGCATGCTATAACGAAGGGAATGATGGATAATTGCGGAATTTATAAAGCAAACTAAGGTATCTTCACTCAATCTGAGAATTCTTTGCGTGTGAATCTCGCAGAACACGTTCAACACTTTGCACAGCCTACACATCTGACATTCTTTACAAGTTGAGTTTCTGTAAAACAGTTTCTTTTTTCCGTAAATATTGATGTTAAACCGCAGTAAGAGTCGGTGGTAAAGTGGCTTAGTGGTTAATGACATAAACTAATGATGGGAGGAAAGGGCTTCAAATATAACCACAAACAAGCCAGTCATAAAATGAAGACCTTATAGCCCCACTTTGCACTTCATTACTCTCAGTAACAAGACATCCCAAAGTCATAGGAACACAATGACTTCTGCTCTACCTAAGTCAAAATCGCAGATGAGTAATATGCCAGGAAATTAAAGTGACTGAGTTTTTCGATGGTTGTATATAACATGCGAGTATGTCACAGGGTCGACTGTTCTACAGCGGAGGGCCGCCTAACAGGGCATTCAGGAAATGAAAAGGCAAACTAAAAGGTGACATAGTTTTCAATCTGTGCTGTATTCTTTCACTTAGATACTGTCACAAATTTGACTTTACATGTACCTGGTTTGCCTGTGAGAACAGATTTCAATTCTGACAGAGCCGACTCAATTTCTACACACTCGTTCATGCATTTCAAATCGCGGCTCGAAAAAGTCATTCCTGCTTCTGCTATTTAAGTGCAGTTTATTAATTTGTTAGGATTTTTCAACATGCGAAGAACCACAAAGTTTTCATCCATTGAAGACATGCTATTAATCAGCAGCTCCCCAGTGTGATTGAGGACAATAAATTTTTGTCGGACATGCATCGAAAGGAGCCCCCTAGTTGCAACAAATCAAGTGCTATGTAAAAAATAAAACAGGATAGGCATGGAGACAGGTTTTTGCTATCTACCTGGCAGGCATTGGAGCGCACGAAATTAGTAACAACATAGAAATAAACTGTTCATCTGAAGTTCGCTAGAATGGAAATTGACTCAAGGTCACGGCACATCCGGGGGAACTAAGTTGGGGCATGAATAACCAATGAAAAGCTTCGATTTACTCATGTGACTGATTCTAACCCAATGATTTTATTGTTGTCAATTTCTATGAGTAACAACGTCTGTGTCACCAAGAGAGGGATTCATCGATTCAAATAACAGATGACTTATGAATCACGTTTGTCTATGTCGTGCTAAGGCTATGACTCCGCTACAGGAATTTCTACAGACAATTGAAATGCAAGCGATGGAGATTGACATAGATATTTGTTTCTTGTGTGATTGGTCAAATCGCGCATTGCAGAAGCAGCTTTTATCTCGGAACCACAACGGTCCAATTGCAGGCAGGACTGTCAAGTGAAAGTACGTATTTTTGACTTAATTTTTCTCAGGGATAAATTCATCAAATGGAAATATTATTCACATCGCTCAACTCTTCACGATCAAAATTTACTGACTGTGTACGTTTTATGTATACGTTTACTGTGGTGTCAATGTTCTAGTGCGTCAGAATTCAGACTAGAATTTGCATTAAAAAATTAAATTGATTCATTTAAATCAAAAATAAAAATTAAATTAAAAAAATGATCTTCTTGTCCCTCGAGACTAGTTCTGACCGTGACCATCAATATTGAGAAAAGTCATCTCTAAATCCAAACACGCAAAGGCAATTTATCTCTGTGGATGAGAGGCTTGCCTGATATCAGCTAAAATCAAGCTACATATTGAATACCATTAGCAGCTTGCCTGATTCTTATTTAAAACAGCTTTGAAGTCATTCTCCCTTGGTAATTATTTGAAAAAGTCGTCAAAAATATCAACAGTTGGTTAATACAAGCAGTGACGGGAGAAACGTTAATAGCTATTTTTGCTTTTTACATGAATATTTAATTATAACAACAGCCTGTCGATGCATTTTCGCGTCCTATGGAGAACATGCTCATGATGATTTACTTTGCAAAATATGCTGATGATAATAAGATTATCCTCACTGTCTTTCGGAAGCAACTTGTCACAGGAAATCGAAGCGCATCGTACAGTTATGATCAACGTTCAACGAATCAACGTTAATTACAACAATGTTTTTCTAATAAAAATGTGGTTCAGTATCATACATCACTTCGCATGGATAATGAAGCTTTGGCGTCACTACTCCACCCATACTGTGGGCTTGGACGGTGCGCCATAGTTAGACTTTTCTGGAGCACCGTGATATCTTCAGTCCGGATGCCCTTCCGGTGGACTACCGATGACACTTACGGGGCTCGACCTTTTGACCAAATCATCGCCAGGCAAAGCACTTAACCAGCGAATTGATGACATGTGTGAATTCAAGTCCTGATTCCATCAGTTCATAATCGTTAATTGAAGGGTTTTCACGCATTAACTAAGTAAACATAGATATGTGAGAAGCAGGAATCTTCTGGAGGCTTGATGATCCTCACGAGTTTTTCCTCCTTCCTCGAAGCGTTTCAGAATTGAATTCAACAGAATTCGACATTCGATAGCTGATACGATCACACTTAAATGACTTTCATTTCCCAAATCATGAACACTAATTTTTACATCCGCCATGCAAACTCACGGATGAATTTATATTCCGGACGTTTTATGACTTCCCTCAGCCATCCTCCATCTATAGAACGGCTTTTTCGGGCCACATTTCAAGACAACTGTCATCACTTTTCCTTCATGCGTTCCTCTTCAATGATCTCTTGAAGCTGAAAATTCAACTTGTCTGAAATCTCGGTCACTATCTAACCATAAATAAATAGTGCTGGGAAATTTTGCTACAATCCAAAATGAAGCAGTATGACATTGGAACTTTGTAATGAAACGAAGATTTGAACACGACAAAGCCACTATACAGTTTCTAAGGGTTTCTAGGTTTCTAAGTAGTTTCTAAGGGTCCCACCTTTTGCGATTTAAGAAAATTGCCCGCCTCCAAACTGCGATTAAAGCAGCCAAGCCATAAAACGTGTGGAGGAGGTAGAGTCAACAAAGTAGCAACAATATCATGTTCAATGTTCATAAAGAACCCGTGAACATAATTTGAGATTAACGCGAATGCCGCTGAAACCCAAAACATTCATTGAACCGCAATTTCAATTTTTCCATCATCTTAATAAGTGAAAAAGTGCAAGTGTAGTGAATAAAAGGAAGGCAGAAGATAACTTCATGAACATATATATGCAATGTGTCTGCACGTTCATGTACTTGTAAATGAAACTGTAGAGTGCCTGTAAATGAGGTTTTACGACGATTTATCAAAAAAGAAACTCAGCTACTTCCCCATTTGTCTTTTCATATTGATTCAATGGTGAAGCTGCGTTGCAAATTGCAGATCTGATCTTGTATTCTGGCTAAAATAAACAAATAAGTGAACATTGTTTATATTCGAAAGAACATCAGGCGCTAAGGCTTTCATCCATGTGCCGAGCTGTTCTTTATCCCACTCTCATCATTTTTGTGCTGAGTGCTAAGCAAGGATGCAGAGTGCACCTATTTTAAAAATCTTAGGTCTAAACACAAAATGTTTTCCACACATAGCACCCTCATGCAACTTGGCGAAGACGGATAAAGATTGCACTTCAATATGCACAATTGAACACTGTCTTTAAGTTTGTGAAAATCTTGTTCTCATTTGGTCCGATTCAAAGCAAGTTTCGAGTGTCGGGAATGGACAAAGCAAGAGGTTGTCTTCAAGAAAACCTACAAAATAGGACAAAAACTCAATGCTGTCTAGACACGATGTTTCAGTAGTCGACGGTTTCCCACATCAAGTGATCTGAATTGAAGATCGATGAACACTATTTACAATACATGATAAAGTCAACAAATCAGGTTGCTGGAAATGTTATTTAAAACGGACCTGTCTTTTCTGCATAAAATCGATGACAATTTTAAAATTGATTCGATTTTTTATAGAATTTTTATCCCTAGCACAGCTATGAGCAATGAACAACGCTAGGGATTACTCAATGAAAAAGTAATAAATTGTATTATTTTAAATAAATAAAAGGAAAAACAGATCCTCTAATCTGATTAAGCTGTCCCCATTAGAAACCTTTTCGCACGCCTCTTGAAAGTATCAAGATTGTATTGGTCAGGGAAAGTGGTCTGGGGAGGCTGATTCCAAAGTTGTGCCGTGCGAACAAAGAAGCTTTTCGAGCGACTCACAGTACGTGCGCGTTCTAAGCTCACATTATAGCATGCGAGTGCATTAGCTCTGCGTGTGCTTCTGGAGAAGATCTTAGGTTTGGGTACGCACTCACTTACTGCATAGCTGCTTCTACCGAAATAGTATCTGTAGAAGAGACTGAGTAAAGCAACATCCCGTCTGACGGAGAGCGGCTGCAACTTGGTAGCAAGTCTTTCACCCATAAGATTCTTGACACGTTTCTCAACTCGTTCAAGGAGGTCAAGATGCGTTTGTGGGGCGCCGGCCCACAGATGATAAAAATATCATCAGAGGATGAATAGTGGACTTGTAAAGATAGCAAACAGTCTGTAGTGGAAGATAGCTGCTACACGATTGAGGCAACCAATACGCTGTGCTGCGTGCTTGCAGATGGATTGGATGTGCGGCTTCCATGACACGTCTTTCGTAACCGCTAATCCAAGGAAGGAGACGGAATCTTATTCTCTGATCCTATTTTCTTAATGCTATGATCATCATCATCTCCTTTAAGTCGTGAGTGCAGAATGCTCTGAGTTTTTGAAGGATTGACGGAAGCAAGCCAATTGGCGCCCGATTCTGAGGCCCTGCGTAAGTCTTCATTAAGAACGTCGCATAACTGCTGACGTTGCTGAGTGTTCTTAGCAAGTCGCTCATTAGAACTCGTAGATTAACATCACCTTTGAGTGTTATTACTATTATGTATGAAATTGGATTTCATGCCGTTAGGCTTGGTGTTTCCCATTATATGCGGATGGTGACAATCCACATGCAATATCAGAGCATCAAAGATTTATTGATTGGTGTAAAGATATGGACCTCACTCTTAACATATCCAAGTGTAAAACCATGTGTGTCAGTAACAGAAATTCCTCAAGTCCAATTGTTCTGAATGGTGTTCAACAGGTCTCCTCACTCAAACTTCTGGGTGTCACTGTTTGTTCGACTTTGTCATGGAGACTGCACTTTGATAACGTGATATTATCGGCTTCACGGAGACTTTATGGTTTGAGTAAGCTGAGAAGTTTTGTAACGAAGCGACTTAATACGTATTCACAACTCAACTGTAAGGATGTCTCTGGAATACGCCAACCCCTTGTTCAAGAATATTTCTACCAACGATAAGTCACGTTTGTGTGAAATTCAAAAACGTTTTCATCGACTGTTATGTGGGTCTGATTGTACCTACGCATGCCTTCCATTTTTTAGACCTTCGTCGACATAAGCAGACAATGAAACTATTTCGTTCAACCCTTTCTCCAAAACACATCCTCCATCGACTTTTATCGCAGAACTCGAAGCGGTCAAACAGGTTTCTCTTCCCCATTACTAGAAGTGCATACCGGAGAACTGCTTTTGTTGCTCACTGTGTATCTTTCTACCATAGTGCGTTGATGACTTGTACCGACTTATTACTGGTGACTTGTAATTTTGATTTCTATTTGGAAAATATAAGTATTTATTACAGGGTTGGCCGGTAAGAACCAGGGTGGTTTTTTACCACCTGGTAAAAACCGGTAAAAACCTGGTAAAAACCACCAGCTTTTCTCACCATTTTTTGGCTAAAACTGGCAAAAACTGGCTAAAACTATTTTTCCAGCATTACTACTTACGTTTTTTGGGTACATACAATATAAGGGATCATCGTCACTCCTTACTTTATTGATGAACGTTAGTCGCAATAAGTTCACTTTACATTTTTTTCATTCGATAAACATTTAGGCCTGTTTTTACACAATTCAAACCTATCAATATCGTATTTCAATGAAGAATATGTTCCAAGTATAGGTGTAAGAATATGAATTATTATAAAAAATATTTTTATAAAGCTGTTGAGTATTATTCTTCATGCTCATTATGCTAACTTTGTTCTATCAGGGGGGGACAGGAGAGCTCCCTCCCGTGACATTGTTGATGCTGCTCCAAAACTACAGCTGCGGCTATAATATTTCGTGAATTTTAGTTTCTACGTATTTCTGATAATTCATCCAAAATCAATTTTGGCACATGGGAACATTAGAAATTTGACCTTTATTTAAATACACTTTTTGAAAATCGAGCACTCTTGTACATTTCTTGTACAAGCAAACATTTTATTCAAATTGCTTGTGCAACATTGACGAAGTACAAATGATGTCATAATTAACAATTATTCATCTACAAGTGCATCTATGTAATTGTTTAATGAATAATAACAATAACCTAAAACACTACTCATACACTTTATAAGTAATGCTGACATATTTATGCTGCAAAAAAATGGATCATAAGTAAAAATAATTGGACAGATTTTGCCTAACAATATTTTTGATGCATTTGATTGTGCGGAATTGTAGGTTCAGCATTTCCAGCATCCGTTTTCATGCGATTGCTATCAGAGCATACCGCTCGCTCATCAAAGTCATCTATCATCAATTTCTAACAAATACTAAAAAATCAATTTTTTGAAGAAAGGTCGAATTCAATTTTTAGACTCATATTTACAGCAGCAAGATGACAAACTTGGTAGAAGCTGATAGCATCATTTTCTCGATGCCGGTAGCCTCTTTTGAGATTTCTATATAAGATTTGAACCCGGTGGCATCTCCCTCCGGTGAAGAGGATATGTTTACCAAGCCTGTGTCCGAAGTGTGCTGCTTTACGCCTCAGAAACGCCTCAGAAAGAGTGAGCCGACTAGAAAGAAATGAAAATGCGATGATCCGATGGATCTGCTCCATGAAGTTAAGTGAGCGGAAATCGATGGCTGAGCTAAGGCATACCCTAGGCATAACAAACTTTAAAAGCGTTCTGAGGTCAAGTCGCCTTCGATGGCTCGGGCACTTAGAGCGTATGCCTAACTGGCTATGGCCAAAGAAAATTATGACCTTTGAAGTGCCTGGTCCGAACATCCGAGGAGGTCAGAGGAAAAGATGGATTCACAATGTGGACAAGGACCTCCGCGACCTGCGGCTCGATCGTCGAACTGCACAGGATCGTGGTGCATGGAGGAGCGCTATCCGTCCTCAAAATTGGAATCAGCATGGAATACCGTCCAACCCTCAAAACTGGTGGAACCAAGGACGTAAAACCGGTCAGTAAGTAAGTAACCTCTGTCCTCCTGATCTCTAGTCAATGCTATTCACCACTGACTCATGGTGCCACCATAAAAATATTACCATGCAGACAATGTCTATGTATCCACATGCAACATGTTTTGAATACAATTCGAGTAGGCATGTGTGTACACTGCACAGCTTGTGTATCCGGTGCAGGCAAATACGTTTATTTGTGTCGTGCATGTATTGGAGATATCCTATCACTTTATTTAATCTGTAAAGCAGATAATTGCCCGCGCGGAAAATAATGTTTACTAGAATGCACTGGAAGGCATAGAAGTAGAATCTATGCCAATTATGAGCGCTCTAATCCTGCTTTAGCATCCATGTAGACTGGATCTGTGAATAGATATTTTCACTACTGGTCAGGCTAAATTTCCATTGAAATTCTCCTGATGATCATAGACATGTCAATCACAATCTGTCCTTGATCATCATAGCATGTCGACAAATAAAATTCTACAATTTTATTTGATAACAAGTACATTTAGATTACAAAAAAGCATAAAAGTAGAAGGTAAGAGTAGATACGAAAGTCAAGAATACGCATCCCAAACAAAATTCTCCACGCAACTCGTGCATGAGATTGCTTCATCATAACATTCGCACTCGTGGAATGCTATAAAGAAGCAATCATGCACTAGTTGCGTAAATAAGCATAATCGAGACTGTCTGAAGAAATTGGACGAGAATCTGGGGTCGAACGTCAGATTTCGCTAACTTTTGTAAATAAAACAGACATTCATGTCTGTATGAATGAAAAGCTCAAGGAAGACATCACTGACCTTTCCCATGATGTTGGCGTAGCTCATGTAGAGCGGATCATCCTCTGCTTGTGTTTCCGCTGAACGGCTCAGAGCTGTAATGAGCTGTTTCAGAGGATCAGGCTTTGCCTCTGCCACCTGTCCCATTTGTTCTGATGAGGATTCACCCTCTGTTGGTGGAGCTCCACCTCTACCTACACCTCCACCATCTTCCACGTCAATTTCATCCTCCGATGTGAGAACCTCGATCAATTTCGCATCCGGAGATTCTTCACTGGCCAACCACACTTCCTAGAATAGAAATATCAGCTAACATTCATTAATATGCACGTATTTTTAATACAGTGTAATTCACAAATTTATTATAAGCTCATTTAGTAAGCAAAGATATGAAATAATTAAATGAGCCTTGTTTATACTTGGAAAAACATCTTTTTTCTATGAGGCTGAATGTTGCAAAACATCATTTTAACGTAATTATTTCATTATTAAAAATAGTTTCTCTCACAGGGTTCAAAGGAAATTCTAGCAGATTTTAAATGGGAGGCAAGATTCCCTGTCGTCTGCTCACAAGCACTCAGAAAAAGAGGCGCATGTTCACATTATTAAGAAGCCAAATGACATTTGCAAGAATTGCGAAATACTGTGACACGACGACTATGCCAACGGGGTTCGGTACAAAGACAAATGGACAAAGCACTGTCAAAGACCGCTCAAATTTGCAGAATTAAATACAGTTGAAAATGACAAATAAATCATTCTCATACTTTGATGAAAATCATCCCAGCAGCCATTTATAATAGAATGTAATGCTTGCTAATTTAAATTATTAATTGAAGTAGTCCTAATGAGGACTGATGGAGCTCTCCAATCCGCAGATGTACAAATGCAATGCTACTGTAACTATTGGATTAATCAGTTCTTAAAAGAACTCAATGGAGCTTTCTCGTGGCGACGAATTAAAGTTGATCAGCTTTGGCCCATTAACTGGTAAAAATGGAAATCTCAAGACTTGTAACACTACTCATTCTTGCTGTTAATGTACTGATAACATAGATTCCAAACACTGCCGCATACATGTTCAAAACAGACGTCTAATATACTGTACCGACTACAGATGCTTGTAGTGGAAATAGAAGAGGACAATGGCCACAATTGGTTAAGGAAATTAAAAATGGATATCATAAATTGAAATTCATTGAAATTCACTGCACCATTTTGCTCTTCAATTAACTCAAAAATCAAAACTATTCTGGTGAAACAAAAACGTTTCATTCAAGTGAAAGAAGTGTGGGTTAAACTTTCGTAGAAACCACCCGGTAAAGAGATCTCGCTTCTTCTCTAGTGAAAAATAGGATTCCAGGATTCGTGGATGTCACTGGTATGGTTTCAACAACAGCTTTGTCTGAGGTTGCTGGTGGTGTTGCCCGTGCGGTTACCAGGACTTCTATAGCACCTCTGTATCCAATGCATGTCATAGGAGGCCAATAAAATGGGGTCTGTCAACAAGACAGGTAAACTTGCTGCCCATCTATTGTTGCCTTGTCTGTCTTGATAGAGGCCCTTTGGCTATTGAGATATTGCAACGATGCTGTGCGGCTTTTCTCCGCTGTCCGGGAACGAGGCGGTGCAACCGCCTATTTTCGGGGCGTCCCTGACCCCGACTTTGTTGCCACGGGGTGAAGGCGCCCAAGTGTGCTGCGACAAGCTCTCGTGGCGGCGGAAACGAATGCTGGTGCTCCGGTAGTATAGCATCCAATGGCTGAGAGTGTTCTGCTATTTAGGTGCCTCTGCATCCGAGTTGCCGGAGGAGGATAACATCCTGGCTCTCGCGTTGGAGCCCGCCTCTGGCGTCCCCTGATCCGCTGCCGTCCTACCGCGCGACACAACAACAGCTGCTGCAAAAAACCTACAAAATGCTGTCAAATGAAACCAAACATATGATTGGAATCACTGTCCTTGCTAGATAAGATCACTGCAAATTAAAATTCTGATTGAGAAGGGCGGTTCGCCGAAATATATATTACGAAATAAAAACAAATCATCTGTGCGTCGAAAGATGAATTAATTTCATTTCCTTTTATTAAAATGTTCATATTATCTAATTCAGTTAAGTCTTTCGAACAATTTAAACAACTCCAAAATTTGCAATAGGTTCAATTTTCATTTCTTTGCCTCTGAAAGTTTATACCTGGTTAGCTTTCCCAGAAACAAATTAGTGGAATGCAATAATTGTGCGAATGTGCTACAAAATTTGCGATAAAAGTTGTTGAATACATTACAACAAGTAACAAACAAAGGAAAAATCACGGATTCAGACTGATTTTAGCACTATGCTGCTAGTGACAAGTTGCAAACTTAATCGTATTTTACACTTGCATATCTACCTACTGACAAAGCGACATGTGAGAAAATAAAAGCGAATACAATTCACAAAAAACATAACGGCTTTTAACTTGCCACTTAAGTAGGAACACACGCTGATTCGTTCAACTTTAATTTTCTTTGCACATCACTGATGTATATTGATGAGATTGACGTAATTTTTCCAGTACGATATTCAATTATTTAGCCAACTAATTCAGTTTTTTTTAACAACTTTCATAGCAATTATTCGATGCTGTTAAAGAAAATATAAGCCACAATTTCACGTCGAAGGGCATTGTTTGACCGAGAAAATGCATATTTGAAATGTGTCTCTCTAGCTTATATTGGGCGACAGCGCTAGTTTGCGACAAAACTTACCTTATAACTTTCAATGAAAAGATTGACAACCTTGTGCCTTGGGAGTGCATGAATAGGCAACATTCTAAAACATGCCATTACAGCACGTTTTCGTTGCGATGTGATCAATTTTTTCCATGCGGATTTGGAAGCGGATGGAGGATGATCAACAAGATACAAAGCATGAAGAACTTTAGCCATATTAATGACTTTGTCGACAAGATTCTGACGTGACAACTGATCCACCACATCGGCCAATTTCGCCTGTCCTATCTTCTTGTAGAGAACTTTCTGCCATTTGTTCGCTGCATTGCTGCCCTGTAAGTGAAGTGAAATAAATTTCAATGTGGAATACAAATATTGCCACGAGATGTCACTGACAATTATATTCTTCATCATGAGTCTACACAGATAGCTTTCATGGGAAGCAGATATAGTCCGGCAGCTAGAGCGAGTTTCTGCAGGGAACGAGGCCGAAAATGAGACTTTCACAGAATGATGTACACCCTATACCTACTATGAATTCGCGCGTCTGCCGAGTTCTAGTGAGTTCCTCTACTTGTCAGACACGATCAAAGAAAAACACATGTTAATCCAATGGGAGGCAGATTGCAGTTTTTGTCAAAATTGAAACTTTCTGTGTTTTTTCTTATCAATTAAAACGTACTAGGTCTAGAGCCATAGTTTTTGACATGGAATGTCTTCAGGTCATTTCCTGTCATGTGTAACGGATATTATCATGCTTCTGATCGGTGATGTATGCGATAATGTGGTTCGATGTAGATAAAGTGGGCCAACATATTGATGCTTGCCGACAGTAGGAGGCTTGCCAAATCTGAATGCATGTACTTTCATAGATAAATGTTCATGAACCTGATAAGATATGACCTGAAGACATTCCATGTCAAAAATTAAGGCTCTCGATTGCGTATTTTTACCGTAATAAGCAAAAACATAGAAAATTTCATTTTGACCAAAAACTGCAATCTGCCTGCCATTGGATTAACATGTGTTTTTCTTTGATCGTGTCTGACAAGTAGAGGAACTCACTAGAACTCGGCAGATGCGCGAATTCGTAGTAGGCATAGGGTGTACATCATTCTGTGAAAGTCTCATTTTCGGCCTCGTTCCCTGCAGAAACTCGCTCTAGCTGCCGGACTAATACAACCATAGATAGCTTAGATCGTGATGATATCTACTAAATGTCGAATAACTCCACTACGTAGCGTAGCTACGCTATCACGCGTCCTTCAAAGAATTAATCAATGACAACAATTACTAAACTACGATCAATCAATCTTCCTAATCCATCAATTTCATATCCATGACTTAGAGCAAGTTCTCATAGACTCCAATATCGATGCTTGACTTCTCCTATTTGTGTCAATAATTGCAACCTTCGCTTTGAAGGCACAATGTTTTTGTACTTACTTCTATTATCAGTTGCTTATTTTTGAATAATAAATTCTTTGAGAAATAAATCAATTTCATATTCACGAATTCATCCTGGATTTCATTAATTAATACATCGCGAACATAGACAAATGCATTAGCGAAATGTAATAATCCTTCCATGTAAAGATTAGTAAGGCTTTCTGATCACAGTTTAGAAATGCTAACCGGCAGTTCTATGGGATTACGTATAGATATGAAATCCTCTGAAGTAAACTTTCTTTAGTTTACAACATCGGATTTCAAATTAAGGAATCCCAGCATAAAATAAATAGATTAAAAAGTTAGTAGAATTTCCATTACTAAACCGCTTATAGTTAGCGTTTCAAAAAGTATTTTAGCATAGAAAGAACAAGAGATCAACAAAATCAAATGCACGTATCGCCTTCTGATTCAATAGCCTATTCGTAAATCTATTGAAAGATGGAAGAAAGTGCTTTTAAGTAGGGGTTAGGATGGTAGGAAGCCAGTCGAAAGCACCACCATGATAACTGAGGCTCAGTGCAATTGTGTGCATACGATTGCGATAAACACTACTTAGATGTTCGAGATTAGATTCTTCCAGACATTAACAATATTAAATAGATGAGCGCTTTTAGGTAGGCCTAATATTCATTTATTTGGATCATTCATAATCACTTGCTCACAATGCATCTGTCGGATAAAGAACCTTCAGATGTCTTAGATAATTAAAGTCAGAACTCAGAATCCAGAACTTTTGGGAAAGAAATTGTCAAACTTTTGAGAACGGCAGACTAGCAGAAGTCTATAAAGTGCACTTTCAGTTGTTCGAACAATCTCGGAAGTTCTGAGCTAACATATGACTTCATCCCATAAATTAACTTCTAAAGAACTGGCTGTGCACTCATTTCACCTGTAGACAGATATTTCAAATTTCATCTACACTGACATATCAGCAAAGCGTTCCATTGACTTAATAAAATCAAGCCAGCCAAAGGAGGATTGTCTACATCCGAAAATTTCAAGCAATCTGATTTTAGTGATGAATAAGATACTATGAGATAATCTATTCAAGCTTTAAGTTGATAAAGTTGATAAAGCTTTTTTCTGACAGCCGATTGAAGACAAGATTGGACACACTACACACTACTAAGAGAGAAAAATGCATAATTCACATAAATTAAAAGGATGTAAGATGGGATATCAATTGCTATAACTAGCAATAAGTAGGTAGGGGCACAAAATCGATAAATAATCATAGGTAAAAGTAGCAAATCAAAAGTTTGATTAAGCCTCTAATTACATCAAACTCTCACACACAAGCACGTGCATATTAGACACCAAATGTCGGTACCTTTGTTAAAATACTTTGAAAACCAGTAGATTCCAAAACCTTTGGCATCAAAACTATGAACAAAAAACTTAGCTAGGTATAAAAAATTCCAATGGATTTTGTCACAGAATCGCAAAGATTCAGCTTCGGTAAACTGCACGTCTGCACGCCTCAAGCGATTGAAAATTTCAGTTGACCAGCTCATGACATTCTTGTGATTTTTGGCTGAAAGTCAGGGAAATTGAAAACGGACTTCTTCATTTCTATTCCAATTGAGCATTTTCTAAAAGATGAGTTCATTTGAAAGCAGAAATGCATATTTGTTGAAGACATTTGTAAGCCATGCTCATGGTTGACACTTCTTGGAATTTGCACCCACATATACTGTTCAAAGATTAAGACATTGCTGCTGTGATCCTAGATTAATGGCGACAATAAAGATATTTAGTTATACACACTTGCTGAAGATGGTTACCCATAACCGATTCGGAGAAATTTACAGGATAGAATTAGCATATTTCCCCATACCCTGCCATATTTCAGTCATAAACCGTTCGTGTATTCATTCTGGAATCACCGCTATTTTGCAGCTAATTCGTTCATTAAAATGTATCAATACTCTCTGAGCAATGCATTCCATTTCGTACAGAATTTTCACCAATAAAGTACAACATCAAATTTATTTTTTAGCAGCACTATTGCCAAAATGATTATCAAATTAATTAATTAAAAACCCAGAAGCTGCAATTTTTTGCTATTTAATGTCCGATATTTCGACTTCACAGCCTGGGATGCAAAAGGGAGAGAGAATAGCTAGGAAGACATGGAAACAGTCTTAAGTTGGCAGTGTCTGAATCAGTGGCAAGGATCTTTGTTCTTATTGCATTCGATTACATATTCGTAGATGCCGGTATACAGACGATTCGGGAAGAGTGATGTGTTCGTTTATCCTTTGGTGCAGAGGTCTGATGGAGCTGCCTATGTATGTGGAAAAGCAGATAGAGCACTGAATCTGATACAGTGTTGCTATTGTTGCATATTTTGTTGATGTTGTTGACTGGGCAGTTATTCAATGCGCAAGGAGGAGGTTCAGCATTTTTCTGGAGATAGCTCCTGAGGGTTTGTGTCTGATGGGCGATTCGCAAGTTGATCCTCTTGCGGCGAAATATTTGTTTCAACCGTCTGTCCGTTTGATCTGATAAGAATGGCAGTTTCAAATACATGTAGTTTTGGTTGTTGTTTCTATGTCTTCGTCGGTTGTTCTTACGTTTTCATTGTCCAATAAAGTTTCTTGGATAACGATGATTTGAAAGTATTCTGTCAAGTTCTTGTTGATGTTTCTGCTGGTTTTCGGAACTACTGCACCTCTCTTGGATTCGGTTTCTTTCGTCTTTCACTATTGCCATTTTCGCATACATAGGTAAATGTGAATCATAATGAACAAAGAGATTTTTTCTTGCTTGTTTCTTAAAGAATTGAAATTGTAGACATTGTCACTGAGAAATTCAACAACCCCAAAGAATTTCCATCTACCGATAATTCTTGAATATTGAACCTTGTTCAATTCTTTCAGAGTCAGACGTTTTCCAAGGAGCTCACAGAACATGCTCGTGGTCGTGGAACGTAGATTTGGATTATCAAAATGCTCGAAGCCGATTTCTGAGAATGAGATTTGAATTCTCTCATTAATTGTAAATGTCTGTAGCTGAGATGACGAATCATCTCCGTGGCACAGTGGCTAAGTGATTGGCGTAGCAATCGTTCGGTCCAGCAGTCGAGCACCGAAAGTGTCATTGGAAGTCATCAGGAAAGACATCCAGACTAAAAGATCACAACGCTGCAGATTAAAGTCTGACTATGTCAGCACCGTCCAAGACCCCAGTAAGAGAGAGTTGTGACTCCAAACCATCATTTTTTTACTGAGATGTTATCATTAAAAATATATTACTAATCGCAATAAATTGTTTGACTGATATCCGACAAATATGTTTATGCACAAAAGAATTAAATTATCACACGTTTATGATAGTTCAATATTTTATAAAATCTAGATAGGCGGTCAACTGTGACTGAGAACAAAATATTCTCAAAAACACAATCACATGCATCGGAAGTGCAGCGACAAGTTCATTTGAGAAGGTTATAATGCGGCTTTAGCAGATGAAATCGGAACTTCAGCAAGTGTCCTAGTGTGTCATGTCAATAAAAGGGTGCATCAGATGCCAAGTATTTTCCAAGAGGAGAAATATGTCACTACTCGTTAGCCCATGATGTTAACGCTCCCTAGAACTTGGTATCATCACCTTTGAGTAGTTGACGAGAAATAAATATAAAGCTTGAGAAAGCAGATAACTATCCAACAGAGCGATAGCACTTGATGGATTTAAATACTTTGCATTACTTCTCGTTGTCATGCTAAGAACTATCATAGACAAATATACTTGATGAAGTTTCTGTCGAGTTCCCTACAACATTTGCAGAAAACCTCTTCATGCATTCTCATCGAGACACTGAATGAAATAACGATACGTGCAACGTCTCAAAGTCATTCGTGGCTACGTCCCTTCGATTATTTCAACAACCTATAACTCGGTAATTTTAATGCAATCTGCAACCTATGAAGAAAAGAAGCAGCCTGTCACAGATGTATAATTCAGCATGTTTCTGTCGCTGGGAGAATAATTCAATGTTAACTTGGTCTGAAAATTTCAAGGAAATGAGCGAGGAGCGCATTTTAAATAGGCAATATATTAGACAATTTCTTGAAAATAGGAAAGCAAAACGTTTATGATTGGCGACATTTTTTCGTGAGCTGCTATTCGAAAGAAGTTGTCAATTGACCATCGAACGCTGGCAGACTTATTCCAAATCTGTAGATCCGTGGTTCTTTAACTTTTTTAGATGCTAGCCATTTACAGGACATTTTGCGACTCGAACATTCTGAAAATCCACTTTTAACTTCATTGCTGTTCGTCAGTGAAAAACATGCGAACGTACCAGGGAAGCTATTAATTCTCAATCAATGCTTATAAGAAGCGCAAGATAGAAGGTAGTGAGACGTGTAGATATGTTTCTTATGCTTCTTAGGTTCTACCTTGCTAAGCACGAGATGCAGGTCAAGCAATGGTTGAAGTTTCTTTTAGTTTTGTCCTGGCGGGAGTTAGAGTCGACAAGGGAGTTAGAGTCGATAAGGTTGTAAATGGCATGAGAACATTCAGTACTTTCTATGCCGGTCTCCGTGGTACAGTGGTTCATTACATTGCCTAGCGATCGTTTGGTCTAGAGGTCGAGCTCCGAAAGTGTCATTGGAAGTCGGTAGGAAGTGCATCCGGGATTAAAGATCACAACACTTCAGATAAAAGTCTGCGCGTCCCAAAGCCTTCAGTTTGGGGGATTAGTGATGATAAAGCTTTCATGTTCTGCTTCCAGGTCACACACATCATGTAGTAAGTAGCATAATTAAGAACAATTCATATCAGCAAACTTCAGTAAACATGTCAGGGTCTTCGCGACATGACAGAAGCTAGTGCCATGGATGATGTTAAACCATGATGTTATGATGCCATGGACCGCAAAGAAGAAGAGAAATAAAAAAAGGATCGTTACAATCGTTTAGTATGCATTACATTTCTTACTAATCCCAACCCCAGGCTTGGCAGTCCTTATACAGACGCAACTCCCGTCTGGTCAGGATGAGTAACATATCACGAAAGCGATGGTGCCTCCCCGGGGGGGCAGACTCAAACCATGGACTTTCTGCACTTCCGAACCGATGGGCGACTTTTCTATCAAACTATACATATAGCAGTCAATCTTGATGTGAAATTGAAGAACTGCTCAACTTCTAGTCATCTGTGCGTGTCAGAAGAATTGATAGAAACCTTGTATAACTGTGTGATGAGTCATTCAGGGAGGAAAAATTTACATTTGATGAATGCCGAACTTGCAATACCTGTAGCAACATTCGACAACAAATGTAGGAGTACATCCTGCACAAGCAAATATGAGCTGAATAAAATTGCCTCATTATTTCTGCATCACAATTATCTCAACAAATTGTATCAATTTTCAAACTTAAGCAATTTAATGGGCGATTTAAGATAGGATAGCAAAATCGCTTGTAGCATATTTCGAATGCAAAAATGAAGTTCATACAGGCAAATTACTAATGCAGGTTCTTCAAATGCACATTTGCGACTCCGCAAATGACTGAAAAATGAAGCTGGCGGCATTCCTTGCAGTAGTAACTCGCTGTTGTAAGCATAACTAATTATGCGTTCTATCATATAGGATCAGAAGGCAGTGATTGTACTCTCCTTTTTATTTTATGCCAAAATAAGAAAATTGGGGTAAAACTATTTACAGGCCCGACCGGTTTCGAGCATTCGCTCTTCGTCAGGGGTTTGAGTATGTAAAATCAGATTTTCGAATTACATTATCGATTGCAAGATTTTAACCCCTAAGTGCACACTTTCGCGAAACCAGTTCACTAAAACACGGGAAAACGGCAGAATTTCGTACTTCTCAAAATGATTGAAATTGCATCGTGGAAACGTAAATTTTTTCGAAACATTTTTTCTTCTGATGAAATATGTTAACTTATCTGCATGTATACTTTCTGATTCTATTTGAGGAAACGAAACTTGACTATCCAATAAGGTCCAGTCCAGATAATATTGCTCTGGACAGGAAGCTCCATACATCTGGAGGGCGCGTAGATACATGCATTTGCATGCGCGAAATAGGAACTCCAAGGCAACGGTTCAAGTCATTGAAATTGGATAATCGGTAACACATGAAATTCATATTAAACGTGATATGTATTTGACTTTTCACTTAATGTGTCACCAATTATTCGATTTCCATGGCTTCGACCGTTTTTTCGGAGTTCCTATTTCGCACATGCAAATGCAGATATCTACGCACCCTCGAGATGTATGGAGCTTCCTGTCCAGAACACTATTATGTAGAAGTCCATGGACTGTCAAAAAGATATTTCGGATTATCAATTTATCATCAAAATTTTGATATCAACGAAATATTAGATATGATTAGAGCAGCAAGATACTTAAAATTCCTTTGATTGACTAACACAAAATACCTAACAATCGTCAGTACCTTTCAAACGTTCTTAATGAAGAAATTTGAAGGATCTCCAAATATGGAGAGAAGTGTCTTGTTTCTTCATAGCTTCAAACACTCAAGAGCAGTCTGAACTAGCGACTTAAAGGAGATGATGACCTACATTTATATATTATAAGATGACAGACAATAGAATCAGGGAAAAAGATTCAATCTCCCTCCTTGGATTAACGGTCACCAACGATTTACCATGGAATCTGTACATCCAGTCTATTGTCGAGCAGGCACCTGACCGTGGTGATAGTCTATATTGCGCCAACAGAAATCTTTGGACATACGCGTACAGTGAGCTGCTGGAAAATTTCATTTTTTAAAGATTAATTTTAACTTCCCCAGACCAATACAGTGTTGATATCTTCAGCCGAACAGGCGTCTGATGAAGACAATTTGATCTGTTTAAAATATTTTCTTTTGTTCATTTATCCAATCTAATAGTTTCTCGCTGAATAACCCCTGTCTTCAACTATAGCTCTTTGCTGTACTGAGGATGACAGTTCTGGGCAGGATATCTGGTTCAGGATTTTTCATAGAAACTAGCTAGATCTGTGCCTCTAATATTGTCTACCAAGTCACATGTAGCTGCGGTGAGCTACGTCGAACGCCATGAAAACCTTCCGCAATGGCTGATGCGAGACAAATGCTTGCCATCCTCAGCATTGCCAGCGAGCGCGACTGCATGTCAAACGGTCATGTGCACATCATCCGACCGTGCTAAACAGGAGACCTGCTGCTTCAAGCTGCTAGTTCGAGTACATCACAGAAATTCGACAATCTATAACAATGAAGTACTAGAATGGGCGCGCCACAGAGATAATTTGCCTTGTCTTCGTGTCAAGGTTTAGAGATGACTTTCCTCACTATGGATGGTCACGGCCAAAACTAGTCTCGAGAAGCAAAAAGATTTATTTTCTATTGAACGTAATGCAAATTCAAGCCTGAATTCTGACGGACTAGAACATTGACACCATATCAAACGTATACGGTCAAACGTGTAGATAAAACGCACATATTCAGGAAATTTAGATCGTGAAGAGTTAAGCGGTGTGAATAATACCCGGTATTTCCATTTGATGAATTTATCCCTGCCGGCATTCTGACCCTTGAAGTTCGTGGGTTCTCTGATAAGAGGTGCTTCTGCAATGCGCGATTTGACCAATCACACTAGCCAAAGAGAGACGAATATCTATGTCAATCTCTATCACTCGCTACCATTGTATGGCGGGGATAGGATTATGTCCGCTCTCATAGAAATTGATGACAATAAAACCTCAAAGAATGGAAGTTCAGTTTCATGCAATACACAATAGTGGCACAAAAAATCGCACGCATTTTCACTTTGGTGCACCTGACTACCTTTGCAACATTGGAATCAGTCACATCACAGAATTAGACAATACCCGTCTCTTCTTCCGATTTGACAAAAAGGAAAAAATGGCACAATGTAACGACAAAAAAACATGCAACACAATCTGCTGACATAAAACCATAGCATTAACAGTGAGCAGCCAACACAACCATTAAACACGACGCATTGTGCAAAGTTGGCAAATCAACAATCATCGGATCACACAGCAGAGAGACACAGACGATTCAAGTTTTTTCATTGTGTTTGTGAACGTTTTTTTCATGCTGCAGCTAACTTTAATAATAATGATCGTGACTTTTATCGAGAAAAGAAAACTTTTGCGGAATTCTGTCTCTTTGAATGATGGAGTCGAGTTCGAGGGATATTTTGATTTTGAAGGAATTAGCGCAATCCGCAAGCGACCTATTTTTTTTATTTATCCTCTCTGCAAGTTATTAGTTTTATTTTTTTGCCCACTTAATAAGTTCCTGGATGTGCCATCTGTTTGAATCAGTTTGCACTTCTAGCAAAGTGATACAATTAAACAATCTAATTCTGTGAGTCACATGCTTCAGTCTAAGCTTCTCATTGGTGGTTCCATTCTAGTAAACTTCAGATAAACAATCCGCTCCAGACTAACCCACACGAAAATGAATCTATTTCGGTGGGACCTACACATTAAAAACAACGTAACGTTTTGGACAAGTTCTGTCATGACAACAGCACTAGCGGCTTCCAGAGGATGACAATGGCTTGGTGCCAGTGTCAGTGTTATTTGTGAAGATTCACGGCTTTCATCATTTCTCCATAAAATATAGAATGTCAACCAATATAAAACAACTGTCGATAAATCGTCTTTCGTCAAGAATTTGCAACTATGGTAGACTTCATTCATTAGATTCTTCGTAGGATCCAGAAACATGGACATTAATGCAGATCGGTGCCTGACCGAGCAGCTGAAATTTTCATCAAAAAACAGCTGTTGTTCATTCTAGTATGATAAGTTTGTGTGTGCAGAAACAAACTTCTGTTAACGCTCGAACTTCCGTGTCAGTGACTTATACCCTTTCACTTTTGTTCATTTTTTAATCATGCTAATCTCTTTATAGCTCTCCTCTCCGAAGCGTTGCCCGACAACATTTTTCGTGAACTTATTAATAAGTTGGAGATTTTATAATCAGCTTTTCCATATTGCATTGTGATTGCAATCGTATTAACGGTTATATATGTAACAAATTGGAAAAATGATGCCTTCTGATATTGCAAGTTGTCAGATTTGAGATTTACATAGAACAATTGACAATGGTCGAAGCGCTTCGACTCACCTTTTGTGAACTTGACAATTTTGCAACTTAGAGGTTACTCGTGTCCTTCTGCTATTCAACAGAGATCTGCAATGACACGGTGATTGTTTGGAGCTACGGATTTCTACAAAGTTAACATGCTTTGACGTGTTCCATTCCACGGATGAGAATGGGGCAACGGGGCCCCCCGAAGAATTCGGAATTCCTGCAATTCTCTATGAAAGAAATCCTATTTCGTACTAACTAAATACATTTTCAGTCGTTCGTACTTCGTCTGATCGAAATAGGACAGACAGAAAGTGCTGAAAATGTCGATTTTGTCTTCTAAAAGTTTGAAAATTCAGCTTTCGACTTGAAGGATTGTTTTGACAGTTCTCTAACAGATTGCTGAATGTCTCGTCAAGAGTTGTAGCAAATACTCGTTCTCTGACCTGCTCATATGCGCTGTTACCTCCGCATCCTCGACAACTCTATCGACAGCGTCACGAGGCACCACTAGATGTAGAATGAAGCCGGGTATTTCCATCTCGTGTGCGTCAGCATCACTTCTATCCCAAGTCTCCCATGAGACCGAACTTAAACAATAACGACATCCACTGCGCATCGACAATCTGACATTGACTGCAATGGCTGATGAGAATTTAAACTCTCAACAATAATTCGATGATCGATATCAAATTTTCTTTGATAACTGACATATTCTTTATTGCTTTACAAGATTTCCTCCAACTCAAAATAAAATAAAAATAATAAACAAAATAGTAGTGAATATAATTGACGTGTTAAGTTTATACAACGTGTGATCACTGAATAATCGCAAATTCGCAAGGTAAGAGAGGATAATTATAGACATTATTGTATCCTCCGCAATCACTGATTGCAGCTATTTGTACCTCGAGAACACAGCTAATACAGGCATGATAACTTTTCGCGAAATTTCAAGAAAATCTATTGGTAGTAACGGAGAATAATTCCGATCTACACGTACTTTCGTGTGCAAAGGCAGGAATTTTTGAAGCCAGTCATTCCGCAAAAATATTTTTGAATAAAGTAAATTTACGTCTCTTATTTTCAGCAACATAATCTGCACCTCAGGGGGATTTCATTCATCTTAACAAAAAAAGATACCTCCAGCGCAAAATTTTCAAGAAGAATTTAAGTGCATGTTATTTATTTCATGGTCTTTGAAGGCCACTATAGAAGTCAAGGGCTTTAGTCTCGACTTTCACCAGGTGCCAGATGCACGCTTGGAAGTGGAGGCAATTATTATTCAAAAATATTCAACGGAATATATGATCTGTAATTCTTTGAGTCAAGATTATTTTTTATGGAGCTTGAATTCTAACCAACAGTTATTTCTGGTCATTCTCGGCATCAAAATTTTTTCCCAGCTTGATTTTATTATTTTAGAATTTCCTTAAATTGTGGCTGTGTGCATTGAGTTGCTGAATAAATAATAAAATGACCGTCTGGTTCGGCAACAAATGCAACATGTTCTTCTTGAAATATTTTCAGGCAGAATAGTTTTCTTTTCTAGATATACTCTTGCCTCATTGTCAATTCTCGACGCAATATAAATATATTCCGCATCCATTGGGTTTCTTTGCTGCAATTTCCTATCTAATGCGCCTTCTTTGAACTTTTCTCATTTTTCAGTTAGCTTTATGATCAGGTCTGGATATGAACATTGATCTGTGCGATCTTCAGTCTATCAGAAAAGTAGCTTTCCTTTATAGGTCTTCTCAATCACACACTTAACAGGCATCATCAGATAGGTTATATTTGATGTCCTTGAATTTATCGATCTTCCAGCAAAGCTGATGTTTGAGCGATCTCGACTGGAAGATTTCCGTGAGAGATAAATGCTTTTCAATAGCACACTTTATTTTTTTGTTGTAGTGGATGTCTGTGATGTGGCTTTATACATTTCCTTTATACAGAGACTTTATTCCAAAAGCGAAGAACCCAATGAATAATGGATGTCACAATATCAAGCGAGCCTAACACGCAATTATTTATTATTTTTAATGCACTACCATTCATTAGTAAGACCATATGAATAGTAGGCGAATTTATTACATGAGATGGAGGCAAAATTGCTGCTTTTTCGATTCAAGCAATACAAGCGCGCTTCAGAACATATTTTCATTTTGCATCCGGAACCAGTAGATGATATCAAAATTTAATAATATTTTGCACGGACACTTTTAATGACACAAAGAAAATTCCTGTACTCTAGGAAAATGATTTCGTGAAAATAAGTTTTCGCTGCACCCTATTACATGTAAATATTACCGTTCTAAGAATTGACAATCTCAATGTATTTTCTACACGATTTATACCGTGATACAACTGCTAATGACACACATTATTTCGGCAGCAATCGCATAGCAATCTACTTAAGCATGATGTAATAGCACTCATTTAATCATTTCGAATGAATTAGCAATTAGTGTTTGGGATTATCCATCAGTCATCTATCGCTATTACGCGCGCACTGTCAGATCAATGATCCTTTTTATCAATAGCATTCCTCTTCATTCAAGAATCGATACTACTGAGCAAGTGCCAAAAATAGGTCAAAAGACTAAATACATTCAAAGCATCACAACTCATTTTATAAATTGCTAAAATTATCGGGTGCGCTTCAATATTATTGGAAAGAATTTATTCCACGATGTTGAAAGCACGTGCGCATGTATTTATTCGTATTACAATTATGATATTTCATAATAAACGCATGAATTTGTCTTAAAGGTACAATTAAAGCGGTTATATCAAAAGTAACTAAAATTACCTTCCAAAAGCGTCATCATCTTCTTAAATGACGTGTAAAGCAATGCGGAAATTTTAGGATGCAAGCAATTGTAAAAATTGCTTCTAAAACTTGCAATTGAATGATTACAACATGTTTTGTAATCGGCACTAAGGGAATATTGTTTCCAATAGCATAATTTTATTCAACATCCTGGAACAAGTTGTTTACTTTAGAAAAAAATTGTTTCCATCTTTGTCTTTCTAAAATACTGATTTTTCATTACTCTATAGGTGACCCCCAGGGTTTCATGGAGATTCCTGCAGCATTATCATCGGCTCCGACATGCATGTACAATTTTCACATATTATCGGTCAGGCGATGATGCTTCATACTGTAAAATGTTCCTCTATCAAATAGCGTAAAACCTACTGCTTTTCGAAATATGTTGATTAACTATCATAATCACTGAACCATGTCAGATTTGTTGTCGCTCGTTTTTCCAAGTACATGTTACTCCTTCTTAATGGGAATTAATACAGACTGTTATTCAAACTCGCGTTGTAAAGCAACCACGAATTACGACTTTTTCATTACTGTGGATGTAGTGCTCAAGCGATAATTTCCCAGAAGAAATTTGTTTACATGAAAAACAAAACCAAATTAAAATCAGTACGAAACTTAACAACATTTGAGCTTACAGTGTTGTTACCAAACAAAAACGCTTTATAAATACGCTTTTAAACTTAAGCATCAAAATCTTTTAGTCAAGGTTTCTGTCAAAAGCAACCAAGCAGAGCTTCTAACATGACTATCCAAAGGTCAACGCAGTTTTAAGGACTAAGTAGGGAAAATGGATCTTGCGGAAGTAGAAATAATAAATATATTTCCTCTAGGAGGATAACCAAAAAATAGCATATTATTGCTGCAGCCTTAAAGATAGGCTTATAACAAAATTCGCTTCTCTTACTTCAATATTCATAACGATCTCTATGATAATACACGTATGCATGTGCAGTTTCCACAATCTGAAAATTTTACCTGAGACAAGTTTGGCATTAATGCCATGTTCAACCGGCTCACGAAAAGCACGCAAGAATGGTTATATAAATATTTCATATTATCTTTATGTGTTTGCTTAAAATCTTCATGACTTCAAAAGGCGACCTAGCCAAGAACGTGAAAATCAAAAGACTGTACTCCAATTAACATTATAGAAATTTCAATAGTGGGTTGCATAACACTTCGATTTTGTAGAATTTATCAGTTTTGCGCTATCAGGCGTCACCCTATATTTTGTTCGAATATCTAACTAGGAATTTTGACCCATTGATGGTAATCAGCGCATTTAATTCAGAATGCTCGATTCCATGTTATTGAGCTTCGAGCATTAAACAGCTTTTGACTAGAAACCAATTCATCAAACACCCTAATTTCTTGAATTTCAGGTGGAGTGGTTATTATCTTCATCATCAAGCTTATTATGTACCAAATATACATATAAATATACCATCCTGGCAAATCATCTGCATCAAATGTTCTAATAATGTTAGTAGTAAGTTTAGTAGCAAGGATAGTGATAATTAACCGTTATATGGACTGTATACCAATATGAACATTGATTTTGTGAAATTAAATATCTAAGTTAATACTATGATGAAAAATCGTATGAAAGTTTAAACATTAATGTCGATCCCGAATCAAGTATTTGGCTGCGCCCCTGTATCCAATAACGTCAAACATCTCCAAATGTGAAGGAGCAAATGCTGTTCTATTCATCTACAGTAATTATTCCTAAAGTGATAGAATGAAAATAACCCAACACCAAGAAAAAATATTTCAAACCGGGTTCCGAATTTGATACAAAGGTTTTCGACCAAAAAGCTCCGGTGGCCGCTCTTTCTGAGGAAGAAATATAAGTTGATATGAAGCATCACCACATCAAGCATGAATATCGGACATTTAGTTACACAGATTAGTTACAAAATTGTACTTGTCGCATTGATAGATACTCGGCAAACAAGGTGGATAAAAGCAGACGGAATTAGTTCAAATATAAGCAAAGATGAAAGGAAATTACTTGGTAGACTTGACTCAAAACAGTGCTTCACAAGTAGACACAAATAGAACCGCGATTTTAATTACTTACCAATGGAGTGACACTTATCAACCAATTTCTACTGTTTGTGTTCGATTCTGTTTAGGTCTTAACAATACTCGAAAATTGATCTGACGACGAGTTGAAAAATACTCGTGCTTGAAGAAATTGCTGAGTATAAATGCTTGAGCATCAGTGGTACTGTGTTTAGTGGATACTTCTTTGTAGACCAAGCAGCAATAATACTATGTCGAGCGTCATTAAACAAAAACTACAGGAAGGTCATTCTCAGTTTAAAGAACTATACCTAACCTGTGGACAAGCAAATACTGCATTGCATCTTACATTTGGGCACTGTTTCAACTCTATATGTAATTTCGACAAAATAATTAACCAACAAAAAACCAAATTAGCTCTTTTAGGTCTCATGGAGACATTTAGCGCCCATGAACACTTTTATGTCAATAATTTGGACTTAGTCACCCAGTCATCGCTATGAAATAATCTCAGATTTGTAGTCTGCTGACGAGGAAGTCGGAAGACCCTCAAATAATACATGTGTTCTTCGTTACTGCCTGCTCGTATTTCATTATGTCAATAAACGTGTTTGCATAGAGTTGCAGAAGCGTCTATCCCACTGAAATTTACTGCACAAGTTGTCGAAGTTGATTGTCATTACACTGAATCGGGATTTTTTAAAATACCCTTCGGTAAGTGTAAGTGTAGTGGATGAGTAGCTATTCATGCTATTGATTATTGTATGATAAGGAAACAAGAGATGTTATATTTATATTTTGCTACTTGAAGTTCGAATTGATAAAATGAGGAAATAAGTCAATATATCACTTGGACGGCCATGTTAAAGATGGACGGTACTCATGCTATTTGTATAAAAATGGTCAAAATAATGTCAGATAAGCTGTATGTCTCTGCGCTTCACACGGCCAAACACCTTCCGAACGAAGCAAATGCATGAAGTAGCTTTATCTCCCACCAGACAATGCGTGTCTTAATACTCTGCGGTAGGGCAGCCGCTCACGCTAATCAGGATGGTCCGGTGTTAACGTCACGCCAGTCAGACATATTGTGCGCGGCATATCGACCTAAAGTTTATTGAACTGCATCGCTGATTGTACATTACAGAATGACATGACTAGTCATCTTCGATAGCTAAGAATGCCTCAACATGTTGAGAAAATCATGTGCCAGCAATCCGTCGACCGCTATTTTCATGACTGAAAAGGATAAGACATTGGGAGCCCGCAAAGTTGCCAATATAAAGAGATGTAGACTTAAAAGCGCTATATACTTCTCACTCACTGTTATTGAAAGAATAAAAACAGTGGAGAATGATGAAATTGAAATACATTATTTTTTCTTCTTTTTCATTTAACCTCAAGTTCCTCATGAAACGATAGAAAGTGATCCATGTCTTGCGAATTAATCGGACAGCTACTTGCCGTTTACAGTTTTACGGCTGTACTTTCAACTGTTACTTCCACTTGGTCTAACAAAAAGTCACTTGGTTTTGAATTAAAGTCGTAAAATTCTGATCAACGCGAAAGAAGTTCGTTCAATTAAGAAGTCAAGGAAAGATGTCTACGCATGGCTCTTAAATGGATGACGTTCTTATTCAGATTTGACAAGTTATTTTTACCAAAACGATTGACACCGTGCCTTATTGAAATATACATACATTATGACGCATAGGATTCACATTCGATCCTCTGAATCGCTAAATGGAGCTGTCTATTTTTAATAATATCAGTTTATTTACACTGAAATTTATCTACTAAACCAAAAAATTCTGATACGCAAGCTAACGCCCGTGTATGCATGAAAGGTTGACATTTAAAAAAGTAATTTCTGTGATCAACAAAGAAACTATTTGTAGCTTCAAGTCTGTCGAGAATTCATCATTTGAGGTTAATACAAATCACTGTGTAGTCTTAAAACAATCCACTTGGGAAATGCATTCTGAAAATCATTCAGTCTCAAGAAATGTTTATCGATAATTTGGCACAATTTGGTACCTGTCACACGAAAAATTCATGTCAATCTATTAGTCCGGCAGCCAGAACGAATTTCAGCAGGGAACGAGGCCGAAAATGAGGCTTTCACAGAATGATACACACTGTATGTCTGCTACAATTCTGCGCATCTGCCGAGTTCTAGTGAGTTCCTCTTCTTGTCAGACAAGATCAAAGAAAAACACATGTAAATCCAATGGGACGCAGATTGCAGTTTTTGGTTAAAATGAAATTTTCTATGTTTTCTTTGATTAAACAAAAGGTACTAAGCCCAAAGTCATAATTTTTGGCATGGAATGTCTTCAGGTCATTTCCTATGATATTCATGCACCCCTGTCTACAAAGCTAGACACATTTAGATTTGGCGAGCCTCTTAATGTCGGGAAACACAAACATTTTGAGCAACTTCATCCACATTCAACCACATTCTCGCATACATTGCCGATTAGATGCATGATAAAAGCACATGCATATCATAGGAAATGACCTGAAGACATTACATGTCAAAAATCATGACTCTGGGCTTAATACTTTTCGCTTAATCAGAGAAAATTTGGAAAATTTTATTTTAGTCAAAAACTGCAATCTGCGTCCCATTGGATTTACATGTGTTTTTCTTTGATCCTGTCTGGCAAGAAGAGGAACTCACTAGAAGTCGGCAGACGAGCCGATTCGTAGTAGGGATAGGGTGCTCATCATTCTGTGAAAGTCACATTTTCGACCTCGTTCCCTGCAGAAACTCGTTCTGGCTGTCGGACTATATCTGCAATTTTGTTATCATTATTTTTAAGACATCACAACAGAAAAAATGCTTGATAGGACTAAAGCAAATAACTTGATGTAAAATTGATACATAGAAGCCTACTAAATGGACTTACGTCGTCTTCTTCTTCCATTACAGTTCGCAAATAATCTTCGATTTCAGCTTCGTTTTCTTTCTGCGAAAAATAGAATATTTAACAAATGAGTAAAGGCAAAGCAATAGCACACGGGAGAAGATAATTGGTTACTTCAACTGGTGAACTTAATCACCTCATTTTGCGAAACGCTCGAATGCACAGTTTTCTATTTCATTTCAGACTTTAGAAGAACTGCGAAGCAGTTAATATTATAATTACTCTTCTATTAACATATCTTCAATCGCTACTAAATTATCAAACGCATTAATTAAATTCAACTAAGAATCATTGACTGACATGCCTATGTAGAAAAATCCGGCTCTTAATCCCTTGGGCAGTATTTTGATACCTGAGGATGTAAATTGAGAACAAAGAAGAAAAGGAGGATTGGTGTTGAACATCTGAATATTTTCTACGAAGGGAAGTTTCAAAATGATGGATAATTAAATGACATGAAGAATGGAAGGAGTTGAGCGACATACAATGAAGCGAAGACCAGATAAGCTAAGGTGAGCCTCGTGGACATCTGTGTGGTCATGTGCTGCTCCGAAGTCCGAACTAAGATATTTGGGCATGTTCAAAGAAGAAATGATGCACACAAGATTGACAAAGCGCTCAAGAAGCATGTGGAAACAGGATGGTCTGCCGGTAATCCTCGCAAAGTGTGAGAGCAGACAATCTCAGAGGATCTGACAGATTGAATGTCTTACAAGGATCAGAGCACAAATCAGTCAGACCGATGTAATGACGGTTCGTGTCATCTCATTGCTTCAAGGAGGTGATGCGTTGGCATCCATTTGTACTCTGCTCTGTAGCACTACATCATTCGTGCTACTAAGAAGTGCCTCCACTCACTGCTACTTAAACTGTAGTCGCGGCTGCCCTCCGCGCTATTACTCTGGGTTACCTACTTGTCTCACAATTCGATTTTATGGCGATTGTTCGTTTTAAAGCAACAACTGTACGTCAGCTATAATTATTCAAAAAAATAGTTAAGGTCAGTCTGTTAAACAATGAACTTTTGTCACAGTCCTCTCAGAAGCTGACGACAGTCAATGGATTGAAGACGCTGTAGAACAACGAAGCATCTAATATTAGAAGCACTCACTGCCTATAAATACTAGGGCTGACACTCTATTTGAACTGATGATCGAAAGTTAGCTTCAGGGAATCAAAATGTGTACAGGAGCAGACAATTGGATGGAAAAATGGGTAAAACATGTAAATTCCTCATTAATTTCTCATTTTGAAGAACGAAGGCTACTATTCCTCACTTCCTTCTCAGTGCTCAACATACATGTAGAATTATCTCATAATGAGCAACTTATTATGCCTCAATAAAATATGACATGACCGCTGACTATTGCAGTAATTCTTAAAATGAAATACATGTACAGTGAACACGTCCTGTTAAAACAAATTTGCTTGAATTTGCGTCCTTATCGATATGAACTGGTCATAACTTACATTTCTACAAATTAGCTTACACGGGCTCTGGCTAGGCAGCGCGGATGATTGTGATTTAATAGACCACCTCACATTGAGAAGACATTCGACTAGCACAGCGCATTTGTACAAAGATTTGCACATAATTTTATGAAGAAGTTCAAGTTGTGTGCGATAACGAGTATCAGGACATTTGAAACTCGAAAAAATCGGTGCAATTGGCAACCCTAAAATATCCCTGAAATGTCTTGAAATCAAGGCAATGACAATTTCTTTATCCTACTCACTCCCTTACGGTGATGACGGTTTCGTTCACATTATCATGAAAGCAAAGCAGTAATGGCACAAGTGATCCAAACATGTACAGAGACAAAAGAGTAAATCAAAGTTACGCATAAAATGTAGCAAAGTCAAACTTCACGTACTCAATGTTGAATTCGCTGTAACAAGAATTGAAATAAGACAATGGTTCAATTTTCAATGAATATACATTAAGCTGAAGAACGATTTTTATATATTAATAATTTACAGTAGATGCGCCTTTCATACTCTTATTAACAAACACTGCAAAACAAAGGAAGAATTATTGTATCAAATTTGCATTCGCAAAGCAATCTAACCGAATATTACAAGTTGCGATCAATACTCGGAAGAACAAAATTCGCATGACAGCTAATGTTTCGTGACGAGGGTACTGCTAATGTGTTGAACTAACTAATAGAAAGTACTATGGTGTAAATCAGTTCTCTCATCAATTTCTAAGAATTACAATCTAGAACTTTCTGACGCATTGTCTATTTCTGAAAATTATGGAAGTGTTTCTCTTAATTTCCTTTTCAAGACAATCGACAAATGAGAGTCTTGATTCCTGTAACCGTAAACCAATGCACAATAAGCCATTTGTGAAGTACGCTTTGTATTCATAGTAGTCGATCTTGCAGGGCTTTACTCTTTTGTCATACCGCTTGTTCTATTTGACATC
Source organism: Prostheceraeus crozeri (assembly GCA_907163375.1). Lineage (NCBI taxonomy): Eukaryota > Metazoa > Platyhelminthes > Polycladida > Euryleptidae > Prostheceraeus > Prostheceraeus crozeri. The sequence continues at coordinate 131,060 of CAJQUW010000896.1, read as the reverse complement.
AATGAAGTTATTATACATGTATGATTATTACTGAGATCTAGATGACTTAAGCTCGGAGACCATGAAGCTGTATTCATGCATAAGACAAACTGATGAGGGGTCTCTCACCACGCATACCTCCATCACAGCCCAACTTAAATGAACCTGAACAGAAAAGTGGAATCCTAGAATCAAAGAAGACATCAACGCAATTCAGTACCTCTTGCTTTTCACGAAGTCGGAAAGATATTTCTATGCGCCTTGTTCTTGGTACCACCATGAAAAATGGCCTGCCAGCTTGGAATCGAACCCAGTCTTCAAATGCTAACGCGGCACGGAGATCACCAAGACTCATAGAAATTGATAACAATAAAACCTCTAGAAAGGAAGTTAAGCTTCATGCAATGCACAATAGTGGCACAAAAATCGCACGCATTTTCACTTAGATACACTTGTCAACGGCTGCATCATTGGGTTAGAATCAGTCACATGTGCAATTCCAAGCTTCTTATTGGCTCTTTATGCCCCAACTTAGTTCCCCCGGATGTGCCGCGACCTTGTGTCAATTTCCATTCTAGTCAACTTCAGATAAACAATCTATTTCTATGCCAAGACTAGTGAAGCATATCTTCCACGATCACGTCAGGAACAGGCATTGCCCTAAGCGGGCATTATGACATCATTCTACTGGTTTGTTTGTTCAACAATAGGGCTGCACAAATGCTGTCATTGTTCATGGTGGTGCCAGGAGCAGGGCGCATAGAAATATCTTTCCGACCTCGTGAAAAGCCAGAGGCATTGAATTGCGCTAATCGATTGTCCGAGGTCGCCTGGACGCAAATGCTATTGTCAAGGTAGACATATTTAAGATCGGATCGATTTCTTAAAACAGTTTGACATCTGTCAAATCGGCCACTAATATAATCTGAAGACAGCAATGCTGCCTAGTCGAGAAGACGAATATTGCATCGTATTTCCGCGAATACAGGACACCCTGTGCAAGATAATTTTTTTCGATGTTTTAATGTGGGTTCTAATCACGGGTGATTGTGACCTCCATGCAAAAAAAATCAACTCCGGTTCGTGTTTTCTTAATAATATCGGAACTTGGTTTAAAGATGTACTTGGCACATTTAGAAATAGATCAGACCACATTTACTTAAACTCTAAAATGATTGTGTTTCTACTGATGAGAGACGCAGTGTGAAAAATTTTCTAAATATTCTGCAGCGAAGATTGAAAGGGGATAAAGTGATTGAGAACATAAAACTCATTCATTCCAATAGGCATGTTAGTAGCATTGAAAATGATGGCAGATACAACAAAAAACTACTGAAACAGAAAGAACTCATGCAAACGATAATTCAAAGGGTTTATAATGTTATTAATGAAAACGATAGTCGACTAAATCATAACTTTAGTCGTTAGATAATGCATGAATTCCATGCTGAAAATATTGAGCTATTGGCTACACTATTAATATTATCAACAAACAACCGAAATACCTGCACAGAATATTCTAGCCACAGATGATCGTCGCGAACGAAACATTCCTGTAAGATTACATGCAGAAGCTCTGAGAGAAGCAGTGAAAGAATGAGATGAAGCAACAGCCATTACTCCAATGAGAATGGAAAAATAGGAAGAGTCACATTCTACTGCTAATCATATTCCTAGACGAGTAGTATAGTCTGATTTGAACTTTGATAGTGTGACACACCACAATACCTGCTAAAGAAATAACATCAGATGATGGAATATATTACACATTGAACCAAAGTTGGCAACATAAAACGACATCATTTCAGATTTTAAGCAACATGTAACAAATATAACTTTAAAAAAGAGACAATTGATTTATGACTAATGAACACAACGAAGCTGGAAATATAAATGAATGAATCCTTGCGAATCGAATAAACATGGAAGCGGAAAATATATGATTTCTTTAAGGACGGGACTAATTTTATGACAGAAGACGTGAACGGTTAAGATAAGTTGAGCTATGCTACCATTCCATAGCTTTACATAACAATCTGCTATAAGAGAAATTACGATATTTACGTGACGTATGCTACACGCATTTCACATTTAATTAAAATTTTTGCTTTTTGCATTTGGATAAATATCATAGGACATACAAAATTCTATTCTGAGGATTAGGTTCAAGGTTGGCGAGGGGAAAGTGAGCGATAACTCAAAGGAGGTAAAGGCAAAATGATAAACGAAGTAATCAATCAGTATGTGTCACGTAAATTATGACTAAACATGGTCTACTGGTAGGTAAGTATTAAATCATAATTTCAGGGAAAATCTAAAAAAACAGCCAAATCAAGCTAATGAAATTACAGCTTAATAGTTAAAAATGTAAGAATCGACTGGTAACAAACAGTTATCATATGCAAGTGATAGAACGTTGTATATGTAAGAATACCTCGAATAAATAAATCGTTTCAAATAAACGAAATTCTGAACTTGATGCTAATGCCAATATTCTGAAAGCTATCAATGTTTCACCAAACCAACGGTGCTGACTGGCTAAACTGATGCTATGAGATCTGCAGAGAATATGTAAGAGCAGGATGAGGCGCTCGAAACGTATTCGTTTAATCCTTTCACAGTATTCCACATGGATAGCAAGACTCCAGACCGAAGAGAACTAAGCTCTTTTCACTGTGATCGTAGACTAAATCCTACGAATAAGACAGTATAATAGGTCCAAGCGAGGTCAATCAACATATTTTAAAAATGTGACATTTAAGGTAGCAGACACGATCAGATTCCGCTGCAAACCAAACGGAAGCGTGAGCTCTTGTTTCCGTAGAGTTATAATGTCTAATTGTCAACAAGGTATTCTTGCGGATAGCTAGAGTACAAACACTGATAGGTCTACTGAAAATGCTGCATATATTTTGTAATCTAGATATAAATATGCTTTGGTATGGAACATATCAATGAAATCTGGATCAAGGATGCAACAATTCAATAAAATGAGTTGAGAAATTTCTCATTTTGGTACAAGAATTACGACAGTGATAGGCGATATGTGCGATCGGCTAATCAACCACTCGCCTATGTCGTTTCAAGGCATTTTCTTTAGAGCATCGTTGATGATCCATTAAAAATGTTGGGCTTTGCAGTGTCAGAGACCATGAAACGCACGAGAAGTAGTGATTGAATTATTATACGCTTTTAAAGATCATTAATCAAGCAGTTTTTTACATCACAACTATCAAATTCGCTGCGCATATTCTAAGTTTCATGATTCATTCGTGCTGCAACTTCATCATTGCGAAGTATGCACATAATGTAATAAATACATGGAATGCACAATACTGCAAAAATCATAAATAATCACACAAGACACAAAACACTATTTCCAATGCGATCAGAAGAGTCATTTCTGCATAGACATTACTACAAAAATAAAGACAACACACTTGTTTATGAAGTTAGACGCACGTCAGTCCATGCAACGGGATGAGGGTGAGATAAAAGGCGCGAAAGAATTCACTTTTATCCAGTGTGAAAAGTAAAATGTCAAAAATTGGATTATATTTGACTATGAATGTATACAAGCACGCTTAATTAGAACCACTTATGATTGACATTGTTAGCCGCAGAAATGTTGGAATATCGAGTACCATAAGCTATGACAGGCGTAAACAGTGAATACAGTTGATTAAACCTCAGCCCTCACAATGAGATAAAATAGAATTCATTATAGAAATTGTCATTTAAATGTTAAGAAACATGAAGAATATGCTTCAATAAGATAAAGTTCTTGGTATTTAGCGCACATGCGCTTCAAGAATTGGATTTCCATAGATCGCGAAGGACTTTAAATCTATTCTCGAGTCAATAATTAGAAGTGAGCATTTTTAAAAATCAGGAAAACCCTCTCGAGTGTTGTCCATCAAATATTTGAATAATTACGTCTTCATTTTCTCTTGTGTCTAGTACCGCTTATCCATGCATTAGAAATATAGTATATATGTATTCTTATTTTGTAAGGCTGATATAATGTCATTCTATATCCAATCTTGCGAGCATACTTACCTCTTATACTCACTAACCTTTGACTGACATCATTGGCGAATAGTTTCATATTTTCGTTATTTTTTCTGATCAGAATTATTGAAGAAAATGAAGCTATGGAATGATTTCAAAAAATAGTAGGCCAATAAATTATTCGCAGGAAATGGTGAACACAAAAATTAGTAAAAAATGATATGAAATCCATAGAACACACGCAAGCTTACATTGATCATTTTCTGTTTCGCCTTCTGTACCAATTCTTGTTCTCTCCCTCCAAACAGGCTTAATCCGATGGGAAGAAGACGTTTGATACAAGCGACATTCAGACTTGTGAAATTCTCTAATTTCTTCCTGTTTGGTGATTGGCGAGTGCCTTTGTCATCGCTAGCTCGCTTCGAAGAGCCTTCAGAACTGCTCGCGGTGGATTGTCCAGGCATGATGAGAGCCAGATGGTCAATCTCATTCTGACAGACGAAATTTTGCTCTGCCCGCTTCAATATCTAGAACAAAAATTAAGGAAATGAAGCACATATTATCATCACAATTCTTTTCTGTCGATTCTAAAGACTTTTAACAGAAGGAGATTGAGAATAATAGGCAAACTTCATTTTGAGTTATCTGCAAACATTGAATAGGCCGTAAAAATATTCAACAAAACTTGTAAAAGAATTTACTCTCGGCAACATGATTTCGACTGACTCTGAAAAATATTCGAATTCGACACAAAATAATGAAGAATTCGAAACCAAGATTATTATTCGATCTTTATTTACGTTTTACAAGCACTAAGAATTAAACTTGAATTTCGATTTCATTTATTAACTGCTGATTAACAGCTGCTGTTTATTAACAGCAATCTATAGGAATATAAAAAGCCTTAAAAATGTGTAAGATATCAGCTTTGGAGATGCGCAGAAGTTGTAGTAAATTATAGAAGCAAAACCTACAGCAGCAATATTTTTTAAAAAGATATTAATTGAAATTCCGTTTTTATGAACTGAAGGTAGTTCTAGAAGCCACGTCTTTTTGGGACAGCTCGAGTCAGGCACACGTTCAAAGTAACCGAACCATCTTAAGCTGTTCTCAAGCAGCATACTCGGTGCTTTTATAAATAATACCGAAGAAAAGGTCAGAAATCCTTGGAGCAGGCAAATTTCGAAAAAAACTCAAAGTTGTTAGCATCTTCGTAGGCACAACACAAACAATATAACGTCACAACAATCGTGAAGAGATGTTGCTGCCATACGAGGCTAAATGGAGAAGTCCGCTTTAGCCAGTCCGCTTTTGCTGGATTTATGACAATAATCTATAAGGGTCACCAACATTCAATGTTTCGGGTAAACACTCTTCAAACTCACTAACTACTAGTTTTTCTTGCTGTCGATCACTTTACCCGATTACTTACTGTCCGATTTAGGACGACATATCTTTTCGGTGTGGACGCTCCTACAAGCTGCACGGTCCTGTGCAGTGTCAAGCTGCTGAACTCACAGATCCCTCTCCACCTTGTGAACCTGTTTCTTCTTTTTTGAATCTGTTTCTTCTTTTGACCTCCATGGATTTTCTGAACAGGTAGTTCTAGAAGCCACGTCTTTTTGGGACAGCTCGAGTCAGGCACACGTTCAAAGTAACCGAACCATCTTAAGCTGTTCTCAAGAAGCATACTCGGTAAATCTGCTATTACCAAGGCTTGCCGTAACCATCTATAAATCTACGCTCGCAAAGCTTGATAGAACACATCCACCTGATAATGTGGTACCCGTTTCTCACACGCCTGCCGTCCATGTCTCTAAGACATGCAGTGTTACACTTCTAACTCAGGTGCGATAGATGTATGAAAAACGTAAACCAGCACGTGAATGTTCACTCCTACATTTTAGCAGGTTTGCTAGTAAAACTTATATACACACGCTCCCGACGTTTCGAGCGTTCGCCCGTCTTCTGGGGAATTAGTAGGATATTATTAAACTGACTGATTTACTTTCAATGCCGTCACCACTCACCATTGTAGGAATAACATCCCATCTTCAGTAATTTATTTGCATACAAAGCTTATTTAACAGATTTTATAAGAATAAATGAGCGAGTGACTCCTCGTATCCGGGACTTTGGAAAAAATTATTATGTTCTTCGTCGGATACACTTTATTGGGAATGTAAGACGTTTCACCAAAATGGCACGCACTATAAATGAACGCAACGAGAATCCAGAACAAAGCCTACATCAGATTGACGCTCACAGTGCAGGTAGGCCTACTGCATCACAGCTTTTGACCTCAAACTGTTCAGTTTTGTGACCAAATGATGAATTAAATGCTAATTTAGTGTATATCATGACGAATTAAATTATATCAGAGAAGGACATGACTTCTTCAGTTTTCATCACTACTAAACCGTATTGATGGTGATATGCATGTACTTAGATTATTGAGTAATCTATGAGTAGTACATGAATTTTGGGAATACCAAATCAATAACAAGCAATGGAAGCACTGTGTAACAGCAAGTCGTCTGTCATTTTAATCACGAAATGTCATTTTCACCTCTATACTACAACACCTAAATGATAACTTTATGATCTTATAATAATTACTAATAACCTAATAATGAAGCCTCGATTAACATGCGAAATGAATATTGGTTAGAAATTTTATAGTGCGTAGAAAGACTAAAAGACTGAAAAACAATATTATTTCATTAATTTGAAAAAATGATATCAAAGTCTTTCTTTGCAAGATCTATTGAAATTACTAAAAATAATCTAATAATGATAACTACTAACTCTACTTTATGTTCTATAGGCACGTGTGGTTATTTATTCGCTTGTTTCAATAGCTGGTTTTAATAACGCATGAATATAAGTTTACAATAAAAATTTTCAATATTCAAATCAAATGAAGAAGACAGCTGCATGTATGATTATATTGTAAGCCTTGATGCTGATTGTTGAATAAAATATTTGATGAAATTACTTTACTTTATTAGTTTTTAAAAACAATATTTCGGAGTTATGACTCCATTCTCAAGTTTTACAAGGATAGAAACACTTTTTTAAAACTTGAGAATGGAGTCATAACTCCGAAATATTGTTTTTAAAAACTAATAGAATAAAGTAATTCCATCAAATATTTTCTGACCCCATCGAGCTGAATTGCATCGACACCCTTCCAACATGATACTATGACGTTTAAGCCACTGAATCAGTGCAGTGTTGATTTCAATAAAGTCATGATTCATGCATGTATAGAGAACAAAATAACAGTGAACATCAGACGCATAGAGTTTCACTGTGACGCGTTTGAAAGAGTTAATTGAAAGGACTTTTGCTGATAATCTGATTCCAACACTCAGCAGCTTGGTGAAATGCATCTAAATATATTTTTGTGATTGTTAGAATTGTCTAATTCAGCATATGTCCACTCGCTTTGACGAACATCATTCAGCCCCATTATTTACTCTCCTTTCCAAAGTCACATCCATGGAGCCTCTTTCCCTTACGAAGTCTATAAAATCATTAAAATAAAACATTATCGTATTATTACATATTAAAATAAAACAAAATATTACTAGCATAATCCAATTAGAGGATCAGCATTCTTAGATAATTCATTAAAGTATCAATGGGTTTTGGGTTTTTTAATAACATCTTAGGAGTTTTTCTTAATTTATTGAATTTTTAAACAGGGTAATTGGGTTATCTACATATGGTTAATGGTTTTTATCCAACTATATCCAATAGCTTTAGTTTTTGTTCATAATGTAAATAAAACAATTTGAACAACCCGTGGATAGACTATAAAAGTGTGTATATACCTAGTATTCCATCCAATCACAATCACACCGTCGAACGAAATCCTTATAATCACAAGAAAATAATGATTCTTAGTTATTTCGCTCAAATTTGATATCTGCAGATTAAATTTTCATAACCACTATGCGATACATTTGTCAATCATGCTTCGCATCAAAAACTTAAGATATGTTTCGAAATTCTAATGCCAAGTAATAGCAAATATGTAACGAAATCTTGAATTGAATAATTTTCAGTTATTTTTCAGCAGAATAGTTCCCAAATTCAGTAAAGCTTTTTATCTACTAAGTTTCTTCCTACAAGTTTACACTGACAGACAAAACAGAAAGGAACATCAATCCAACTGCTGAGGAAATAAGTTGAAAGTATCACATGACTTTGATATTGACTTTGAAATACAGTTATCACCATTTTTAGATAAATGATTAAATATGGATGTGACCTGTATGCTAAATTTTTCATGATTTTCCTTGCAATTGTAGAAAAATTCAGGAAATGCTCGTTGTATCAGGATTTTTCGTTAGTAAGAGAAAGAGAATCAAGTCGGTGACCGATAAATGTGTTCATTTTTTGCTCAATTCAAGTAACAATAATTCAGACATTAAAACCAATGTATCGAATACAATCAACCACAACACTCAGAATGAGTTGTCCTCGTGGATCACTTCAATTAACATGGATTAAAAATTTATAAATATGTCACAATGTGATTACAAATATTAATATAAAATATCAATAAACCATAAAATATTTGGAAATTCATTTAAGTGTGTTAAACCCACCGATTTAAAGAAAACAGGGAAAGTCGAGTTAGTTTTTTGAACGACCCTGTCGTACGTAAGGCTTCATCAAAATATTATTGTAGTCTACAATCCAGTCCCACCTAAAAAATTGTCAGATATCCGGTGCATCCATACTTCAGCTACAACAGATAACTCAGTTTAATTTCACATTCTGTGCATTCGGACATTTCTGAATATTCAGTCAAAACATGAGGCTCTGGTCGATTTATGAAGCAGTTTCTTTAAAAACATAATTCCATTTTGAATGAGTCTTTGGTACTCTCTCCTTGTCACTGGGATATGAAGCTTTTCATTTATTACTTCGACTTTCACCTGTTGTGTTGTGGGTATTCCTTAGGTAAAAAAACATATAGAACGTAACATGAGGAGCAGTAACGCCCATTATGATAAAAAATACAGAAAATATTACCCTGGGAAAATTCACGCTACAAAGTCTGTTCTATTTTCATCCACATTTAGGCTCACGTATATCGATATGAAGTGTCATCTTTAGCGATTGTATTGTTCCAATATCTACTTCACATCAGGCAAGCACCTTTATTTAGAAAGAGTTGTAATGATAGCAATGATGGAGATGGTAAGCTAGGAAGAAATGATACAAAATTTGCTTTAAAATATTAATCAAAAGACTGACGAAATCATTCCTGTAGGAAAGGTTTATTTCTTTGTCTCATGAAGGTTTAAATAATGGGAATTTCAAAATAAGACAAGCACAGTGATTGTAATCGTGAAGAACTTATTCTGTCGTACACGGCGCCAATATCAGCAAATGTGAAGGCCAATGTTAGCAATTGAGCATGTCATAAACACTTGATAACTAAAGCTTACTGCAACACGTTGATACATAAAACGACAATAACAAATGTTGAGAATTGATACTGCGACTATCCTAGTGGAAAATACTTTAATGTGAGTGGAATAAATGAAAAATAAATGTATAAACCTTGTTTATACTCGGAAACAAATTAGACGCGAAGCTTTAATTCCTTGTGGTCGAGTTGCTATTTATCCCACTCATTCTTTTTGTGTTGAGTGTTTAACAAGAGTGCAAAGTTCACCTACTTTAAAAGTCTTAGGTTTAACCCGACCAAGGTTTGAACCAAGGTCTCTCGGACGCCGAGAGAACACTCTACCACAAGGCCACAGCTCCGATTATTTATTTTTTATTAATTATAACTATTATTTTTGATTTCATCGACTGATTGCGCTAAAGAGGAATGATGGAGTGTTCCCACCGTCAGACATAAATTGTTCACAAATATTGGAATATACTAACTCTACTTGCAATTTAGATTCGAACTTGACCAGATCTATGGGAGGATCTTCCATAAGTCCATTTAACCTTTTACATGAAGCACATATTCATGTCGGGGTGAAATTACCATGACTAGCCGATCCGTTTTCAATATAATAATGATAAATAAAGTTTATTGAGCATGAATAAATACCTCAGTAAAGACAATCATGACGCTACAATTTCGAAACGATTCAGACAATTATCACATCGCATAATTATGTTCATTCCAAAACAAACGATTAAGAAAAAACAATCAAGTAACTGCATAAAATTCTAGACCTGCTGTTATGAAGTTTACTCAAAGACACAAAAAAGGAATTAGAGTAAGCAACAGCAGCACAATGGGAAAGTTGAAATTTTTGAGATCGCGTCATAACTGGAAAAACACATTCATCTAGACAATGGTTTTGTGAAAGTTTTTAAGAGTGTATACTGATGTCATTAAGACTAAGCCTTGAAATCTAAACGGGATTTGCGGGAGAACCTCTCCGTGGTCCATAATTGGCTCCATGGACCCTTCCTTCAAATCATCCTTTAACAGGTGATCCATTAGGTCAGTAATCAGAAACAGCAACAACTCTGAGTCCCCATTCGCACTCACCTGACCAAGAAATTGAATCAAAGTACGCAATGGAATCAACTAGAATAATAAGACAATAGGCTGTCAGTATTGCCTTGAGCTGACTTTTGCCTTCCATCAGATCGAGGAATGAAGGTGTGAGTTTGTTTCCAACGAAAAGAAATTCATATTTGAAAGTTTTCGCTGCTGTGATTTAATAAGAATAAGTTTTCCAGAAGGATAGATACTACTACTAGGAGATGCTAATACTACTGATTAAAATAAGATGAAAATAAGATTAAAATAAGAGTTGTCTGACGTACCGATGACTTGGACCAGATGAAAAACATGGAAGACACAGCTGCAAATAATTGTCCAGTCTCTACAGTCGGTTGCTTGATCCAACTGGTCCTGTGTCTGTCGACATACCGAATCAGAAGTGGATAGAATGCGAACATATTCCTTACTAACATCTCAACTTTGGCCTGTAATCTTTCTTCAGCCTCTCCAATATCACTGGACAATCCGCTTCGTTTCTCAGCCTGGTAGGCTTCATCTTCGTGTTCTACGGCTACTGCAGCTTCTTGTAGTTTTATTGCTACCGGTAGGAAGTGCTGGCCGAGCATATCATCGGGCGCATTGGCGACAATCGGCTGAGTTCGTGCTGAAATTGGAGAAATAGTGCAACTGCTTGTATCTCAAATAAGAAAATGTAACAATGAATGAAAATCGTTTGCAACAACATTAACATTTCTGCATGTCATTCGGTCATACAGGGTCCGGCAAAATGATCTGACACATTTGTAGGTTTGATAAAAGGCAAATAAAGTAAAAAACTAAAAGGTGTTTCTATTTTTGAAAAGTACATATAATGCCATTCTTTTATTAAATACCATTTTGTTTTGCTTCTTTAAGCTGTTGTTTTTTGTTTATTTTTTAACTGCAGCCATGAATTGGACTGGTGAGCACCGCGCTTTCATTGTGAAACGTTTATCAAAGCAAGCGAATCTGTAACTGTAACACAACGAGCCTTCCGTTTGCACTTCAAACTTGGTAGACATGATTACACCCAGCTCGAAGCGCGACCTTGTTATGGGCTAGCATCTTTAGAGCTACTGGATCTGCATTGAAACGAAAGTCAACTTGCCGACCTTGCACCGCCACAACTCCAGAAAATGTGGCAGCAGTAAGAGCTTCAGTTCAACAGTCACCACGCCGTTCGACATTTAGACGCACCCAGGCTCTTAGGCTTTCCGAAAGAAGTTTGCGAAGAATTCTTCACAATAATCTTCAAATGTATCCATACAAAATGATGTTAGCACAGAACTCAGCGAAAGAGGCACTGAAACTCGCAGAGCATTGTGTTTAGAAATTCAACATGTCCCCGATGCAGCGGCTAGGTAGTTTAGTGATGAGGCACATTTTCACTCGTGTGGCGCAGTGAATATGCAAAACTTCAGATACTGGGCCGTGAACAACCCTCGTGAGTTGCATGAACGTCCTTTGCATTGTCCTCGAGTGACTGTATGATGTGTTGTGGCAGAATTCGGTACATGGAGTGCTCCACGATATGGACAATGTTTGGCTTCAGCAGGATGGGGCAACAGCCCACACTTCTCGACGTGCGATGGGGATTCTGAGGGAGATGTTCCCTAGTCATTTGATCTCATTGTGTGGTGACATCGGTTGGCCAGCCCGTTCATCTGATTTAAATCCGTGCGATTTTTTTCTCTGGGGATACCTTAAGTCAAAGGTATACATTAATCGCCCTCAATCTATTGAACAACTTAAAGATGCAATTCGTCAAGAATTTACTGCCATTCCACATGAAATAACCAAACGAGTTATAGACAACTTTCGTGAACGCCTTCGACAGTGTGAGGACAATAATGGATCCCATTTGACTGATATAATTTTTAAAACAGAATGAAACAGAATGGCATTATATGCACTTTTCAAAAATAAAAACACTTTTTAGTCTCTTTACTTTATTTGCCATTTATTTAACCTACAATGTGTCAGATCATTTTGCCGGACCCTGTACTTATCTTATTACACATCATCATGATAGAAACGTCGCTAGTTGATCGACCTAAAAATGCATTCTTTGACTATTCGTAGAAGCCAAGAGTCTGTCTTCAACAACACTAATTTCTCTTCAGTTTTTGGATTCCTCGTTCCTGTCACCTATTTCTTCTAACTTCGAAGGTGAATCCTCTCTATCTGCCACATGTCCTTCAGGCGTGAGGACTACGGAGAACGTTCCTGATAACGAGCAAGATTGATGAAGGGTCTTCGGGATTCAGCATTAAACAGGTGCAGAAAACGAACCGGAGTTGAGGAGATAAGTAGTGAACTTTCCATAAGAGCAGCTATGTCCCTCGTCGGCTTAATTAATTGTCTCCGTACGCCTGCATCCATTACTTCATTCATCTCTGGGGTCTCGAAGGACGCTGCAGGATTACTGTTAGTTTGACACAGGCGTAGTGGGCTATATTTTTGTCACTATCGGTCATGCCATAGACATTCGAGTGTATCATATGCATTGCTTTTCACTGACTTCAGACTGCTGCTGCTTGAAAACTCTTGAATTTTATGTCACTTAATTTCAGCAGCACGTCACAACGGACAAGATTATCTGTCCTAACGCTAGACAGGTGTATGTCCCTAACAGTAGAGGTTCCAATAGCTCAACTCATTTACATGTACTCGAGATTCTACTAAGGGATTAAAGTAATTATACCACTTATTATTTTTAAAAAATATAGAGTGGCTTATTCCAGTGATGAAAATCATGCGATAGTTGCATTTTACAACCTGCTTCAGAACAATTGAATAAAAGAGTTCAATTCGATTAAAGTTCAATTGAATTCAGAAAAGTTCATCATTAGACACATGTACAACACATTAATAATAAGCAAAAAGTGAGATGGTTATGTTTACGAGTTACTGAAAGCAAAGGCACTGTTAAAAGGGCAAACGAAATCGTTCCCTTTCATTACCAGTATGCACTTAGTCTTTTCTTTGTTGAGCATCAAACCGTGAGATTAAGACGAAAGATCGATACTGCTCATTTCGGATTAGATGGTGATGTTCAAATCAGCAATTTTTGACACTGTGATTGAAACAAGGATGTCATCAGCGTATTTGAGGACTACGATATCGTCAGACGTAGGCTTTAGTGATCCCATACGCGTGGAAAAAAGCAAAGAGACACGGACGGAGCCTTGTGGAACCCAAGAAATGATTTTGTAGACTACACTGAAGACAACAATTTTGAAATTGTCTCGAAAGCATCGGTCACACAAAAACGAATTGACCAATATGACGAAGCCAGCAATAAGGTTTTCCTTTCAGCAAGGTATTCAATAGCGCAAAATGGTTCATCAAGTCAAAGGCCCGTCTTAAATCGAATGGGAACAACACTACAGGCTTCATAAAATTCTAGCTTAAACGTTACGAAGTCATGGAACGTGATAGAAGCTTTTAGGATATTTGAACTTTGTTCATCAGCATATTGATAACTTTCGTCGATATTCTGCAAATTATCTGCAATTGACTTGGCAGCTATGTTTTCAAGCATCTTTCGAGGGAAATAAATTTGAAATTATCGCAATCCAGTCTTTTAGAGTTTCGGATAGATACAGCATCTACGCATCTCCATAAATCGAGAAATTCGCAGTTGGATACAGAAATACGGAAAATGTGAGTCAGAGGGTTCACATCGTCACATTCGTGGATGATCTCGACTGATGAGAGATTGTCGATTCCGGGTAACTTGGACTTCAGTGACATCATGATAACGAGGAAAATATCAGGCGAAATATTTGGTTCCCATGCAAAACATCCCTTCCAAATATGGTTCATCACGAATTCTTCACTTTCATGAGAGAAATGGAATTTGTATGAAAAGGCAGACTTCTCTGCAGCTATGACTGGATGGCAATATTTCGAGGTCACGGATTCAACAGCAGTACAAAATCAAGAGGGGATCTCAAGTTGTGGATATAGCAAACCACAAACTATTTATCTGTCTAGCTAAATGCAAAGTCATTTGCTACTCCCGCAATTGGAGATCTCCTCTTGATTACTTATTTCTTACTTCCCCGATTTTCGTCCTTCTCCACGTCAGAAAATGAATGGTTTAACGTCAGTACTCCCCCATACTGAGGGCTTGGACGTTGCTGACATACTTTAATCTGGAGCGTTGTGATCTTTTAGTTTGGATGCCCTTCCTGACGACTTCCAATAACACTCTTGGGACTCGACCACTTCTCCGCGGGATCGCTAGGCCAAGCACTTAACCACTGTGCTACGGAGACCTTTCCGATAAGGAAAAATCAATGATGCCCCTGATACTACTGATGTCACATCTGATCAAGCAAATAGCATCATTTCCAAATTGGAGATTTTGTTGACTTTACACCCATGTTAATGAATACAGTAGGGATTTTCGGGTTTATTTTGCTTGTAGAAGAGAAGCATTAGAGAAAAAGAAAATGTGAATTATCAAAGGTACTGAAATGTCTCTTACTTGCTATTCTCGTCATCCAAGGCGCATGAACTGATTCGATATTGTTGCGGATAAGCTTGAGGACATTGCCAAGGACATTGTTCATTTGAGTAGTGGTGACAGAGGTGATCGTGGTTTCTTCGTTTTCGCTACCTCGCGACCACCAGAACGGTAGATATGAACATAACATTGGCAAAGTAACCTCTATCACATGCGGAGCTTCGTCATAAGCTCGAGCCTCTCCTGATGCTGCCAATTCTGCAATTTCATCCACTATCTTTTCCAATTCTGGAAGGGTCTTTGATAGCTCCGTCATCACTTCTGCAATTAGAATGATAAATTGTTTTTCGTCAGTCATCATGAAATCCATAGAAAAGGGTGTCCGCGCATATTTGAATGAAAATTTCCGGCTTTCTGCAAGGAAATTTTACTCAAATTCACGCGTCAAATTTAAAGGAAAATTCCATCCTGAAAATCTACCAATAGTTCTATGCCTAAGGAGTTTGCATGCCATGAAATTAATATTATTGACAAAAAAGGATTGTAAGGTGTCGTGAAATTGGTTGAATTTTTAAAGGTGCAGGTGATTCCAAATAAAAAGAATACCAATACCGGTATAGTGCATTGAAAGTATGTATCAGGCTACATTAAATATCTATAAAAGATGAAAATATAATCGATGCCAACAAATTTAATGCGAGCGGATTGGGAGAATGAAATAGAGTAAGCACAGAATTAGTCAGGTTGTATCTTCTTCTGTTTCACTAGAACGGAAGCATTGGAAGATGTAGTGCCTACGAAATAAATCAATCTGCTGACATAATACTATAGCAATCGAACAATGAGCAGCCAGTTCAACATTAAACACGCCAAATTGTGCGAAGTTTCAGTGACTGTTATCAACCGGATCACACAGCGAAGAGACACAGTCGATGTTAAGTTCTACGGAGAAGTTTGTTAATGCTTTTTCGTGTACCTGCTAACTTTTTTAATAATGATCAGAGGGACCAACATTATCGAGAAAACTTTTGACCGGTTGATAACAGTCACTGAAACTTCGCACAATAGTCTTTGGCGTGTTTAATGTTGAACTGGCTGCTCATTGTTCGACAGATTGTCGGCAGATTGTGCCATTTCATAGCATTGCATGTTCCAATGCTTCCTTTCTAGTCAAACAGAAGAAGAGACGACCGGACTAATTCTGTGGTCCAATGTGTTCAATTTTCTCGAAAATGTATAATTCCACCTGTCTGAAGATGACCTACAAGTAGCTATAGGTCGCGTAGATCGAATTGCATGAAGCTTTAACGTCAATACTCCTCAATAGGGGGCTTGAACGATACGGACTTACTCAGACTTGGGATAGAGCGTTGTGGCACGTAAGTCACGATGACCTCTCTGAGGCTTCCCATGATATTTTAGAGGCTCCACCTTTGGACCAAAAGATCACTATGCCAAAACGCTTAACCAATGTCCCATGGAGACAATTGCATAGATCGAAATATATCCAGAAATAAAATGTACTATGTAAAGAAGTAGGATCAGTCTCTATGCATCTCCAATTATCGAAGCAATCATCAACCAAGTCGTTTTCAGCATGATAAAATACAGCATCGGCATGTAGACAACTCCAATTTCAACTGAAATCTCTGATTTCTGATCAGTACTAACATTTAGAACCACTGAAGTATTGGAAGTAATGTCTTCGATATGCAACAGTTATCGTAGCGATTGTTTTGTTATTCTAGCGGTTGAGTGGATTTGTGACATTCGTTTTTACTGATTCGCAAAATTTAGCGACACGAAAACGGTTTACTACTCGCGTGTTGCTCTGCGCCTTACCGGTTATTGTACTTTCATATTATATAACCCATACTGGTCTACAGCATCCGACCTGTCCTTGCAAATGCAATATACGCTCGCATGCGTGTCTGTCTATGTTAAACTTACCCACACTAAATGATTGAATAACTTTCCGATAAATGAATTACTAGAATTGATTACTAGTAAATGAATAGTAAATAATAATGAAGAATTATACTTAATAAATAAAGTAGAATAATAATGACTTGATTTGCTAGTAAAAGCCAAATTTTTATTTTGTATTGAAAACATCGAATAAGTACACATTTTTAAACATGCAATACTGTCCCATTATATGCTGATTTGCTTGAAAAGTAGCAGCACCGGTACTCTTTGACTGTGATTGAGTTAAGTCCTGATAATAGACGTGCCGGGAACTAAATCAAACGAAACAATTGCTGTTTCCGTAATGTTTATAAATGCCACTCATAATTGAGATGAGCATGAAAATTGCAGAGTGCCAATGATCTCCGGCTATCAAAAAATTTTCATGCTTAAGACTACCTTAATTCGTACGGGACGTCGTAGACTACGTGAGAATAGCTCGCGGTCCGAACTTGCCGACATTACTTTAGATAATGCGTGCACTTAATCGTATGGATAATGAGTTCGTTCCACTATGTTCATCAGCCAGTTTTGCATGCAATATTTTCATATTCCTCAAAATATTGACAAATGACTGTTTACAAATATCAATACCTCTGGCTTCAAGACTGTGTTCACCAAGATCGCCTTGGATACCATAATTGATTGAGTATTTGTTGTAAGAATTGAACCGCGGTTCCAGGAAAGCAACAGGAAACGTGCTGGCGAAGGCTGCGACGCATTCTCCCAACAATGGACGATGTCTGAAATGGAAATTGTTCAATTATGACGGAAGCCTTTCTCATCCACTTATTTCGTTGTCAGCTCTGCGATGCAAGAGCATATGGAGAAATGACAATATTGAATTGTTAACAAAACGTGAAAAGCTCGTCGTACTTTCATGGAAATCGATGACGGTGGAGTGGACTTTTAGATTGCATGAAGAAATGAATGGAAAAAAGACCTCGAAAATATTTACAATACTCCACTGTACATATCAGATTTGAATCAAAGCAATGAAAACGATTTATAAAACAAATACTAAATGGACAACATTTTAATCAGACTTCCACGAATGCATAAACAGTTCTTGAAAACTGACGGAGGCTAGCTCAATTGACTTAAAAAGTAACTATTTGCAATGCACGAGGATATGAGCATGAACAAACTTGGTTGTGTTTAAATACCTTTTTTATACATGAGCGATGTGTTGCAATCGAAGAACGCTCAACACAGCTGCACTGAGAGTTGTTGTTGAAACGCAAGAATTGAATAAGCACTCGCTTCCCAGAAACGGATCAAAAATTTCGATAAAACTTTTTTTTGAAAATACTAGTTTGAGACTAATCTTCATGTGATGCCGTTTTTATTGCTTTCTATTAATTTCTACTAAGCGTGGTTATTTTGTTGATAATAAGATTGAGTCATCATATTTGCAGTATTTCCGATTTATAAAAAACATTTTGTCACTCTCATATGAATAAACATCATAGTTATCTATAACACAAATATAGACAAGACCGGATATGCGATGTCAAATAATCATTTATCTTATGACTACACTTGATGTTCCTACCGAATACTATTTCTCTCTGATAGCCACTTTGCCCAAGCAAATGACCGCAAAGTAATCAATGCACAGAGAAGTAGACTGTTGATTAATTGAGCGATTATTGACATGATATAATTAGACAGTCAGTTCACCGTCGCCGAATACGACTTGCTGTCAATACTACTGGCTATGACAGTCATCAATATACACAGTCAAATGCAGAATGACATCTAGTCGGCTTTATTTACTTATGCAGATACATCAATAAGCATGAAAAGAGCACTGAAGCAGGGTAAAAGCAATAATATTGAATACAGGATTATTTTTTACTGAGCTTATTATGCACACCTTATTGTACAACACAAAATTACTTTCTGTTGGTCTGCTGATGCATTCAGCACGAGAACCAATGACTCTCCTCCTTCATCATTGACTGCAATTGGTAGGCCTATAATCACTAACTATATCGCTGGGTTGCTTTGAAGCCTGATCCCTGTCGGACACAGTGTAAATCATGACTATTCGATTACTTAGATATTTCAGCCAGCCTTGCATGGTTTCATACACGCTGCTAAGATCACTGACAGACACTATAACAAGGGTAAAAAGTGCATTGAGTGTGCATGTTCTGGAGCGTAAGTGAGGACATTGTTGACGTTGATGTGGATATTCTTGAATATGTGAGGGAATCGCTAGATACTGCTTTGTTGGACAAAGCATAGCAGACCGTTGATGAATCGGTCTGTTGAGTTGTCTGAATGGCAAGAACTCCATTCAGACCTGAATGGCCGTATACAAATTTTTTTGTATTTATCTATTAAACAGGGTGTTCACTATCTTCTTGCGGATTTTTGTTAGTAATATTTCTCTGAATACCAGCATATTAATGGTCGAGACTTGAAGCGACCTAGATTGAAAGCACTGCTTTTAGTATTTAGTGATATTCCTCAACAAAAGAGGGACTTCTTTTAAACAGTCCGGAAGAAACACTACTGCATGCTAGGTAAGGCATTCAAGCTACATGGCGGAAGACGTCGAGGGAAGACGCGTGGGATGCTGAAAATTCGCACGCCTGGTAAATCTGTACAAAAGTCCATAGGCCCTAACAACCTGTATCCGGAATACCGCAGGTTCTTGATATTCCTAAAAATATACGAAAGGATACTTATTTGCAGATGGACTGCACATCTGGTTGCCTTTATAGCCTCAAGGTATCTTCCATCACAGAATGTCTGTTATTTATAAACAGCCTACTATCCGCTCAAGAATGTACATATTGACATAGCAGGCTGGTACCTAACCAACACATTTCGACTTTATTGATTAAAAAAGCATCAATGAAGAACATCAAAGTTACTTTAATTGCTTAATTCAGTCAGCATCTCATGCACATAATTAGATTGTTTAATCGTATCACTTTGCTAGAAGTGCAAACTGATTCAAACAGATGGCACATGCAGGAACTTAATAAGTGTGCAAAAAGAAATTTTTAATACCTTGCAGAGATAGGAAAAAGTCGTGCGTCGCTTGCGGATTGCTCTGAATTCCTTCAAAATGCTCCGATCGCCACGACTCCTTCAGATTCGAAGAATTCAGATCATTGCGCAAACGTGTTCTCGATAATGTTGGGCCTTCCGATCATTTTTAAAAAAGTTAGAAGGCGCATGAAATAACGTTCACAAAATTCTCTGTAGAGCTTGACATCGTCTGTGTCTCTTTTCTGCATAGAAATAGACTGTTGTTTATCTGAAGTTGACTAGAATGGAAATTGACTCAAGGTCGCGGCACATCCGGGGGAACTAAGTTGGGGCATGAACCACCAATGAAATGCTTAGAATCGCACATGTGACTGATTCTAACCCAATCATACAGCCGTTGACAAGCGAATCTAAGTCAAAATGCGTGCGATTTTTGTGCCACTATTGTGTATTGCATGAAGCTTTACTTCTATTCTAGAGGTTTTATTGTTATCAATTTCTATGCTTTTCTGTGTGATCCTGTTGATAGGTCATTGAAACTTTGCACAATTTGGCGTGTTTAATGTTGAACTGGCTGCTCATTGTTCGATTGCTATGGTATTTAGTCTGGAGATTGTGCCATTTCAATAGCGTTACATGCTCCAATGCTTCCCTTCTAGTCAAACGGAAGACGAGACGACCTGTCTAATTCTGTGATCTCATGATATCAATCATGAAGAATTTTCATTCTTCTGATAAACTTTCATATTCTTCAGTTTTAGCAACTACAAGAGTCAACATGATTGATTTCAAAGGATATCCTGAATGTTTTATGTCGAGTTTGGAGAAACATCCCTCGACTTGTTATCTAAATGGCACCAACTGAGCCTTTGTGTCTTGGAATGTTCGTTATTGTATGGCGACAATTTTCTGATTGGCTTGATTATTGAATTCACATATAAAGGAAAAAATTATATTGAGAGATTACCATCATTATTCAAATGAAGAGTCAAATATTATTGAGAAATTATTATAATCCGTCATGCGTTTGTCACATCGGAATCACAATTCCATGTCGGAATCATAATACACAAATCTTTTCATTATTAGCTTTTGATTATTATTATTATTAAATCTTCATCACGGAAATGTTCAACAAAACATTGTCATCTTTAAAGAAAAAGGATACGTATTAGCAGATAGACTAGAGATTTGGCTGCCTGTTACCTAGATACATTCCACCACAAAATGTCTGTTATCTTAACAAGTCTGGTATCTGCCCAAGGTTGTCGTCATTGACCTATGCAGACTGTCACCTTGCTAACACATCTGAACTTTCTCAAGAGATTTAAATCAAATCAAGAACTTCATACCTAAAAAATCAATAGCGAATTGCAGAGTTTCAGTCAAACGGGTTTCGTGTATTATTTTATCTGTTATTTCGGAAAGAGCAACTGAGCACTGATCAGTCCAAAGCCAAGTAGAAGGACGCCGAGCAAACTCACTCCTGATCAGTGTGGTCGAAAAATGCCTTTGTAAGCACATCACAGATTTGGAATCGACTTCCACATGACTCTTTTCCTGACTAATACACAATTTTAATGTTGAACAGAAATGTGTGCGAAAAGAATTCATTTAGCTTAAAAGTTCCGTTATTTCATATTGTCTATTAACACAATGCCTTTATTTCTCCTGAGTAATCCTTCAGTTCTATCATTAAAAGCAAACTCAGCGATAAAGATGAAAGGTCTAAAAAAAGAGTTAAATGAGTTGAGGACAGCTTACAATTCATTTTCCTAAAGATTATAGAGTGCGTTTATTGAAACCACATAAATAATTTACTCACAATGGCTTCATTTTGATAAGGATAATTTAATTTCCTCTACGAAAACAATCAATTCCACTTAAATTTCTTTATAATTGGTAAGACAATTAAAACAGTGCAATCCTTGTTCCGATACATTGTTCATCTTATTTCTATTTTACAAATGCAATACATTCATCACCTATTTTAGCATAGATATCGAGTAATCTTGGAAATTCGAATTTATGTAAATACTACTTATCAAACATGTTAGTGTTAAGTAATGGCATATTAAATTAGTGCTTTTGTGCTTTTTAATGATTTACAAATACTTGCAATAATGAAATTGACTCTCTTATTTCTAATTTCATTAAAATGCATCTGTACTTGTAGAACATCATTATACATATCATTGCAACAGCTTCTTCTGAAGGAAATTCTTTTTTCTTTTTTTGGAAAGATTTTTTTTATGCATTCCATTCCAAACCAATGTCTTATTCAATATCGCCTTGTACTCAAGCGTGACTTCTCTGAGCATTTAATCATCTTGGCATCATACATAGTAAGAGAGTTCATGCACAAAACTCTGCAAAATTTTATGATGATTCAAAATTCTGTGAAATGATTGATCTGACCAAACAAAATTAGGTTTGGGAAAGTCAAGTTTTGCACTAATCCATGAAATATACAAAAAAGTTAACCAATGTATTTCGCTGTTCACACCTTAGCTATTATCATTCGCCTATATAATCCCTTGATGATGACTACGGTGTGAATGAACGAAATGCATTGCTTAACTTTTTTGCACATTTTGTGGACAATTACTAAACTTGACTTTTTCTAACATAATTCGGCGACCAGCCAAGGCGTAGTCTCTCTAATCTGACCAGTATTTTAATGGCAATTAATGAGAGAGAAGGTACAACCCCACAGGGATCTCAATGCCCTTCAGCACCCGCGGTAGATGGATAAGATACAAAAACATACAGATCAGCAGTACACATTATTCATAGCTGATTTATGGGATATTTAGACACAAGCTTCGAAATTAATGGATTGAAAAGGATTGATGTGGTTTATCATAAATTGTTATAAATATATAGAATGTCAAGAAGACATTCAAAAGATGTTTTACTTCGCAAAATTCTATACAGTGGGAGATTACAAAAGCTACACAGTCACAACGAAAAAAGATTGACGATAAAGGTCTGTCGTAGCATATTGAATATCCGGTAGTGTGAGAGTTACTGACATCTCCTAAATTCACGCGCGAGCGTCACATTACATTTAAAATGATGATTGCCACCTAGCATCAATAAAACGGCAATTGTGAAGCTGCAGTTCCAGTTGTCTTGCAAGCTACGGAAATTCAATTTGCTTATGGATCTACAAATGTTCCCGAGTTTGACACACTTAATGACGTAATGATGTGACATTTATTTAATAACTCAAAATGAGATTTGTCATTCTTATGACTGTGATTGCACTTTTAGGGCAGATTTCTCCCACAGCAGATAGAAATGCGCTATTTCTGGGAGTAGCTGGCTTGGCTGACTTTGAAGTTAATGAAAGCGTCATGACAACGAGTTTTATTGGTGCAGTTAAGCAAACACGTTTTTATGCTTATATGTATTATGATATTCACAGAATTTCTTATGGGTGCAACACGGTTTCAGTAATTTGATTCTTCTAAAGATATAGCACCATTGACTTAGATGGTCATCAACAAACATCTCTAAAGTAAAAATAATAAGGCTGTGCACGACTTTAGGGAAAAATGTCAGTTGCTCTCGGATAAAAGAGAATGACAAGTATGAAGTCAATAAAAGACACCAACACCCCCGATTCCCAACCGCAATCGCCATATTGACTCGCACTTAACAGCTGTCATTCTCTTCAGATATGCAATATATTGGGACAGACCTTTGTTGTGACGCATCGAATGAATGTCATGCTGGAATGCTGTCTCACTACAGCCTGAGTGCTGCCTTTTGCATTCTGTCAATACAATCGGAAAAATAAGGTGTCGATCACTTATTCTCCCTTCACTCGTTTCCCTTTGTACCGCTATAGTCCGGTAACCCAAACGATATTCTTAAGGGAGCAAATCCGGGAATGAGACTTTCACACAATGTGTGCCCTATGGCTGCTGCGAATCTGTGTGTCTACCGCGTTCTACCCGGTTCCTCTTCTTGTCGAATAGGATTGAAGTCTTCAGCAAAAATGAAGATTTCTATGCTTTCCCTGATGTGATGAAGTGATACGTACGAAAAGCACATAGCCAGAATTTTTGACAGAAGTCATTTCGTATCATGTCCATGTGCTATTAACATCCCTCTGGTGTATGATGTGAGAATGAGGTCAAAAATGGGGCTGAAATAGGCCAGGATGTTGTGATTGTCACTATAAGGATCCTTACTAAATCTGCATATGTTTAGCTTCATAAACAAAGGTTCATGATTCTGTGTCAAAAATTATGTCTCTTGATTTAGCCACAGGGTGTACATCATATTCTGTGAGCAGAATTTCCAGCCTCTTTCTCAGCAGAAACTAGCTATAGCTGCCAGGATATCAGCTGGCCTAGTGAAGAAGGTGCGAGATCGTCTGCACCGCGGACTTCAGTTCGATTCTTGGGTCAGGGAAGTGTGGTATAGGAGTCAAATGTGCTAGGATATTTGATTGACTTAGAAGTTGTCACTCTCTTAGATATTCAGAAAAGTATTTTTTCGACAAAACATCTATTGAACCTAAGAAGCACGCAAAACATGCACAAAATTGCTTTCAAATCCCAAATCGTCATTTTGATTTAAGTATCTCCCTTTCATTTAATTGTAGTGTCTTGAAAAGCAGATTCAGTTTTAGCACACTGTGAATTTGTTTTTATGTTGTCTTCGTTAGCAGAAAAAGAATTTGGGTCTACATGTCCAATTTGCGTCGAGTACATCTCGCTATGTTCATGACATTTGCGGGATAAACTGTCGTAATTTTGAAAATTTACTTCTCAAAGTTGTGTCCCAGTGACCTCAAGGTCGAAAGAAGTGGTGACTATGATAAATCCATTGAAAATTTGAATGTTAGAACTAACATTGTTTTCCTGTGATGCTGTTAACTGTTCCAGATAGCCTCAACCCTTGTAAGATGCGTATTCGAAGATGTATTCGCGAGTCAAATAATTAGAATTCTACGCTTCTGCTCGCATTTTTAGCATTTCATTGAATGCCACACTAAAGATTGTAAACATTCTTCTTCACAGTTCTTTTGTTTAACATCTATGTTGTGGTGACACACATATCCTGTGATGAACTTGTCACAAAAATTTGACATTTTTTCATGTAACGAGCTTTCCGATCGTTGTAGGTGCCACA
Organism: Prostheceraeus crozeri; assembly: GCA_907163375.1. Classification (NCBI taxonomy): domain Eukaryota; kingdom Metazoa; phylum Platyhelminthes; order Polycladida; family Euryleptidae; genus Prostheceraeus; species Prostheceraeus crozeri. The sequence continues at coordinate 105,936 of CAJQUW010000896.1, read as the reverse complement.
GGGTCCGCTTTCTCTGCAGCAGGGGTCCGCCAACCATGGCATGCAGGAGATAAGAGGATCCGTCGATTTTGTTTGCCTTGCCGGCATGCCAACTAAGTAGGGTCCAATCGGTTTTGAATACAACTGCTCGCCAGATCTTTAGCTGTTCGAAGATCTGCGCCATTGTGCCACGGATGAAAGATCTCCACTGACTTCCCGTCGTTTACCGGATCAAGTCAAGTATCGGTTAGCAGTCCTCATGTTCTGCAGTTGCAATCATTTAACACCGAAATACCTTACAAATGACATTCACAAAGTCTCTTCAATCCCAGGTAGATCTCGTCTACGCTCAGCAGCGGATGCTTCTCTGGTGCTAGTGTCTTCTACTCGTCGTTCTCCTTTGTGTGTCCGTTCTTTTTTGGTGACAAGACTTCAAACTTGGAATATTCTCCCTTTCATTTGCGTCATACTAATTCAAGAGACATCTTAAGATACGCAAATTCTCTGTCTTGAATTATTTTATGAATTTCTTTTGTTCTATTCTCCATGTACAGTGGTCTTGAAGACATGTAGTGATATGCCACTTTAATGCAATTCTATTTCTCTTTGACTTTCTATTCTCTTCTATTTTTCTATCTTTCTATTCTCTTTGACTCGACTTGAACTATGATCTTCAGTCCTCTAAAAGATGGACTAAATTTATATAATTCCGAAACATTTGTGTATATTTTGTAATGCTTCACATCATTGGAAGTTTAATCAATTTTGACATCTACTGATTGAATAGATAATTAATTTTGATCGATTTAAGTCGCCGCATCCTGGTAAATATGCGTTCTTCAAATAGCACTACAAAAGCAACTGATCGGGTGTAACTGATTCAAAAGTAGAAATGGTGAACTTCATTCGTAGTAATTCTTTTCATTCTCCAATTGCAATGTTCTCTGTCCAGGAGAGAATTAAAAATCCTTCACTACTGCAGTGCTTGTGAATGTAGCCAATCATCTATTTTGGATGGACAGAAAATGGTATAGAAGAGCAATTAATAACAAATACCTTCTATAGTTGTTACTCATTTCAACAACTGAATGTCAATGAGAGATAATTGAATGTGAAAAAGTGAGCAGGGATTTTACGGCAGAAAACTAGCGATTAGGAGCAATTATCACGATTGAGTTACTGAGTGAACACGTAGACTCATGGGTGGTTCATTACCTAAGGCAAATGACAAGCTGCATAACCGCAACAATGAAGCTGTTTGAGTTATTAACAAACATCCGTTCAACAATCGATTGCCATTTCATTTTCGACATGCAATTTACTCGACTGACTTTCTGTGTAAGGTAACAAATACCCTTGAGTAGGCGTCAATCTAAGTTATCAGACATATCTGCGATTGATGGAAGGCTAAACTTGACTTCATGCGACTCTACAGGAAGCAGAAAATTATTGTTATCATTACAAATAGGAATAAATTGTCTTTTCAAAGGATATGAAAGATGAAAATGTTATAAATTTTGCAATCTAATTTGTCAGTGGGATGAAGAATCTGGAACTTTTCTGTCTCACCACTTTGTGAGAAGAATCTTACAGAATGAAATGAATTCATCATTTCCACGTTGATTTCATGATAAAGCTGAGAAAATCATGGCAAAGTGTTTGAAAGCAGACAATTCTATCCTGGCAATAACAGTTATTTAAAATGTCATCAATTATCAATGACAAAGATAACAATTTTTATATTTCGAGTTGGAGCAATCTCTCGGAATTCTAAATTTTCAGTTAGGGCTGCGTTACCATCCTCGATGTGATTGCAGGCGATATGACACTTAAGCCAAAATTTCATTCGATAAAACTTGACATTTTCTAAACTGACTCAAATACTCCCTTTTAAAAGCTACAACGGCGCTGAACTTCTACAAAAATGCAAGCTCTTTGAAGTCTGAATGCACAGTCAATCATTGATGTATTCGTGCGAAGTTTTCTGAGAAACATTATGTTATCACAGGTATTGAACCTTGCCGATCACAAATCGCTGCTTGCACGTTCTACCAAAGCACATGTACGTGTAGGTGCCACTGGACCGGCGGCCGGGCCGGTTTTAGTAACACCGGCCGCCGGTTGTGTATTGTGAAGACCGGAGGCCGGCCAGTCAATTTAATTAAGTCCACATCGACCGCGAACGACTTAAAATTTTTGAATACAGTGCCTAGCCAATCAGCTACAACATCAAGAACATGTAAATGTAACATAATAATAATAATAATAATAAGTGTATATTTGAAAAACAAATCAACATAAGAAATCTCCAATGGGAATCGGGGAGATTTTAAGAACAGAAATGTCATGCGATGCGAGCGTATTTGTTCAACAAGTGCTATTATACAATACTGAACACGATAGCACAAAACCCTTTCGCCTTCTCATTGTCTTCACTTGAGGCAAGATCAGTCTTGAGCTCCGTTTCGATCGAATTGGGAGAAGATGATTCAGAATATGGTTCGGATCATCTAGAATTTGGCGGAATAGTAGTTCATTCCTTCGTTTGTCGACATCGAGCATAGAACATTCACTACAAGTCCTCACATTGAAACCATGAATGATTCGGAAAGCTCTCTTACATAAAATTTCAAGCTTTGAGTTCAAGACACTGCCTGGATTTATAAATACTGCCGAGGCATAGTCAATTACAGAACGTATGATGCTATTAAAAACAATAACAAGTTGGTCATGAGTCAGAATCGGCTTCAAAATTCGTAGTACATAGAGCCGTTTAGAGACACTAGTAGATACATGTTGGAAATGATGCGACCATGTGAGATTGTGATCAAAAACAAGACCTGAAATCTTCATGGAAGTTACAGACTCAAAATTCGACATAGTTTGTAGGGGTGAACAAGAAAAATTGATATTCATAACTTTCGTCTTGTTTTCATTAATCAACACTCGCTTTTCATGACACCATTTTCTAAAATGGTCGACTTCAGAAGAGAAAAGGGAATTATCGTCTAGATGAGTTTTAAAGACAGGAATAAGTAACGTTACATCATCGGCGTACTTTACCACTTGGACATTCGTATTCAGAGCTTCATAACTTGATAAGTATAATGAAAATAGGTATGGTGACCCCTGAGGGACGCCGCTTGAGACATGTACAAGAGAACTGATGGTTTCGCCTATTTTCACACGTTGCTGGCGATCACATGGGTAGCTGTTAATCCAGTTTACAAAAAAGTTACGATTTGGAATGGAAAGATTTGACAGACAAAACATTAAAAGGTCGTGCGGAACAGATTCAAACGCATGACTCACATCAAAAGTTAAAATTCGAACTGCTTTGACATTTGGTAATTCTAACATCTTGAGTATAGCATAATGGATGGTAATAAAAGCATAGAGTGTCGATGATCTTGATCTGTACGCGAATTGATTACGGTCTTAGGAATTGACAAGAGGATTGCGATAACATTTCAAAACAATACCTTCACAAACTTTATTGATGACAGGCAGCAGCGATACTGGTCTCAAATTCTCCTTACGAACAGGGAAAGCCTTAGGGACCGGGCTCACATTAGCAATTTTACAAACACTTGGAACAGAGCCAGTGCGAAAGGACAAATTAAAAATGCAAGACAAGGATTCACAGATCTGAAAAGCCGAGACTTTCAATAACAAAGGATGAATACCATCACTACCTGGAGCTTTGTGAGTTCGCAGCTTCTTTAAAAGAGAAAACACATCGTCACAAATGCATAACATAATCTCTTCGGGCCGCAAAACAGGAAAATTATCACTGGTCTCAAAAAAACCTGAAAAGAACATGTTAAGGGATTCAACTGCTTGTACAGAATTTGAAAACAATGAAACAATTTGGCTTTGAGAATCATTTGACCTCTTGCCTCGTATGTCATTTTAGAGCTCCAGATCTTCTTTGACTTGTATATTTCGGCCCGAACTTTGATTTTATAGTGACGAAAAAGGGAGAACTTTCCTTTGCGATAGGCTTGCCAGCGTTTGTTGATAAGGTCAATTACTACGGGAGTAATCCACGGTTTGGTTTTTTGAGTGATTTTGATGAAGGAGACCGGTATTTTTGACATGGCTTGTTGAAAAATGTCGTAAAAATGACTTACACTGCTTTCCACATTATCAGAGTCAAAAACATTCGACCAGTCAGACTCCTCGAGATGCTTGGAAAAAGCAACAAGATTTGAGTTTCTAAAATCAAACACTTTCTGTACTTGAGCATCTCTAGAAAATTCGTCAACATTTCTAGCAACTATGACAATCTTGTGCAGGTGTGTTGCATAACCCAGAGGTGGAGCTGTCAAAATTAACAATATCAACAATATCAAACTGTTGTTGAAGTAAGGAAAAATCATATCTATTTAGGTCTCCGCATACAAATATTTCTGCGTTAGGAGTACATCCTAATAGAAAATCAAGCACATCAACAACAAATTCTCTGACTTGATTGAAAGTGTCCGCTCTTAAACCTGGCGGTGTATATATGCACAAAAGATAGGACAAGGAATATGTGACACCTTCAAATTTGATCAAATTATATTCAATACCATAGGGTTTTACAAAAATTGTGCGGAATATGTACAGAGGATGAAGAAGAGGCAGCATAAATAAGAGTGCCACCACTGCGACGTTTATCAGTCAAATCATCCTGTCTGTCATTTCGAAAAATGTTAAAACCATCAATAGAAATCAAACTATCTACGATGTCAGGTGTTAACCACGTCTCTGTTACACATATAAAAACAGGCTTGAGTGAGATACTCAGGGCTCTTAGTTCGTCTAGTTTATAAAACAATGACTGCGCATTGCAAAGGATAAGCCAATTTCTTCTTGCCACTGGAGACCTCATCTCATCTGCTTTACGTGTAGGAACGAGACTTAAAAGCGGATTTAAAAATGTCGTGTACTCCGTCGAACGACAACTCGATCTCTAAGTATGATGACATCCTCGCCGTTATTTTTCCTGCGAAACAATGCTTCTCGAAGCCCTTTGTGGATTTCCCGTTGAAGTAGTGTTCGATCCGGGTTGATGTAGATGCCCCGGAATTCTTGATGTGATCTGAACTCTTTAGACTTTTTCAATATGGTAATCTTTTCCTCTATGCTCTTACATTTCAGTTTCAGTAATCTTGGTCTTTTCGCTGATCCTACTTGACCGATTTGATGGACATGTTCTATATCATGCGTGTTGGGGAGGCTCAAAGCTGAAAGCAACTTCTCACAGCTGACCAAGTCGTGCTGCTTACCATTATCGGTAGAATCAGACAAAGATTCTGGTAAGCCGGAAATTACAAGGTTTAATTTTCTGCGTTCCCTCTCCTCAATTTCAAAAGTCATTTCGTGAAATGCATTAATTTGCTGATCTTTCAATGCCTTTAACTCGATCTCCATGTTCTCATAATTCCTCTTAAGAAGCTCACTGCTCTTTTGTAGTTCAATTACGTCAACTTTGACAGCTGCTATTGTTTGACAATGTTCGTCTAGATCTTGGCTGAAGGTCTGTATGATCTCATTCCTTGTCCTCTCGATCAGACTTGTCAAGTCTTTCATCTTGTTGTCAATCAGTAGTTTGATATCATTTAGATCATAGAAATAAACTGTTTATCTGAAGTTCGCTAGAATGGAAATTGACTCAAGGTCGCGGCACATCCGACGGAACTAAGTTGGGGCATGAAGAACCAATTAAAAGCTTCGATTTACTCATGTGACTGATTCTAACCCAATGATACAGACGTTGGCAGGTGCAGCTAAGTGAAAATGCGTGCGATTTATGTGCCGTTATTGTGCATTGCATGAAGCTTAATTTCCATTCTAGAGGTTTTATTGTTGTCAATTTCTATGATTTAGATTGACTGCGGCTGAACTCGATCCAGATCGCGTGGATCTCTTTACATTCGGTGAATCCGACATTGTAGTTGCAAACAAACGAACAACAAAGAGGAATTAACAATTTTCTAAAAATAGTAAGGCGTATGACGTCTCGAACAATTACGTCACAGAAAATCAATAATCCGATTTTCACCCGGAAGGGGGAGTTGACGGATGATGCGGCGATCAGCTGACAAGACCAAAGCACTGACAATACCAGTGTAACAAGGTAATTAGTCTGACAATACCAGACCTACAAGCATAGAAATCGACAATAATAAAACCTCTAGAACGGAGGTTAAGCTTCATGCAATACACAATAGTGGCACATAAATTGCACGCATTTTGACTTGTCAACGGCTGTATCATTGGGTTAGAATCAGTCACATGTGCAAAACAAAGCTTTTCATTGGTCATTCATGCCCCAACTTAGTTCCCCCGGCGGTGCCGCGACCTTAAGTCAATTTCCATTCTAGTTAACTTCAGTTAAACAATCTATTTCTATGCCTACAAGCGACCACAGCCAATACCCGATGAAGCACTACAGCTTGCAGATAATAGATTGCGAGCAATATTCACAAATGACGATAAAGGAAACACTGAATCTTCCTTATACGTGGAACAGACACAAATAGGAGAAAAATTATTTTCGGATACTCAAAGCTGAGATGATAACGAGACCAGTGATATAATTATTTTACTTATACATGACTTATAACCAAAAGTATAGGCAAAAGCAATAAACACTGACAGGGACGATATCTGACACAACCGCACGACAAAGAGACAGAGAGAATCATGATAATCGGCAACCTATGCTTGTGTTTAAAACCGTGCTTTATCTCAAATAAAGTTTCAAGAATCCTATATTCAAGCTTCCATGGATTTTGTAAGCAGTGCACTCCTTAGCCTATTTACTGTAAAATTATTCCAAATCTTGAATAATTTCACTGCATGGGATAGTTTATACATGTAGAACACGCGGAGCTTGCAATGAATGATGGATTTCAATGCAGTCCAGGGCCTACAATCTGAACATTTAAGAGCGGATCGTGGATAATTGTTTCAGAAGTTAACGCAACGCTACAAATTATGTATGACTTTGTACAGGGGCCGCAACACTCTCGATCTTGGGACACTCACTGAGATGAAAAAGTGAAGACGTATTTGGCGAGCTCTTTGTTTCAAACTCATATACATCAGCTCAATCATCAACAAAAACACAAAAGATCCGAATTAAAACTGCGGTGTAGAGAGTTCTCATCACCGAATTTCCCTTACAAGTGAAGAAGCAAATCTCTTTCATTGAATCATTTCAAATCAAATTTAATGATGCACCTTGCACTTTCGGAGACAAAACACTTCACAACATCAGCAAGCAGTCAGTAATTTGATTGTTCATCTCAGAACTTTCATATTTAGAAAAGCTTTTTATTTTATTAGAGCTTAGATCGTTGACCGTTCAGAACTTTCTTGTGGGAGCGGGATATAGATATAGGCATTATTGTTTTTGTTATTGTATCATTACCATACCCGTTTCCATTTTACTCGTAACTGTGTTTGATTGACCTTGAAAATGCAGTTAACATTACAAATTATATCGTGGGCCAGCAACTGAGTAGATTAGAAATAAGTCATTACGCGCAACAGGTATTCAAAGTACGAATAATTGCACTGCATAATATTGTTTTACAATAGGTTGCTCATCCGGACTACGGCTAGGCTTACCGTTCATGCATGATATGTGGAAATTGAATAATGTCTAACGGTATAGGATGACCAAATAATGTCTATGACGATCAGTCTTAAACAACCGATATAGAGACGACAGCCGACGTCCCAGACCCGACAGGCCGGTTTCAATCTTGATGGAATAAGCACATTATATAAGTCTTGTATTCCTACTATCTCAAATTAAAACCAATTCGTTGCATGATTGCATTTTACCATCAGATGATTGTATTTCAACAAGCAGGATCTTAACGCAATTTTCCCGTCTACCCTACTTTTAAGTAAAATTCCACAAAGTTTGGCCGAAATTAAGCAGTCTGAGTCTAAGTCTAAATAAATACGTACATCTGCGCGTTAGACGGGTCTTCGGCATCCTATGCCTTCTATTAGTCGATGACAACGGCCAATATGCAGCATAGCAAAGTTTTATTCCAAGATATGAGTAATATTTGCAAATGCTAAGAAGTGTAATGACTGCATGTGCAATTGTCGAAATGTGAAGAGAGATTGAGAGATTCTAGTCAAGAAGTTCGTGTTTCCTGTTAATACTAGGTTTCAAATGTATAACTGCTTTTGCGTCTGCTACTGTTGTGCCTCGAGTGAATGAAACCAACCTGAAAGCTTCCGATGCCCCGTAATTTTCTAAAGCAATCGCTTGTGCATTCAATTTCATCGACAACATTGTTAAATATTCAATAAATTGAACACATGAAGAGAAGCTTAATGAGAAATTGCGACACTTGGTCAGCATTCACATTTGTCTAGTCATCGTATACTGTATACATTGGAAGCAGAAGCGGAAGCGCAATCAGAATTTGCTTCCAGCTCCGTTGCAAATAGATCGCCTTCATCCCGAATTATAGGTAGCCTCTCTCGACGTTTGTAACAAAATTCGCTTTGATTCCTATCACCAAGAAAATAATTAAATGGAATTGATTCTGCAGACCTTTCGTAATAAATAGTATCATCAAGCAAATACACAATTTTCAACCACTGTATCGAAAGCATTTTGCGGCTTCCTTAAGTAATACGGAGATACGTTCAAGGTACTATCAAATAATGCACAAGTATAAAATGACATCGCTGAAAGAAATCACTTTCTCTTGAATGTAAGAAACAAATGAAAAACAGTCACGGCAGCTGCTGAGAATTAAATTACAGACAGACTGATGGAAATTTCTGTTCTTCATCCGAAACTGGAACTCTTGTTTTACTTATACGAGATGTACAAAAGTATTGGCTTAGAGAATAATATCAAAACGCGAGACGATTCTCATTGTTTACATTATCTGATATCTTTGTTGCTTCGGAACTCGTTCTGATAACCTGAGGAAAATTCGTACAGTTCTCTAGGTTTCGTCTTTCACTGCTTTGGCCGTGTGTATTTGAGGAATGTGAATGCAACTTCCTGTGTCGAATATTTTTGTATTTCAGATAATTAAGGTGCACAACGTCGATTACATTGAACTGCTGCAATTTTTGACAAATCTTTCTACAGAGAAAATCATTTCGCAATAATTTCAAACGAATGCATTAACGTTTCCTCAATAATTGGCTATACATGTATACATGCTTCGTAGATAAACAGTTTACAGGACATTCTGCATTCCGACTATTTCCTTAATCAGCGAAATGAGCGTTGTCAAAGTTGTCATGATAGAAAAGTTCCTTTTTAAAGAAAAAAACTTCTTCTTCAACAAATTTCAATTGAAAATTTTGAAATATGAAAATCCAAAGTTCAAATTCTGAAATTCGCATCATGTTTATTTTTGTATACATAATTGACCTAGCCATGATATATCTAAAGAATCCATTTTATGAAGTCGATCGAGCACCACGAGGGATGAAGCGGTTTAAATTCGAAATCGAAAAATTTATGAGTAGTGTCTAAACAGTTCACCATCACTCTTCACATTAAAATGCACTTTATTTTCATGAGCCTGCGACGATATTTTAGTAAAAAATAAATCAAATTTTGCGGAAGGAGGACACCAGAGTGAACAAAGAGCAAACTCTGGGTGACCAGGGGTGACTTGCTGAGTGACAAGCAAACTGTAGAAATTGGGAATACATATTCACATATTTTGAATAGACTGGAGTACCGGGAAACACCCAATGCAATAGACTTATTATTTCTAAAAGTAGGATTTAGAACTCAACAATTCCGTGCATTTATTGAATGAACGCTTTCATAAAAGTTTCCATTTTTGTCTGAAATTAAAATGCTTTTCAGGAAAATAGCTTGCGCTGTGCCTATCTACACGCACATGCATCGGACACATCTACAGCATCAAAAATCGTACAAAGAGAAAGACAACTATATAATTGCAACGATAAATATATATCATACGTTATAAATTTCAGTTGACGCTGAAATGTCAGAAGTTATATAACAGGAAATTGCAAAACGGATGAAAATAACCAATCAACTTGATGGCATTCTGATGCTGATTCATTAAAATCTAAGCACACGGTTACTCCGATACGGTTTACGAGGGTTTGTTGTACTTTGCTGCATATTTTCATATTTGAATCTTCCTACATGGACCTCTAAAGATTCAAACCAGAATTAAGCGTTCTTACCGATTCATGAGGATTTACACATGACATCTTATTGATCAATCTGAAAACATGCTGCTCACTAATGGCTAATTCTTTGACATCGCATCCTCTCATTACAGATTACGGTTGGAATAAAAGTAGTGACATCATCGCACGCAGATACTAAATTGTGATTGTTGTAATGATCACAAACGTTTCCTTTTTATGACATCAGATTGTAGCAACGATTCTTTTGAAAAACAGCAATCAAAAAGTAACCATTCTCCCGATCTTCATTCTAAATACAGAATCTCTGGTATTCAAATAAACAATATGCAGTTCGATTGTAAATTCTTATCAAATATTTCGTTTGTTGAGTTTTCTCACATCTACTTTTTAAAGGACACTTCTAAGAGTTCAGGACAATGTTGAAGTACGGAGCTAGAGCATGATGCGGTTCTCTCTGTTTCCGCATAACTAGCTCGATTTATCAGCTAAATTATCAGGGATTTTTTTCGATCCTTTTTCTCTGACTGGAAATGAATCGGCCCAAAATTCAAGTGAAAATATTGCTCTGCACTAAGTCCCCGTGTTGCCTATGATTCCTCTCATGAAAATCTTTGGAATTTCATGGAGTGACTTGTATGGTAAACATCATTCGGCGATAGTGGAATCAACTTGGAAGAAAAGTCCCGTTAGAATACTCTCACATGGCATGATTTAAAGCAGATTTATCTTGCCCTTAAGAAATTGTGACATTCCTCTTCATATCTAATGTGTAAACGTCTCCAAAGTCATGCCATGGTCCATGAACTCTACGAACCCTTGTGATTTTTGATAAGAAACTTGCAAAAGAAAATATTAACACATACGTCCTTCATCTTGAGTTCACAAAAAAGCAAGTGGACAAGCAATATTTGAGCTACTAGGCATTTGAAAATTTAATGATCATAGATAGAAAGAGCGACAATTACCTGTACTTCAACAACTTTGTAAGTCTATGTAGATGTCATACCGAACTAATATGGCATACATGCAGACAGAGTGATTTGTGAGACCTCCTCAAAAAAAGAGATTACGCCTACTAGTCGTGTTTCAACAAGTAAAGCATTCAAACAGAAAACTGACACCTTTGATGACACACTGTCTCTTGATTTCTAGCCAGGGCTGAACTAAAAAAATCATTGTTCATTTTTCTATCTATGATCATAAAAAATTTCTAATGTCTAGTGGCTAAAATAGTGCTTGTCCACTTGTTTTTTGTGAACTCCTGAGGAAGGGGCAGATGTCCTGAAAATTTGAGCAGCAAATAAATTTAAAAAGAAGAAAATATTTCGAAGGATTTTTAACTTCGCAACGCTTTATACAGAGGAATGAAAAAAAGCTGCAAAATCATTAAGTCGGATAATTGTGGTATATGCCATTGCAAGACAAAAGTGCACAAATCTCGTGCATTAATACAAAATCATATGAGCATCTGCAAAGCAAGCAGTGGTACTGTACGTGTTCAAAAGATCTAGAGCAGAATCATGCTTATTAAATTGGTTTCAAAAGAAAAATGTCATGCTTCTGTAATTTGTCTGCAGTGCTTGACGAAAACATTGAGCTGCTATCTTTCGAGTCAAACAAAATGATGTTCTTCGAGATGGCCTGTGTCAAACATTTTCTTACCTTAACAAACTTTGCGCATGCAATTTTCATTCAATTTATCATTTTCTTAAGCAAATAATCGCAACAGACATTACAGATATGGATGTTCTGATAAATGTCCAGCTGCATAAGAAGCAAGATACTATAATCATATCGACGCTGTGCAGATTTTCTGAATTGTATTCACAATCTACAATCAAGCTAAACACTTTTGTTCTCTCTTCAAAATATTTAAGCAAGATTAGTGCTTATTAGCACACACGAGTACATGTATTATTACTTCAGTAGCTTCCACAGACTTGTATCGATAAATTCTTTAATAGCAATTTCCTACAAGAAAAATTACAAATACACAATACACATGTGTACTTAGCAATTGATAATGTACATGAAAGAGGGGAAAGGACACAGATATATGATTAGAACAGGATGCCATTTATCAATCGTACCACGTACGAGACCTCTTTCGGCCTATGAGGTCCCACCAGTCGACAGCAGATTTTTAAACAGCTACGTTGGAGCTACAGTGTGGATGACATGCCAGTCTGACTTCCTGTGCCGACAAAGAGCAGCCTTGCTAGCAAATTCTCTTTCATTGGATGATCCTATTCTTATGGCTTGAGGGTGTACTTGTGTGCCCACCGGCCCTCTAGAGTCAGTCCAGAAGAATTAAGCATGCTTCTTTTATACGATTGAGTTCGGAGTCTGTTCATTATTCAAGCCAGAGAAAATTAGCGATTACAAACGATGAAAGTCGGTATTACTAGAACGAGTCATCAATAGCCAAATTATCATGAAGCAACAACATTATTCGTGTAATTACATACTTATCATAGATATCTATGAATAATCACGAAACAAAAACTGCAAATATTCAATTAATGCCATATTTCTTAATAAAGTAGGTAGCGGTTTCTTAACTCATATAAAAAGACTCGAACGAAGTTTGGAGCTTCCGAACATGAATATACATGGCATTTTACACATCCAAAAATATGATATATTTTTATATAAAAATATAATATATAAATTGCGTAAAACATTTACATATTAGTTGATTTAAAAGTATGAGCCATTCTTCAACCGATTTATTAGAGTAAAATCCTTCAAATGTACAATAAAATAAAATGTACCGCAGACGCCCTTCGCAATGAACAAGCCGACGTCGAAACGTCTGCGGTGCATTGTAATTAATTGCACATTCGCCGTATTTTACTCGAATAGATGGTTGAAGAAGAGCTAATACTTTTGATCACTTGACTAATACCAACCGATGAACAAAATGATGAAACTAGTTGATTTAGTAACTACATGTACTTGTATCTTAATATTTCTATTATTATACAATTATAATTATAATTTATAATTATCATTATCTATTTACTGGCCATTATTTCCATCAATTAGCTTTTTAAAATTAGTTTTTTTACGAGTTTATTACCTCTGATTGATTTTGCATGACATTACTCTTCATTCCATGATAAAGAAATAACCAATTTTGTCAATCCAACATTTTTACTGACAAATTACGTGGTTTCATTTAACTGATTCTTTGCGATTTTCTGTGTTCTAATTGAATAATTATGTGCTTTTAAAATCGATCTTTCTCATGTGAAAATATTGACGACGCATCAAGACAAAGCAAACATGGAATTCCAAGCATCGTCAAATCGCATTGCTTGAGTCCTGTACTCTGATCTTCAAAATCGAAAGGTAGGAGTGAATAGCTATCGAACTCGAACTTGTGTTCCATCTACACCATCAAGTTTATAAAACAAATCACGCGAGTGGTAAAAATCAAAACAAAAACAGCACGCAGTGAAATCATTGAAAACTGGTAACAAATCGCTTGCAAATGAAATCAACTACTTCATTTTCGCTCAACAGACACAACGATTAACTTGGGGTTGGAATGAAAAATGTGCTCGACGAAGCGTCGATTAATATTGATAAGCAAGACATTAACGAACATCAGTGCGTTCTTTCTGCGCAAACTGGAGCGCCACGACTGCATGCAAGCTAATGTTCAGGACGATTAAAGCTTACCTCTCAAATTCAGCAGCCAATTGTTCACTGTAATACAAGCCCGAGGATAGAAAGCACGATAATTTAAGAATGGATCGATGAAGATTATGGCGTGTTCTGAATCAGTTTAGATATTATCGACACATTTTCTTGATGAAACTAACTGAAGTATAAGTTGTAATGAAAATGAAGTTCATTCTATCAGTATAAAATCAATTAAAATTGAATAAAAAGAATGCCAGTAAATGTCTTCGAATATTCGTAAAATTTGACAATAAAAATTGAAAATAATAGCAACAGACTTCATTCGTTCTCGATAACACATTCGGCGGACACTTTTAAGTGTGGTCGGTCCATTAGCGAAATACAGAAAGGAAAGAAGTAAAATATTCTGTAAATGACATTCCTCGATCTAAGTAATTGATAGACAATAGTTAAAACACTATCCCTTGAAAGTAATCAATAAATCATAATTCCTGATATGCCGTGGTAACTCGCAATGAAAAAACCGCGAATCCCTTTAAGAGACTTATTCTAACTAGAGCCACTACATTAGCTGGAATTTCTATTGTTTTGCTGATTCCAATGGGTAAAGTTGGTGAGTAGGATTACTATGCTTAATAGTTCCATCTTATGATACATGAAAAAGGTAATCATGCATTTGCAGTTCTTCGGCTCAGATTCCGATGGACAGCTTTCCCTAGCTTACGCTGCAATTTGGATCTTAAATTAAGGGATATAATATATTGATGTTTTAAACAATGCTGCAGATGGCAACATGTGTCGATTGCATCCTTTTTACATATTGATAAGCTCATTAAGTGAATTTTAAGTGCTCGTGTAAATAAGTGCCAACTTCAAGGTTCATGTATGGTAGTAGCTACTGAAGAGCACTAAAATCCATTTTGAGGTCACAATACCGATTATCTAGCACAAAATCAGACATTTAGAAAAATTTATGTATTATTCAATTTACCGATATGTCTATATCATGCAAATGAATATTATCGGCATAAATAAATAATACTGTAATCTATTGCCTTACAACATGATAATGATGATGATGATGATGATGATGATGATGTGATGATGATGATGATGTCACTACTCTGTCACTGGAGGCTTGAGTAGTGTTCAGACGGTCGGACTTTAGCTGAAGCGCTGTGATACTTTGCGTCCATACACCCTTCCTGCCGACTATGATACAGCGATGTAATAAATTGTATGGAAAATTGTGGAATATCCCCACATCAGAATTCACATAGCTATAAGTCATATAGATAGCATTGACTGCATTCGCTTTATGTTTATATCTATCCATTATTATGCTTTGAAAAAGTCGAGAGAAAAAGAGTCGATTTTACTTCAAGGTTGAATAAGCCTATTGTACATCACAGGCTAGTCTTAGCGTAAGACAAATATCCGTATAAAATTCATCAGGTCTGGAGACTGAAATATTAGATATTCAGTAAAATTAAACCTGAACATCTGTGTAACATTTCCTACATTTCGCAATCAGCAGCGATCCCAATGGGTCATAACTATTTCATCACACAATCATCATTGAGGTTATGCAAGAACACATTTTGCCTCACCGGCATCGTTACCCTACCTCAAACGAAAAATGCAAATGTTTTCCCATGTGAATAGATGCGATGCAGAAATAGATACGATGCTTCATGCTTCAAAAACAAATTTGAAAATCTTCATTAATTATCCTGTATGTTCTTCCACTTCCCACAAGTAAATGAAGCTATACTGATAAAATTCTCATTTTTTCTGATTTATGTCGCTCTAAATAAGTTATGAAACCTTTACGGTCCTTATAAACGTATATTGCATGTGGCAAAACTTCGTTGCATTATACAAAATCTAATTCAATACTGCTGAGATATTGGAGAACTAATGAATGACGACTCAATTACGAGCCACCGAATAACAAAGTTGACAACAATAAGGTATTGTCTTTGCTATTGTCAATTACAAAATTCTTACACTTCGAATGTTGAATTAAGTGTAGGTACGGCGTAGAAATGCCTATTAATCATCAGGAGCTATTGAGACAAAATCATTCTTGATAATTATCTAAAGTGAAGAAACAATCATAATACTTCTAATATGCATGATAACAACAGTCGCTGAAATGATCATTAAAACATAATCGCACCAACACTGCAATACTTGCTTCACAAATCACTTGCATCTTAAAATCTGATTTGAAGAACTCTAAATAGCATGTAATAAATATAATAGTGTCTAAGATGCGTTAGACCACGGTGCAGTCAATATTCATCACTGATGATAGTGGTATGACGTGGTTGTTGCCACTCGCCAGAGCGATAACTATCCATGCTTTAACAACATCTTACATGGACAACATTCTGCACATCTCAAGTGCGATCGATATGAACACAGAAATAGCATACAGTATAGTGATAGGTCAAATTTCATTTCAAAGAAATCTTAAGTTGAATGACAGTGATTGATATTGCAAATAATAACGAAAATAAGTGTAAATTGTAGTCCATCACGTTTCAAACATTAAAATCTCACAAATAATTGAATTAATCATAACATCCGCATTCGAGTGAAATGATCTTCGCAACCAGTCCAGCATGCTTTATAAAACCACTAACAATATTGAAATGAGATAGAAAACTTTTGATATCTCAGTCTGTAAAATGCCTCTGCAAATCAATTGCGAAACATTGCACTACTCCCGTCTATTGGCAATGTGAACAGCACTATTACTTCATAAACAATCAGAATAATTCAGAATAATTGTGGTGTACTACACCTAGTATCTTCTTGAATCTTTGGAAAACCCTAAAAATGTCACTATTCATATATCACATGATATCTTTATACGTTGAAGATGTTGACGTCGGAAGCGTCTTCCAGAAAAAATCGAATTATATTTGGACACATTTATTAAAGTCTAGCTCGTTTACCTTTATAAAAACGATATACGCTTCGATCAAACCCGGTACCGATGATATGAAGATGATATGATATACGTTTACCTGAACTAAAAACAGCTCTATCAAGAAACTATCTTGGAAACAATACTCGAAAGATGTCCAAATTAAATCACTGAACACCCTGACAAGTCGTAGACACTGTGTTCTGTTCTACATTATTGAAAGCTTTACACTTACCGGCCAAGACTTTGAGAATTGCATGTTCCCAACACGTACAGGCCGTTGAGTATTCTGTAGCAAGCCACTTGAATATCTCCAACTGAAAAAGAACAAAACATCTGAATGACGAAACCATTAACAGCATTCTAAAACAAACGAGGAATTTGCGCCGATAAGCTAAATGGATTCAGATTGAAAAATTGAAACTACATAGAGCCTTCTCATTTCGTCTGTGCAAAAGGTTTTAAATAGTTTTGAGAGAAAATATCAAGTTGGTTCTGCTGCTTGACAAAGAAAAAATTAGTCTAAAACAAAAGGCTTGACCGACGCGTTCCGTCTTGCCGAACACGACAATGAATTTGAAACTGATACAAGTTTTATGGTAAAAGTGTTACACATGAAGCTTCCATTCATTCGCTTTCAAACTCAAAAACCCAAAGAATGATGGGATTGATCTAGTTAATTCTACCTTACCAGGGCTATGTTGAGATTCGAAAACCGGGTGGGGGGAGGTTTAGAACTCCTGGAGTAGCCCTTCTGATTATGATGTGTGTGGGTTTCAACTTGCTCCCGAAATCAATGCACAACTGAATTGCCAGATGCTCGGTCCAGTGTTAGCATCAAGTTTCTCCAACTCGGTCATTTTGTTTCTACAAAAAGCACTACTATTTGAATTCCACATTTTCAAAAAATTGATTTTTTAGGATCTTTTGGAAACGGATGGTAGATGACTTTGATGGACTTTAAGTTTTTATCATTATCTTGTCGCATTAAAAAGTCTAAAGACAGTGTTAGGAGTTTCTCTGATTGCATTGGGATATCTAAGCGATGCTGAATACAACTCAAATAGAGATTTTGAAAATATATGAAAATTGTCAACAGTCAGGTATATGTTGAGCAGAACAATTATAGTTTGTTCTACACATCTACATAAATATAGGCATCAAAAGTATTGAGGCACGATAATCTTTCCATTTTATACTTGGGATCCACTATTTGAGGCGTAAAACTGACATCAATACTTGAATCTGTTGTGAGAAGTGTCTCTAAAGTGTAACATTGTTATTATTATTGTTATATAGCAATTACATACAGTGCGTATCCTATATCGTTGCACAACCCGAAAAGTTCTTTTATATTTTGCTTATTCTCATAAGATTAAATTGTAAGATCATAACAGATAGATTACTGAGCTTATTCACTTGGCCACTCGAGACATTAGACTTAGGAAAGATTGTGGTTTGCGTACCTATATGAAGAAATTAGTGATTGGAAGTTTGCTACATCATAACTGATCATTTCATGTCGGCCTTCGCCTGTCCTGTCATCATTGATTGAGTTGTAAAAATCTTGTCGATCCACTTATCGGACGCAAGCGTCAGCAATCGCGGCGTGAAGAATTATTATTGTTCGTCAACAGCTGCACCGTATACAAGCAGAAGAGGTCTTGTCTAATCTGAGATTCAAAAATCTTCTGACCTCAACCGAGAGCATGTTTATCATAGCATCACATATACTTTGCCAATGGTCTAAACGTAACTTGAATTGATTAAGACTTAAAATGCTTAATTTTGGAAGGAATCCAGGAATCCAGGAGACTTCATCCTGTGAATATAAGGGCAAGTTATGAGAAATGCGAGAACAATCCTAGACTTTCTTGGTTTTAGATGCTTTAGTGGATAATCGATCCCCGCTACTTGCCTTAATGTCGGCGGTCACAATTGTGACGAGTTATTTAGTCATTGATTATAACTGCCTTGACAACTGATGAGTGGTGGTGAGGGTTTGATCCTGCCAACTGATACAGTCGCATAAGTGGTTCGTAGCTCAGTCGGTAGAGCACAGGTCTACTTAACCTTGGTCGTAGGTTCGAATCCTACCAGCCTCATATCTTTTGCATGGCAATTTGTTCTATCGTCTATCTAATTTCATTGTTGTAATTCCAATGGAGACAATTTTAAGTGAGATTTTTTACCCAATAATTCGTCCCCAGACTGTGTCGCGCCGAGATGCTCGAAGATCCCTTTCATTACAGGCAGCAAAACCATGTAGATGTAGTTGAGACTGGTCGCTCCCCGTTGAATTGTACCCTTTACATGCGAGAACCTTTCTAATTTGAGATTGCGAACAACCTGGGCGAGATCATCGGCACAATATCCGAAGAATGGAAGGAGAAAGACACGGACGACACCTTGGTTCTTCACCAGTGATCTACAAAAATGATAGAAATACTTTTGATCAGTCATCCCTATCGACATTAGATGATAAGCAGCCTATATCTACATATCTTACTATTCAATTTGCATGTAAATGAAACATGTTATTGATGAAAACTCCAAATATTCAGATTCCTTTCTCAAGAAATAAAAGCAACATTTGCATATGTATTAAAGTGAACGGAAAACATGGATACATATTCACCACAAATGATCTGCAGTGTTGCAGATATTTGTAGTCTTCAAAAGGGGTCGACGGAATATCTACAAAATACCGCATCTGATTAATCGATTGCTGTAAATAGTTGAGAAATTGTCACATTCGACGCAAAATCACGTTCTTAATTGAAAGAATACCAAATAGCTATGAAAGGATCTCATACGCACTTTCAAATTGGCAAGCTGATCTGTGAAAATGAAGAATAATTCACATAGAGCCTTGTAAAACAATGAGGTAAGTTTCCGTAGGTTCGAGATAGTAAATAAATGGACGCTGTTTATACTCAGAAGCACATTAGGCAAGGAGCCTTTCTTCCATGTGGCCGAGTAGTCATTTATCCCATTCTCATTCTTTTTGTGCTGAGTGTTAAGCTAGAATACAGAGTGTACCTATTTTAAAATTCTTAGGTTTGACCGACCAATATTTGAACCAAGGTCTCCCGGACGCAGAGCGAACACTCTTCCACAAGGCCACAACGCCGGTCTTGTAGCATAGTAAATTTTTATGCTTGAAAACGTGCACTCCATTGAGTAAGTTAATGCTCGCTATGAAATCCGATCGACAGCATTGCACTTAACGTGACGCAGTCAAAGCTTTTTTGGTTTGAAATAGGAAATGCTGACAATTCACTGACCATTATAAATGTACATTAATAAAATAGTTACATCATTTAGTAAGTTAGTACGAAGTGAAATTCCTTTCATTTGAAACGGGTAGATAACTACATGCGATAATCAAATTTGATCGATGGCTGTGGAAGTCTACATATTCATAAAAAATTAGTGCATTCTGTCAGAACTTACAGAGCAACATGTACATTATTGTGCATAGCTCTAGTGATTATGAAAGTCCCCTGACTCGCAAACGTTTGATTTCCCTCTTCGTTGATAAACTCGATAAGCTCCCAGTTCTCACAGGAATCTCATGCTGTATGCAATTGAGTTGACTATGATTGCACTGCAGTGGAAGCTGGTGTAGCTACATGCATTTCAAGTATGCTCAATTCCTCTTCACGTTGTGCCACCATCTCATTCTTTGACCACTTCTATCTGGCATCCGTTGCAAATGACCAGCGAAAGCGATTTTTTGGCGAAGGACTGATTTGCCGCGAAATTTGGCGTGAAGCTACATGGAGCCTTCACAGTTCGTCCGTGCGGAAGGCTTTATATAGTAGTGAGAGAAAAGTATCAGATCGCTTCCACTGCTTGACAAAGAAAAATTAGCCTAAAACGAAAAACTTGACCGACGTGTTTCGTCTTGTCGATCATATAGATGGAGCATGCCTCTCAGTTCACGCATGGAGCGTCGTTCACTCTTAAAGGATTGCATCTATTAGATCATGACGAACCTTTATGGGTCATGTCTCCGACACATGAAGAAGGACATGTGTCAGGCGGTGTATATCTGACCACTGCGCTTCAGCAAGATACTCATGTTGGTAAGAATTTGAAATAGGACGTGAAAAATGTTCCAGGCGCTTTTATTCGAACGCTAGCTGTTATAGCAACAAACCCCTGCAGTCGCGCTTTTTAAAGAGCCTATTAGCAATTGCAAAGTTGAAGGCTGCACACAAGTCCGAGAGTCTGAGACCTTCCTGGTTTCTACAGCCGTAATCGCAAGTCACCATGAATGTCGGTGAAACGATCACAACTCCTACCACGTGACGACAATTCCGATGGCACCGATGATAGGTCGTGCAACATGTCACCGTGGAACTTCCCGTTTTGTTCGATAGGGCAACCTGATTCAGGCTTGACATATAGCACGACTTTCCCTATTGGGACTCAAATGGACTCTATCCGTCGTTAAACCTGTCAGTAGGCTCACAGACATTCAGAACAATTCAGCGAATGAACACCGCACTCACCATCGGTTGGCATCCTCATCTTGGCTTCCTGGAACTCCTGATAAACTCAGTGATCGAGCCTTCCCTATGACAACATCAAAACAAACTACCTCCTTTCTGTTTATAAAATGAATGCAACATCCTTTGATGAAATGCCACTTTAATCGTGCTCTCTTGATTTGAAATATAGGTACCATAAAGGTCTAACTAAATCAAAACAGCAGAAATCTAATTTCTTTGGTTACAGCATCGTTATAAGCGAATAACTCACCTGAAATCTATTGCATGGACCAATCCCTGGAGGCATCTCACGGAGATGTTCACATCGTGGCCAAAGGCCAGCATCTTTTGTCGTAGTAGAGAGAATAATTTACAAAATAACCTGAAAATATTATGCAACGTCTCAATCACAATCTATTACAAAAGGAAGAGAATTGGCAAGGACTCACGATGTCACGTATTCTTTCTCCTTGGAAGTAGCTAGCGAATGCGAACCAACGAAGTAGAGTTTGTGGGCATCAAAGTACTTCTCCACCAATGGCAAAACCACTTTTCCAAAGAATTTCATATCTTCAGGCTCCTTCAACGAAAAGTTTATAAAAATGATAAGAAATAGAAAGTTGACATTCTTCTTTTAGCACAAGTTTGCTCAATCTCACTGTGATGACTCAAAATACTTAAACATGATAGAGGAAATTATTTCAAAATGATGTTACATATAGGGCTGATTCTACGTGAGTCAAGAGATTCAAATTTGAGCACAAGCAAAAGTCATTGGGAAGGAAATGGGGCTTCACTTATGTAACATCTTAACTCGAATCGAGCATTCATTTATTCAAATGCAACAATAAGGTCAATAGGGCAGGATGATGAGGAGTTACAAAAGTAGATTTACCAGCTTACATTTAAATACTTTCAATGAACTGGAGACAGTGATTTGAGGCAGTCCATGAATAAACATATGATGTTGCATATTACATAGTTACATGTTAACAGACCATTGTCTGCAGCAGTTGATTCGATGTAGTAAAATTGCGGTTCGCTCGTTAGTTGCTGCTATCTGCAGACATTGCTTTTAGGTATATCTACTTGAGCTTTTCAGAAGGAGCCTCACTTGTCTAATAAATAGTCTCAATTTCTAAGTTTCATAAACCAAAACAGACTTGCATTTGGAAAAAATTTTGGCTAGCTTAGGCCGCTAGCACACAGAATAAGGCGTCTTCCAATTGGGATTTCTCTTTAATTGCATGTAGAAAAGAATACAACCTATCACACAGAAAAATTCACCAGCCACAAGTCATCTTCCATCATCCATCTTCCATCGTCCATCACGCTGTCACACAGGAAAAGTCATAAGGCGCGTCGTCCTTCGGATATAAGGCATGAAATTATGCGACTGATGAAGTTCATTTCCATCAGTCATAAGCACAGATCAGCCACGAGACTGTTCAAAAATTGAAACAACGTGAAGTGACGTCAGAGGTAAAATATAGGAAGATGCGATTTGCAAAGAGAAGCAATGTATCAGAAAACAGCGTTTTGTTCACCATGTCGGAAGAGGATCAAGACAGCAGTCATAGCAACGGTTAAGAGTAAAAAACAGCGATGACTGTATTGGAAATGGATTTTCCAGGTGTCACTGCGGTAGGTGGAAGATGAAAGATGGACGATGTAAGGCGGATGACAGCAGATGAAAATCGTCTCATCACACCTTATGAATAGTGTGTTAAAAAGAGGGTGACATGGAAGACGTAAGATGAAAGACGCCTTTTTCTGTGCTACAGCGGCCTTATTTTGCCAACTTTGCCAGGGAAGATTTCTCTCACATCAATGAAGATACATTAACATTGCTTGATTGACACTTCACAAGCTTCGTGAATCTCTACAAATATTCACCATCTGGGATCGTTTCATGTTATACAGGGATGTGATTGAATAGTAGGATGTCTTCATACTTGAACGATTCAAGCGCAGAATTCATTGGCGATTTCCGTTCTTCAAGTGTTCGTCAGTGCGGCTCCGAATGGCCCAAAAGAATTTGTGGTGTCTACAATGGCTGAAGAAGCTGAGGGCCTGCATAGCAGGCTGCAATCTCGGGTATATGATTATTACTGGTCGCACGTAAGTTGGTCATTTCTGACAGGGGCATTCGGTAAAAATACGCACGCTATTCAGTGAACACCCATCTAAGTTTCCGTAAAATATTGTAATATGCATCGTCTGTACTCTGATAATATCAGCTATTTCATAAAACACATGGCCAGTGTCATCTGCTGTCTGAATTAGCCCTCCTGATAAGCAATTTACTATTAAGTCAGCAGAAGTTGATATTTTCTGTAGGTGATTCCCTTTCCCCATCTCAACCGCCAATCAAATTCGACCTATTGCTTTATGATGGCTTTCAATTTATGTGCTATGATAGAAATTTTGACTTTGTCTGGTTTGCCTGTGGGAATGCACATAAGTCCTCTAAAGAATTTGTTTAATTTCTATAAATATTTGAAATTCTTAATATTTGTGTACATTTGGTAATGTTGCACACCATTGGAAATTGACAGCAGCTAACGGTTAATAGCTTTCTCGAGGGGAAAATACAATAAAAGAACACGCTACGTCCCATTGTCAGAGCCAAAAAATAACGAATGTGATGACGTGAAGCTGATTTAGGCTGCGCTTTGATTGCTTGAACTTACTAGGAGTATTATTAATGCATCTCACGACAAATCTTTTCAACTAGCTTCACAGCTGTATTATGACTTTCAATTAATGCCGCTCAACATTTGCTAAAAGAAGAAATTACTCTTTTGAGAAATGAATGAATTATTCTATGTAGCTTCCGAGTCAGTGGACAATAGATGGTCTACAAAATGAGACTGGGTGCTTCAAAATAGCTCCTTAGATAATAGTAGTGAATTACCAGCTTGCAAGCCAACCGCACTCCCCTGAATCCTGAGGAATTTTTCCTATGCTCAGGGAAACTGGTGCTACGCAATCTTTGTCATTAGGAGCGTGAATATTCGGATAAGGGAAATAACAGAAGAAAACTAATTTTTACTGGAATAAAATAAAAGGTGTAGGTGCGGATAATCATCATTAATTACCTTTGGGATAATCAGACCTGTCATTAATTTCTCTAAAAGAAATTCAGGATCCTCTAAAAGTGGCATAGAAACTTCCGACTTGAAAAACTGGGTACTTTATGTAACCATAGCACCGGTTCGTGCCGTTCAATCGAATCAGAGATCGAGTCAGACATCGAAAGATTTAACATGAAGTCCAGTAGAAAATTAGTCTTTCAGCTCCAGATTGCATAACTTGCGAGTTCTCACGGAGACTATCGAAGTTCTGAATGTGGCATGTACCAAGGTTGGGTCCAAACTTGAGCTTGGGTACCCCAAAGCCCAAGATTAAATCTTGAGGTACCCCCTAAGACCCAAGACCAAGTTTAATCTTGGGTACCCCCAAGATTGGACCCAAGAGTGGCTATTTCTCTAATGAAGTGGAACAACAATTTCCAGAACATGTTTGGAATTTTGATTGAGATTTAAAACTGCATGAAGATATTTTGAATCATACCATATTGTACATATTGCTATCCAATTAATATGTATCTAATGTTCATATTAATTACTATTTATTACATGAATTTGTTATTGCGGAATTGAGGCCATATTAATTAATATTCTGCTAAAAGTTTTAATTATCGGCATAGGTTATCTCTGGGCTTGATATCATCAACCCTGTTTACGTCTACAAACTAATAATTTCCTAATTAGAACAACATGCATGACTATAAGCTACATTCCTTACAACATGTCTGACACATAACATAGGCTTCGTATAGGATGAAAATAGCACAAATGTAGATATAACGATATTTTTACTAATCGTGAGAAGCAATCATCAAAGAATGTCACTACATTTAATGATACCGATATCTTTCTATTTCTAATACATGTAGCCTAATAGTAGAATAAACAATATAGGCCGAAGTTTTTGACTTTCAAGGCAAGAGGCTATATGAAGCAAGTAATCTACGAATTGTTGTAGGCTGCCAATTTTATGCAGGTATTGGTTTAATGCATTGCATTTTTCACGCATTATTTGTTTTATTTCATGCAAAATGATATATACAAAATTCTGTCTAACACAATGTGCATTACATCTAGTTTAATGGATTAAATTCACAAGGAAGCCATAGGTAATCAAAGCATAGTTTAAAAGCTAATTAAACAAATTAACAGATATGCATTTACGGTAGGTATATATCAAATTTGATGATAGCACAGTTTTATCATAGAAAGATCAATCGTGTGGTTGAAGTAGGTTGCATATCTACATGTACATACATGTAAGCTTGCATGCAGATGACTTGCTATGACATAATGTAGTCATATACTTAGGCAGAACTTTTCTAAGAAAACCGCAAATGATCATTCATGGTCAATTTCTTTACTCTTGGGTCCGCACCCCAAGATTCTTGGGTACCCCCAAGACTACCCAAAACCGAACAGTGAACCCAAGACCCAACCTTGCATGTACACCGCAAGTATACAAATGGCGCAATTTGCATAATCTCGTATAATATCTCGACGACAAACTTCACATATCTTGAACTTAAATCTGTGAATTCATAATGTGATACCGTGAATGACCCACACACACATAAATAAACCTGGATCTTCTCCATTGATTCGCATAAATTCTGCATTTTGTCTGTCATTATATTTAATATCTGATTAACTTCCGAGAATGTCGAAAAAACAAACCTGAATAACGAATGCGAAGGCAAATCGATTTAGTCAATCAGGCTATGTAAATACCACAAGTCAAATACCAAACAACGAACGCAGGTAAGCTGACAAGAAGTAATGTTCAAATATTTAGGTTGAGCCTTCATTGAAGGGATTTCATTGACATTCAAATTCCATTTTGTGAATAAGTTTACCATTGCACGGTGGTGCTGTCATATTATAATCTCTACTGGAGTACAAGTGAATGTCATCATTTGAATATTTCGCATGTTTATTGCAGAATTCCTACTTCCTCGTTTTAAAAATCGCTGAAGTAATAAACGATTACTGATTAAAGAATTCATCTGCTTCAGCTTTGAGTACGTAATCTAACTGACTGTGGATGGATGAATGAAAAGTTCTCTTAACTTCATTTCTTCTCTTCTGATGGACATTAATCGGATAAGATATTGAACACATCACAATAAATCTCTGAACAATTTAGTAAGTACAATTCAGCTTTATCAGTCGAAGACTAAATAAGATTGACAAAGCTGAAATTGAATTGTACTAATCAAACTGTTCAGAGATAAAATGTTATATTTGATGATTTCTTCACTTGATGTCCATCAAAAGGGAACAGTCAAGGAAAAATGACAATTATTTTTCGTTCAAAAGCATCAAAGCTTCGATATTCGAAAAGGTTTCACAATATTATCTTTTGACAAGGTCATCTAGCTTGAGAATTGGAGAGGAAAATTGCATGGCAGTGATCTATAAAGGAAACATGTGCAGTAGACTTCAATCAGTAAATGACCAAACCCAATTTATCCTGATGCATTTAAAGATAGATTTTCCTCCATGTACCTGAACTGTAATTATCCAAATATACTTTCATTCATCGAACCAGACTATTATACAAGAATGTGGATTTTGTAAGTCTTAATGTTGATGTCATTCTATTGGTGAGACCAAGAAAAAGGCAAGAGAGCCATTCAGCAGATGGGAGACTGACCTTGAACTTCGTGGTCTCAAAGTGACCATGGAGAAGATTAAGATAATGATTGCAAATAATGATTGCATTCGACCAATTGCAATAGGGACAGTTTACCGTCGTTTGACAAGCAAGTTGGCAGCCAGAGTGGGAATTGAGAAGCACAAAGGACGATTCTTCCCGCATCCATTGGGGGTTGGTTCTCCAAAAGGCGCAGAGGCAATAGTTCATAGCGTCCGCAGTTTCCTACACGCAAAGATGAAATCTCCAGACACCAATGAACCATTTATAATGGTAAAGGTGGATTTCAAAAACGCATTTAACACCGTGAGAAGAGACGTGGTTCTTCGAGAGATAAGGATCTCAAGCGGTGATATCTTTCCTCTAGCATGGCAACTTTATAGTCGACCAAACAACTTGTTTTACAACAGTCTCATAATCCCTTCCGCTGAGGGGATGCAGCAAGGTGATCCGCTTGGACCACTAGGTTTTACATTGGCCCTGGACTCGTTAATAAACCAACTTCGCTGCGAGATCAATTGTTGGTATCTGGATGATGGCTGTATAATTGGATCTCCCCAACAAGTGCAGAAGGACGTTGACACGATCATCAAACGGCAAGATGATCTTGGATTACAGATGAATCTTGAAAATGTGAAGTTTTTGATCCAATGTCAGTAATACGAGCGAACGATTGTGCCTTCTTCAAAGATATGACAATGTTAAGCATTCACGATGCTTCCCTTTTAGGTTCTCCTCTCTTTTCGCCAGCTGCGGAAGACATCTTTACCAAGAAACTGAACAAGCTATCAACTCTGGTTGAAAGACTCAACAACATTGATGCACATCACTCGTTTTATCTTCTTCGAAATTGTTTCCTGATACCTAAGTTGCTATATCTGCTGAGGACATTCCCATTCTTCAGGATCCACCATGTTCTCCTCAAGTTTGATGATCTCCAAAGAGAGGCATTGGAGGCAACCTTGAAATGCAGATTGACACCTGATTCCTGTACACAGGCCTTTCTTCCAATTTCCTTCGGCGGTCTTGGATTGAGACGGGCGTCTGATTTGTCTCTGCCGGCTTTCCTGGCGTCCTCACACGGCATTTCGGAGACAAAATCAGCCATTCTCACTGGCTCAACTCCCAATTGCGACATGGAAGATGCTATGGCTGCATGGGAAGCAAAGTGTCCTGCTAACGTGCCACCGAGCGATCAGCAGAGATCCATACAAAAGTCTTGGGACAAGCCCTTGATCGATGTTCAATACGCAAATCTACTAGCCAATGCATCCGATGACAGATCAAAAGCCAGAATTCTTGGAGTTTCAACGAAGGCAGCAGGCGCATGGCTCACGGCGATCCCTTTCCCTTCACTTGGTTTGAAGTTACCGAATGATCAGCTGCGCATCATCATTGGTCTACGACTCGGAGCAACAATATGCGCACCTTTCAAGTGCAAGTGTGGATCTGAGGTGGACAGTGCTGGAGTACATGCATTGAGCTGTCGATTCAATGCAGGGAGGCTGACTCGGCATAGTCAAGCCAATGACTTAATACGACGGGCACTCATCTCCGCTGGCATCCCATCGATATTGGAGCCTCAAGGACTGTGTTGAACTGACGGTAAAAGGCCAGATGGAGCAACGCTCATTCCTTGGGCCAAAGGACGCTCCCTTCAATGGGATTTTACTTGTACCGATACATTAGCGACGAGTAATCTTCCACTATCCCACCAAGAGCACGTTACTATCGCATCGATGGCAGAGGAAAGGAGGAGAAAGAAATATGAAGAGCTAGCGGTGGATTATCACTTCTGCCCAATAGCTGTGGAAACCATGGGAGCCTTGGGACTGCGCTGACCACTTCATCAAGACCGTGGGACAGAAGATTGTTGCTGCAACTGGAGATGACCGTGCAACCGCCTTCTTGCGACAACGCATAAGCATGGCCATACAGCGTGGCAATGCCATCAGTGTGCTATCCTGTATGCCCAAGTACGATGTCCTTAATGAATTGAGTGCCCTAATATGACTTTCATTTATCTTTACTTTTTTATGCTTCTTCATCGTCCGTGTAAAACTTTCCTTGAAATAAAAAAAATAACCAAAAAAAATGATTGCAGGAAAGAAGGTGCAAGCAGCTTCCTGCTGACCGACTTGCATGGGACATAATGATGTGTCAGAAGATGACTCCTTCAACTTTGACGGCATCTCCGTGAAGGAAGCATGTGAATATTGCTTATTTGAGAGATATGATTGGCTGAGATGCACGGACAGAGAAGACGGTAAGGACCAAAATTTCGGCAAGATGGTTGAAATGAAGAGACTTCAGCAGCCTGTTATCCAATGAATATATCCCAATCAAGTGTACCGAAACTTGTGTGCGACCGGTGTTGCTATACGGAGCGGAACAATGACTCCGGAATAAAGAGGAATATATCACCAAATCCATACAGTTAAAAATTGCTTGGATGTGGGAGTCATTGAAATTTGTCGGGAAAGTTATAAACATTGAGAGCTACAGAACTGAAAGTGCATCAATATTACCACCTTGCGATCTGGACGATATGTTGCATGATTTCAGTCTGAATTTTCTTCTCGCCTAATTTCAGTGATTTTCTCGGAAGATTCGACCACAATACCAAAAACAACGCAAAGATAAGTGAGCCTGTGCCTGGAGCTCACTACTGGGATCATCACACGCGTATTCTACAAGTGTATCAACCGCATCTTTGGACTTTCCTCTACAGCGAGGTTGTCAAGTAACAAACGGCAGTGCGCAGACTGCAATGCGTCTGGATTAGAATCATAATAAGTGAAAATTGAGTCGCAAACCTACGACGAAAAACTTGAAGTTGTGATTTCTGTTACGCAGGAATAACTTTTTCCCACAGAATTCGATGAGGTGATAAATCAAGCTCGAATAAACATGACTATGTTAGTAGACGGTTTAATGTTTTCGAAAAGTGAAAATTTCATTAACTTTCATTACTGCAAAGCTTCAATTAAACACCAAAAGCGACACTTTATTCAGCAAGCAAGATATACACATTGTCTCGCACTCAAATACATGTATTTATATGTACGAGTATTTTCAACCCTGATGATGACTAAGTCTATTCAAAAGTTGAAAACCATTGCTTGCCAATTGTCAAGTGCCACTTTTTAAATTTGAAAGCGAAAACGTTTCAAAAAAATAAAATGGAATACATGCATAATTCAAGTTACATTCTAATCAGTTGTTGACAGTGGAATAAAAAGACTGACAGCTTTGTTTGTTGACCACTTCATCATGGTGTCAGTATACAGCATAAGTTTCTAAAATCAAATTGTTCCTTTCATACATGAATTTTATAGAACTTTATGGTTGCGGTGATATCTTTTCCATTTTTCCAAGTAACATATCTATTGATAATTGCTTGATGTGATTAGCTGAAGAAATACAAAATGCAAAACATGAAGTAAAACTTAAAAGAAAATTCACGCATTTTGTTTTCGCTATCGGCACATTAGCCTTACATCTCAATTATAAATAGACTAGATGTCAGCATCATCATCGCCTTCAAGCGGAAAACTTCGAAGAATCAAACACGGACATTATACAAAAGATTCTCTAAAGCCTTTGATCTTAATCATAGGTGTGGCTTTATTGAGAAAGCCTTTATTGTTATCACTTTATGCACATGATTATTATCTGTATTAATAAATGAGAACGCATTTTCAAATACTCAACATTTAAATTTCGCTACTATTTACAAAGGGAATATTGCTGAGCGACAGATAGAAACACATTGCATTATAATCACCATGATTCAAAAGTAATAGACAGAAGTTCAGAATGTAGTGCCTGACCTCAGCAATTGCAGCAGAAACTCTGATCTTTGCTCAGCAGATGAAATCATCAGAATTTAACACTTTTCTTCACAAAAGCTCTTTTACTCGTATTAAGTAATAACCAGTATAACAACTTGTGACGTGACAGTTCGCAATCAATTGTAAAAAAAGTGAAAATATAATAAGCAATTTAATCAAAATAAAGAAAGGGTTGCCGTGATTTGGCAGAGTGAATAGAGATTGCAGACTAAAGCAGGTAAATAATCACCGTGTTAGTCGACGGAAAATGTGTTCTCTGATGGTGTCAGCATAATAGCAGAGAAAATGATTATTGAAGATTTTTTTCTATTTTTTTGTGAATGTCAGCAGTTGACGATTAATTACCAGCAAAGTTATCTTATGCTTATACTTAACATGCGCTAAACATAAGGCGTGCTGAAACTGAACTTGGATAACTTATTAAATTTCTACTTCACGAAAAAGAAAGACTGAAGTTGATATTTACTCGAAATGACATTGCCTTCTTTCAATTCTACAGACACACAAAACAACGCATTGCCAAGTGAATTTCATTCAGCAGCCAAAATGACGAATTGAATTACTTCACTATCAAGGGAGTAGGCGAACTAAAAGGATTTTCAAAGTTCCCAGGCTTATCTGGCAATTTTTCTGCCATAGCAGCTTGAGATTGCATTTGTTTGTAAAAGCTCAGTCTGTTTAAATCGAATGTTCGGCATTAATGACAAATTGAAAGTTGTTAAGAGTGACATCATTTTTCACATTTTATCACTGATTTCCCATTATCGTTGTTGTTATTATCATCGTAGGCGGTCAATGAGCCACCGATTATCAGTAATAGCTTTCGAGATTGACATATGGACTCAATTTCTTGAGCAAGCAGTTCGTGAAGTTAACTGACATTGAACGTAAGCGGGCGTAGCTAATTGTATCATTTATCCTTCCGGAAACTTCACGGTGTGGTGATACAGCCAATAAATGCTGACCATGCAGCTGCGGTGAGAGACAGTCAAGGTTGCGGATCAATACTATCAGACATCTGTGAGTGCGGATTGGATTGCATCATTGGCCTGCAGATTTGTTGATTACCACACATCCATTTTAAATAGTTAGCATCTTAGACAGATTTGCTGAATCAATTAAGATTAGTACTTTCACGAAAAAAAACAAATTATGGTGGAAATTGCTCAGTATTGTCATGAAAAAAACACCGTAGAAGGCATGTAGCAAAAATCGTTATTTTGGAACAGCAAAGTTATGGATATTATCGTAATTTTCGCAAATTTGGTCTATCAAGAAAACTTCCTAAAGTTCGACAAGAGGAAATTGTTTCAATTATGAACGCATAAAATATCTCTAGGTCCTCCTCTGATGAAATAAATTCATCAGCTGAGATAGTTATTCTTCTGTTTACTTTAAACTATTGATCAATGCGGGTTTGTTGGTTGCTCAACGAGGATTTGTGGATTGACTGTTCGCGGTTAAATCTGGCGGTTGCGTATTTGATGGAATCCAAATAACATCCGAATATAATACGACTCCCGATAACTTATTCTTTGTTTTAGTTGGAACTACGATCTTGAAATATAGAATCAGTTGGCCTACCAATATAAAACACGTCGGTTGGATTTTTTATCAGATAGAGTAGTACATACACTTGATTCATCTTGATTCTGGCAGCGAAGCAAATCTGTCATATCAAAATTATTTTCTTACTTCTGAGATTTCCTCTGCTTGGACAATGCAAAACCATCACACTTGTTCTCGATTGGATAAATTAATCGGCTCATCTGCCATCTGAATTTTAACATGTAGTGCTTCAATACATTTGCTTAAATTTTATAAGTCATGCAAGATATCGATCATATTTGGAGGCGTTGAAAGATACATATAAAACTCTAAAGAAAAATCACAATTACATGCGGGAATCGCCATGATTTACCGGTATACATTAGAATATATCTCTAAATGCAATATTGTCCAAACATTAGTCCAAGCATCATTCCATCCAAACAACTATGCTCAGAATTGTGTTCGATGTCCTATCCTAAACTGACGAAGGTTTCATTCGTCTTCTTAATATAGTAGATTTGTCATAAGCCTTCGACTGTGTCAACCACTGAACTTCATTCTTTCGTATACAAGACTGCACCGGTGTCTCTCTAGTTTCTACCTGCATGACGGATCTCAATCTGATCATTTACAGTCCTTGTAAGTAAAATCATCAACATCTGGACACCCGTAAGGATCAGTATTTGGCCCGTTTATTTATGACATCGTTGCTGACAACATTTTGTGTCTCATAATTATTAATCATGCACACACACGCCGATATCATCGGCATTTATGGCTCCCACTATCATTCTTATTGCTCCATCTTATACCGGACCAAAGAATGGACCGATGCATCGAAGTTGTCAAAAGATGGATACAGAGTTCCAGAGCGGACATCTGGAGCTTCAACTACCAAGACATTATGATGGCTACATGGAGTTAGACTTTCTCCTATACTGCCAATTTCATCATGCTCAAAACCAAGCATGGGTCCAGAATGTGGCTGATTGATTCATAATATTTCTAAATAATGATTCCTTTCTTACAAATGCCAAAGCTTCACATTAGTGGTCACTAAATCTGATTGCCTCTATGATTGAATTATCTGTGAGGAGAATTACCTGTCGGCTTGAACTTTTATCCAAATATCTCACCTGTGCAAAGGAACGACTTCTCGCGTACCGATCGCTGGGACGGCTCTGTTTCACACACACCACAACTCTCTCCATGTAGTCAAGCAATTTGACTAACAAACGATACGCAAATCTTCGCTCAGTGCTCCGGAAGCTGCCTCCCTGTCCTATCGCTCCGGCATTTGAAGGAGAATTAGAATCCGAGTCCGCACCATCGATATCATCAGCGTTTGCCAAGTGGGAAGATGAGACCCGGAATCCTTCAGTTTGTAGATATTTCAATAATTCCAATGCCAACTTGCGGTACTTATTCTTCTCTCGTTCTGTCAGAATGTCATAAGGAACGAGTTGATGATGAGCGGCCCCACCTGAAGAGAGTAAAAGTGGTGACACATGGGGGAAGAGGCAGGTCTCTGTATGGTACGATGAATATCATAGCCCAATCGTCGAAGTTATGATCAAATAATGACAACCAACTGAGATCACAATACGCGAAGTCTATTTGACTCACCAAATTAATGGTGGCTCAGTTCACTATCCAACTTTCTAAAAGTGACGAACATTAGATAATTCATGTTCATGATGAATCATTTTAGGCCACGAAATTTCAATTCACGCGAACTCAGAATTTTGGAATATCATCTATCTATATCTTTAATTTTGAAGGAATCAATTCACTCGACGTTTTGTCCGCTACTTACTTAGTGATGCAGTCATTGTAATTTTTTCCAATTTTTGTTGCACATCTAGATGACTTCTGTTTTCATCCACTCTTAAAGAATTCCATCAGAGCTATCATAAAGACATGGGTTAAGTATGCAAGGATTGGTAAAATCAAATTTAAAGGGGACGATGTAAATCTGTTTCAAATTCTTTGGCACAATTAAAAGTTTTCTGGGACTACATTTGCATTGAATTCTAGAAAATATAAACATCCATTAAGAAACTCTACGTTCACGTTTTTGAAGTCTTTATTGACTACTACACGGCAATCTAGAACGCTCAAAAATTATCATTCGCCTGTACAGTCCCTTGCAAAAGTTTAGAATCAAAATCCATTTTTCCAAAAAAGGCTTTTATTCAAATTATAACAAATGCGTCTCAATATTTTCCTGATTTAAAATGCCAGACTGTCTAGAAAATAGGATGTCTATGAAGGATAGTGTCAATTGTCACTCACTTTATCAATATTTGGTGTGTTGTCCCCTTGCTTCAATAATTGAAGCCAAGCGGGAAGGCATGGAATGCACGAGTCGGCGACAATATTCGGGTGTTATTTTCGTCGTCCAAGCAAGCTTGATGCATTCTTTCAAGTGATCAAGAGAACGAGGCTTCATGGCAGCAACTTCGGACTTCAATTTGTTCCATGCATTTTCTATTGGATTGCAATCAGGTGAATTGCCGGGCCATTCCAGCACCGTGATATCTTCTGAATCAAGCCACTGAGAGACTACTTTTGCTCGATGGCAAGGCGCACCATCATGCATTAGAATACCTGTGGAATGAATTGTCATGTGTGTACTCAATTTCTCTTTCAACAGATCGAGGTACGTTGACGCATTCATGGTTTTCCCTTTAGGAAGGAAGAATAGACCACCTCTTCCTTGAGAGCTGATAGAGCCCCAAATCATTTGCTTGACTGGGTGTTTCATTGTTTGGACCACATATCTGGGGTTGTATCGTTGTGAAGTCGGACGACGGACTGCTAACTGACGGGAACCAAACTGTTCGATGGAGCACTCATCGGTCCACATCACAGTGTCCCACTGTTCAGCAGTCCAGTGAGCATACTTTCTCGCAAAGGCAAGTCTCTTCTTAACCATAGACACCGTTAATCTCGGTTTGTGTGCTGGGCGATAACTTCTGAGGCCCATTTCCTTAGAAAGACGTCGACTGAGAGTACTTGTGCTTGTGGTTGTACCAGTCGCTTTCAGTCCTTGGACCAATACAGGGAGGCTAACAGAAGGATTTCGTTGCACGGCTAATTTCAGATATCTTTCATCGCGTTTCGTTGTGGCTCGTGGCCTCCCAGACCTCGGTGCATCGCAGAATCTGCCATTTGTCGACTCATGCTTCTTGATAGCGACGTGAACATCTTTTTGACTGATCTTCAGTTGTTCAGCAATTTCTCGTTGAGTCAAACCATTCTCATAAAGTACAAATGCCTGTGCACGAATAGTAGGAGAAACCGAGTTGCGTTTACCCATAACAGATGAGACGACGATAACAAATGTTTCGAAACTATGCAGACAGTGTGTGTATGGATGAATTATAGTGTCATGAAAGATATCTATGCCGTTACTTAGCAACTATGATGACTGAAAGTCTCTTCTGTTAATGGCATAGGAAGCTATCTTGATTTGCTGAGTCACTTCGATCAAACGGGAAAGCGTTGTGTCTAAAAATGGTAAAATGTGTGAACTTAATCTGATAAAATAATTAATTAATTCTGATTCTAAACTTTTGCAAGGGACTGTATCTCAGTAAGAACTTCAGTGTAACTTTTTGAACTTTTCGGTGTACCGTTCGATGCACCAGTGCGAGCAGGTGCGGCCAGCACACGGCCCTACTATTTATGTATAAAAGAAAAGAACCATCATTCGAGATCTTACTGGTGATGATAGAGAGCAATCTAAACAGTGAAAAAGCAAGAAATGTTTTAAAATCCAATTATAAAAATTCTTCGAGCTTGGGCTTATACAACTCATGCATAAATGTGGTAGGTTAATTGTGGCTTCATTGTCGATAGTTATGAGTATGATAGTTATGATAGTTATGATTACTTCATATGCAACTCGAAATGATGAATGATTTGGAAGTTTTTCATTAAAATGTGAAGCCACCAAAATGACAACGATTTAGTAATCACAACTGATGAACCCCTCACACGTCTATCTCCGGAACCATGCATCTATTTGAAAAAAAACTCTAATTCGGAATTTAACCTTAATAAAATGCATCGGAATTCTACTAGTCTATAAACGCATCACTACCTCTTTGAAGATTATTCATCGAAAATTATCAACGTTGGAAGTAGATTTTCTAAATCATTCCGTCGTCTGCGGGAATTCTAATAATACAAAAATCACCGACTGTTATTTAGGATGACATTATGACAGCTAAAATGTCACTTTTCAACTATGTGAGATCAAGTTAAAGAAACAATCATTATTTTCAGTCTCACAAATTGGCATTTTCTAATTAAAATCGAAGCGGTGCATGCTCCTTGTCGATTACAAATAAGGCAATCATATAATGGAAACACTTAGAGAGGAGAAAAACGCAAGTAGAATTTTAAAATATCAATTATTCGAAAAGTCCCGCAGCTTCTCAGCAAATCTCTTTAATAGGAGAAGTGAGAAGATATCTTGACTGACACTTTAATCTCGTAGATTGTGCAGAAAAGGAAGTGAGATATTCAAATTGTATCCATGAATCCAAAGAGACTTAACTTTCCTATATTTTGACATTCTTGGTTAGGACAAACAATTTATCAAATTCCTGAAGCAGAGAAAAGGGTTACGGAAGTACTCTCACAAGGGCTGACATTATTTCCAGCCGAAGCCATTATCGTTGGAATTATCAAAATGAATGACAAACCTATGTCTATGAAATTTCTTGCGACATTTCGTGGACGCGCTAAGATGATGTACAACGATCAGTCAAGAATCACAACAATTAGAGTTCAAGGTCAGACGTGGAAGCACCGAACGGTTTCTGAGAGAACACACATGGGGCTTATTGTGTCGAAGTTTATGAGCATTGGAGTCTGAAGTTAATGAATATTGGTTGCATTAAGATCTGAGAGATGAGAATTTATGAGAATTGTAACATTAGTAAGATTTCGGTTGCATAAAATGCTTCCATTAACTCATAGTTTGTCATTGTTATGAGATATAACTTTTCATTACTGGAGGCACATTGAATAGACCATGAGCCATTTAAACATGTTTGATACCTTATTCCGAGCACCAGATCTCATTGAAAATGTATGTTGGAATTTCTTCTTCGTATGCGCAAGTTGATATAATGTACGAAAAAATAGGCTCATTTGTCACGAATTCTTTATTCTCTTGGCCACGCTGCGTCTCATAGAGATTCTACTGCAGAACTGAATATGACAACGATGCATTGTCACTTAAGAAATGAAATGACAGAAAATGGCAACGATATGACACTCGTGAAATTAAAGGATGGCAAGCAAAGTTAAAGTAAAGATAAGTTAAAAACAAACTCCTTCTGCAAACAGAGCGTTGGACGGTAAAAGTGAATGGCAGTCGCCTCAGTAGTTGCAAGCTCAAGCTTGCCAGAGCATCGTCTTATGATAGAAAATCGATGATTACTCAAATTACAATCAATGAGATGACGGGTGATGGATGATGATGCTGTTCTTCTTGTACCATTCTCGCGCAGCCATTTTGGGACATGTTCTCCTACTCGGCGATGCAAGGGTCGTGTTTAGGCTGTGGCAAGCTTAACTACTGAGGCGACTGCCATTCACTTTTACCGTCCAACTCTCTGTTTACAGAAAGAGTTTGTTTTTAACTTATCTTTACTTTAACTTTGCTTGCCATCCTTTAATTTCACGAGTGTCATATCGTTGCCATTTTCTGTCATTTCATTTCTAACCACGGTATTGTGACGTCATCAGTGTCAGTAAGTCGCTCTTTAACATTTTGCTGATGAATGTTTAACCTTAAGTGACAATGCATCGTTGTCATATTCAGTTCTGCAGTAGAATCTCTATGAGACGCAGCGTGGCCAAGA
Source organism: Prostheceraeus crozeri (assembly GCA_907163375.1). NCBI lineage: Eukaryota > Metazoa > Platyhelminthes > Polycladida > Euryleptidae > Prostheceraeus > Prostheceraeus crozeri. Next base: position 67,658 of record CAJQUW010000896.1, on the reverse strand, counting down.
GAATAAAGAATTCGTGACAAATGAGCCTATTTTTTCGTACATTATATGTTGGAATTCTATTATTTGCAGCAGACAGCCTACGCTGTAAGTCCCTCATTGGGACAACATTTGCTTGAATATTATTTTCCAATTGCTTAAATCTATTCTACGTGACTCGAGCCCACTATAACAGCATAGAGATAGGCCATCTAGCATCCACGTTGTTTACAGGGGGACGTAAGATAACTATGATGCTAATGCTCATGTAGTTTCGCACCATGAATGGAATTTGGTACGTCCTCATCTACTGTAGAGTTGCTTCTTAAAAGGGCAGCGCTTTGTTTGGCCAATTCTTTGCTCAAACTTCCTATTACGTGATGGCACTTTCAGAGGAGATGCTAACCATTTAGCCAAAGACAGAAATCCGACCAATGGCCACTGCTGCGAAGCTTAAATGACCACCTAGAATCTATTTGAATGAATGAAATAATGCACCGTCAGATCACACAAAAGACATGCCTCAAAATAAGTAAATGACGTTGTCAAGATATTTTCATGACAACTGCTACAAAAATTTGTGATCTACACGCATCTGTCGCACGGACTATAGTAGCCCCAAGCGGATACACGGTGAGTAAAAAAATGAAAAACAAGATCTATATTTTACTGGCCTAGTTTCCCAGTACTTATGATTCATGTTTTGTAGTGGAGTTCTTGCAGTGCTGAACCATAGCAACCCTAGCACTTGACCCGTAGCAATTGCCCTCAGCCTCGAAATCTGATATAAAATCTTCAGTCTCATTAATAAATATTCCCGGTAGAAACACATTTCCTGCACCAGCAATAAGGCCCTAAGATATTTGCATCTACATTCAGTAACACCGCTATACCAAAACTTAGAACAACTATTGATATGACCAAATAATTTCATCGCCAACGTCTTGGTCGAGGAAAAATACAGACGATTGCGATTGTGAGGGTCAAAAATGAACATTTTTTCAAAACATCTCATGATTTTTGATCAGATGACAGAATTTTGCTATGCGCCACACTGTATTAGTGACCTATTAACCGGAAGATAAAAAACATTCATGTGCTAGATTATGGAATTTTGATTCGGTCAAAAGCTATCAGAATGTCTTTTTAACTAGACGTGCTAAGGAATAAGTTGTGAGATCAAGAATAAGTCAAGAATTAATCAAGATTTAAGATTTCTTCATTACCACAACATTTAGAAAATCTTGATGTCCCTTCCCTTTACCCACTTTATTTTTATCCAATTTTTGAACGAATTATCAGATATAACATAATTTTTGACTTATTTACGGAATTTACTCAAAATTGTAGTCCATGATCTGCCGTTTGAATTAAATCTGTGCTCTAAATAGAGTTCATTCAAAGTTGAAATCGTGTTTTCAAAAGTAGCATATATAAATTATCAACTACAGCACTAGAAATATCAGCAAAGTGTCAATGTGTTTTTCCATAAATTCCAGAGGAAATTCACATAGTATGCTAATTGAAGATGCCAACTTTAATACTCGTACAAGTATAAGTTGCAAATTGAATAGGGAGTTACATTGATTCTGCGGATATTAGTTCGGCTGATGATTCCTCATAATATTGGATGAAATGGTACCTATTCAGGTATGTTCCCATTTTAAAACTAGGGGGACTCTTAATGAATTATTTTACATCATCGGTGACTACCCTACATTCCATGCAGAATAGAATCTAGTTTATTCCTCACAAACCCAGACAGAGTCATTGAGCTGTGATAAATACATTTACATATAGATTTGGACATTCAGTTCATGAGACAATTTCTTACCCAAATCTTCTAAGTCTTCCTGCTTCCGTTTCGCCCAACAATTGTGAGCGTTTTCAGCCAATTTCTCCGACATGGTGAGAACGTCTCTGGTTAAACTGATATTTCGAAGATCTCTCGGAGTTGGCGTATATCCATGAGGCGATTCCATCTACAAAGAAGAGATATTTCTAATACATGTCTCCACTGAAGCATGTAATGAATTTTCTCTGCAGTTCGGTCGTATTGCGATCTTAAGGCTACAAGTCACTTCAAGTTAATGCTCAAGATTGATTTGAAATAGCAATTTGAGATCCGAATTCATTGCTTCTCCGAAAACCGATCAATCCTTCCACCCATTTAAGCAAGATCGACAATGGCAACTTAACATCCGTTCCATTAAAAACAAAGCGAAAAATAATGAGAATAGACAACAGATGATAAAATCATGAAGTCTACTCAGCCAGATGCCGTGCAGAAGTTGAGACAGTGTTAGGCTAACATGAATGGAATTTTCGTAATGTGAATCTGTGAAAGCAAACAAATACATTTTCACGTGGTCTCTGTTGCCAGTGGTTCAGTGCTTGACCTAACGATCTTTTGGTACAGATGTCCAGCCCCAAAATTGTCATTTGAAGTTGGTGGGATCGACATCAAGACTTGCCGTTTAATAACGACACATTTCAAGTCAATGTCAGCAGCGTCCAAGTGTGGGAGTAGTGTTGAGGAGACCTTGGTTTATCATTTTCTTTCAGTTTTTCTAAGGAAACCAAGTAGATAAGATGGTAACAATTTTTTATACTTTATTAATTTGGGCCTCCTCTTAGGCCATCATCAGAAGCAGTTGGATCATCATCTGTTTCTGATGATGGCCTAAATTATTACTATCTTGTCTATTTGATTTTCAAAAAAAACTTGAGGGAGTGGTAGCGCCAAAGCTTCATTTCATACAGATTTATCCTCGTGTATTCTATCGTGCATTGTAGTTGCTAGAACATACTTCAACTCTAAAATGAACATCAGCAAATGTTGATTCAAATAAAATCCTTCTAGATAATTTTCCAGCCTTGCAAAGAATAAGGTATTCATCTGCGTAATGTCACAATTGACATGGAGATTGATTTTTATCAAAGCAAAAATATTCAAGATATTTCTTGTTCATCATCTTTGTTAGGTGATCCTGCTATTTGAATTAATGTGCTAGGATAAGGTCTTTGAGCCTTCGATGTGATCTACAGAGTTGCATCATAGCCACGTAAAAGATCTATGGAAGATCTCAGGAATCAGTTTACAACTCAATAGCAAAAACATAGTCCGATTAATAGGAAGAGATTCTTTAACGCCGCAATTGCAATGAAAATTACTCCGAATATAACTGAAATATACATCCGTTGAAAAATGGAAGTTTGTATGGAAAGACGACGTATGGCTTCGTGCAACATCACATAATTTGTACGAGAAAAAAGAAATTGAGATGATACTTCTGTTGATACAAGCCTCAAGTGCACTGCCGTTGAGAACATTTGAAAAGATTGCTGAATACAGAGTTACAGCTGAAACTCACTGTGTGAATGATGTCTCTGAAAGATATCGTGTTGAGGTCGAAGACGTGAGTTCGGAAACAAATGTAAAAAGAGAAGGAGTATCACAAAAAGTAGCATAAATTCTGTTTACATACATTTCAAACTTGTATCATCACGACAAGAAGTCCAAAAATGAATAATTTTCCCTTATCAACGCAAATATGACAACAACGACGACGCAGATGTGAATGAGCCCGATGGAAACATTAAGATATGACTCGAACTTCCATCAACTGTAGGCTGAATTGAATTCACAGCATCGATGCTGAATATGTCACTTTAAATAAGAGGTAGATTGAGACGCGTCAGGAGATATGCGCGATTGATGTTTCAATAATAATCAATAGCCTGATAACTTCATGAAAAAATATCTGACTAATTGATTTAAAACAAAGGGAATTGAATATTCATTATTCCTTTTTTGAGCGATTCTTTTTCAGCGCGAGATCTTTCGGTTTGCATTGTAGGCCATTCTCAAGCAATTGCACACTTGATAGCTGATTGATTGCTGACAATGATCAGGAACAACTTTGAGTGCTACCATAAATCATCTGCGTCCTAAACAACTTCCAAGTTTTTACACACGTACGGATTGAACTAAGTTGAAGGAAACAAGGAAACTGAGGCAACTATAAGTTGAAGGATTGATGCATAAAATGATAATCATAGATCATGAAATGAATGCAAAAATACAAAAATGTGCCAGCATTTCAGGAAGTTGGAAATAAGTACATTTCATTGTAATTCAAAGAAGTTGCTTATTTGATGAGGCATCTTTTATCGCTGTCTTTAATTGTAGGGTCTATCATGAAGTATAATGAAGCATTTGAATATGTTATTACAAATGGCGGAATTACTGATTATAATCTCGATGATTCAAATTTTAATCAGCATACATCTGGAAGTTCACATGAAATCGACTCAAAAAGGAATCTGCTATGAAATCAATCTATCAATCTCAAAAGTAGACTGCAAAATTCAAATTGGAATTAAAATTAATATATTCGACACAAACATTATGTTCAAACAGAGCACTTTTTGGCTCTTATTGTTTGCTCTGTAAAAGTTCGAAATCATATCTTGCGCCACACTGCATAATTACATTGACGGTATGCAAGAATCACTGGGTATGCAAATCAAAAGTCAAAAGTTGATTACCACTCTGTTGCAAGAAGTAATATTTCCTTCTCTCTCTAAATAATGTAAAATCCTGCTACTACTGTTTAATCTCATCAGTAATGTATGACTTACAACGCTTTACACGCACACGGATATTTACGCCTTTATTACATCAAAGAATCGGTGTCTGACATTTACTTCGTTCATTTTATGACTTTCTTACTTCATTTATCAAATCGGATGCCATTCTTGTTGCATCTTCACGCGAGAGATAGCGTGATCATGGAGAAAACATGCCTTTTTATTTTTCAAATTCCAATAAAATCATATATTCTGATATCGAATGTAATATCAATCTCCTATCAATCTATGCTCAATATCAATCTTACGTTGAACTTTCAAGAACTAAAATTAGAAATTGTAATTGATAATTATAAAAATCGATTGAAGTATGAAAGACGTCGGCGTAAACTTGTGAACTATGTGTGTGTGAATTCACGTGATGAAAGTATCCATCATTATATTGCTGGATTTTCAGCGCATCAGAAATAACGACAGAAACAAACTATCATTGGCACTGACATCAAGCTACTGCGAAAGTGCAGCTCAGAGTTATAAGTCAATAAATAAGTTCACTTAATAGAAGAAATTCAGAAGACAGCTACAAATCGTTTTGGTTATCATCCTCTCCTTCCTAATCATATTATTTCTCATCGAAGCTGACCGTACGCTATTTTGTATTTTGCTCACATGCTTCTGCATGCTTTCCAATGGAATGAGGTCAACAAATTTTCATTTCCAAATATATTGGAAACATTATAAATATTCATCAGACATCCCACAAAACACATTTTTAAGCGTGCAGTCAATTTCAATGAGTACGCAATACAATGCCTCTGGCTTTACACGAGATCGAAAAAATGTCTGTGCTCCCTGTTCCTGGCACCACCGTGAAAGATGGCTTGGAATTGACGGGAATCAAACCAAGTCCTCGAAATGCTAACGCGGCACGAAGATCACCAAGACTAACGAAGCACACTCTCCACGATCACGTCTGGATCAGGCATAGCTCTAAGTGTGCATCATGACATCATCTTCCTGGTTTGTTCATTCAACAATAGCAGATGTGTCCAGCGGGATTTTTCATTGTGGTGCCAGGAACAGGGCGCATGGAAACATCTTTTCAACCTCGTGTAAAGCCAGAGACACTGAATTCTGCAAGGTTGCCTGGACGCAGCTGCAATTGTTAAATGAGTAAATAGTGATCAGGAAAAAGAGGAAAATAGTCAAAAATTAAATTTTGCCTCTAAGGGTCCTTTAGTTTCTGTTCTCTTCAGTAGATTGTCGCAAGTTGCTAGCTTTTTGAAGGAATTTAGCAATGCACTTGAGATCTTCTGGAATCTGCGCATTCATGGACCTACTCAGTTGCACTTTCGCAGTGGCATAATTCCGGTGATAAAAAAGCCAATTGACCCAGTCTTGATCTCGACTTAAATTTCTGGATTCTGTCAGTGATGTTTAAATGAACCTCACTCCAATTTCACAGTTTTGTTGTCACCTTCCAATAGCTATCGGAAGGGAAAAGTGAAATCATCATAATTCTCAAGAGAAATGTGTGTAGATAATAGAAGAATAATTCTCTTGCAGAAGATGTTGCACGAAAGTCTTACATACACAAATACAACATTCAATGTTTGTTTCCATCAGTGGGGACAACCATACTTCTTCATCAAATGCTCAAACGGTGAGAAAACCAATCATTTCTATTATCCTCTCTCAAATTTGACTACAGAGGAAGGACAGCTTCCTTCCATTCAGATTACTTAGTATTTGATAACCTTATGAAAGAACCATTTGTCACTGCTTGCACTTCCGCCATCAACTGCCATCAATCACATGTAAAGACTGAATGGCTGATGTGGAAAGCATTTTGAAGATGCAAAATCTAACTGAATTGATTCTTCCCTCGACTATCCATCCCACAGCACTAAAAATCAATAGGAAAATAAGTTTTCGCAATTTCACGAATGTCACTGTCAATCAGGGGCGGTCGGTAATAAAGCGCAGGGCATTCAATGAATTCCCATGTGAATTGCTTTTCCAATTTGCATCATTTGTACTCTTACTAATACAGTCAAACCTCGGTTAGCGACCGTCTTGATATAGCGACCGTCGCGCTTTAACGACCGGTCTCTCGTGGTACCGAATGACAAGATAGGAAATCACGTATATCGGAGTCTCGATGTAACGACCCCTTGATATAGCGACCGGTTTTATCGGGAACGAACAGACCATTTTCTCTTGACACAGCGACCGTGCAACACTGTAGAGTACTAACAAAGTGTCAAAGTAATTTTGATTTCACCCAATTGCCTAATAGACCGACGGTAAATTGACGCAATTTTTGATGTTGTAATCTTGGATGGTAATTTGATCCGTTGATTGTAGACAGTCAGAGCGAAATGTCACTCTTTGTTTGTGTCAATTGACATCTTAAGTCGACATCAATTACGATGAAACGTAATCCAGATGCTCGCCACAACTGCAGATCTCCCCCTCATCGGCATGTGTGGATATTGATTGTGACTGGATTTTGATAGGCTGCCGAAGGCTGGATTGCGTCAGTCATGTAAGATGAAAGTTTGTGGAGAATGTTCAGTGTATAGTGCATCACTTTTCAAGCTCATTTGCATTCAGCATGGCTAGCCGCAAGATCTTAACTGCTAAACGTCGTGCTCTCACGTTGGACCGGAAAGCTGAAGTCTTGCAACTCTCATCGACTCTATCTGCGAAGAAGATCAGCGAGCAATTCGGCGTTGGAAAGACTCAAATTCAGTCCATCATCAAGCGCAAGGCTGAGGTTCTAGAGGAAATTGAGAAAGGATCGAACAGGGAGGCGAAGCGACTGAAGTTTGGGCATTCTCATCACGAGGAGCTTGAGAATGCTGTCTTCGAATGGTTCACGCGGAAGCGGGCAATGAATATGGCCATCAATGGACCCATTATTCAAGCTGAAGCTCTTCGCGTCGCTAAGGAACTCAACATATCGTCGTTCTCAGCATCACAGGGTTGGCTATCCAACTTCAAGAAACGACACAACATTTGCGCCGTCAAACTCTCCGGAGAGAGAGCTTCCGTTGATCCCGTTGTTGTAGAAGACTACAAAAAGAGGCTACCTCTTCTCCTGCATGGATATGACATGAAGGACATGTTCAATTGTGATGAAACGGGGATCCTGTTTCGAGCGATGCCTGACAGGTCACTTCATGTGCGTGGGGACGACGCTGCCGGTGGAAAGAAGAGCAAAGAACGGCTTACTCTTCTCCTGTGCGTCAATGCTGTTGGAGACTTCGAAAAGCCACTCGTGATAGGAAAAGCCGCAAGATCGCGATGTTTCAAGGGATGCAACATGCAGAAACTCCCTGTGACCTGGACGCATAACAAGAAAGCTTGGATGACGAGCAGAATCTTCCAAGATTGGCTGAACTCACTCAACAGCAAGATGACGAGGCAAGGACGTAAGATGTTGCTGCTCCTTGATAACGCTCCATCTCATCCTCACGATGTCAGCTATACCAATGTGAAACTCCTATTCATGCCGTCGAACACCACGTCCGTGCTCCAGCCTCTCGATCAAGGAATCATTGCAACTGTAAAGCGACAATATCAACAGAGACTATTGAATTTCGTCATCTTGAAGGCCGAATCCATGGATGGCGATGTCAACAGCGTTCACAAAAGTATCGACGTCCATCTATCCATCACTTGGATGAGTGAAGCCATTTCTGCATGCAGACCTGAAACCGTCTCCAAATGTTTCAGGCGGACTGGCGTTTCAGAAGACACAGTTGGAAATGAAGCTACGGTCGGAGAGGAGAGCGCCGGTGAAGGATCTGAGGATGAGGATGACATACCACTGGCACAGCTGTTCGAAAAAGCTGTCAATGGATTGAAACTCAAGGATCCCATAACATTCAACGAATTCATTAGCTCAGAGGGTCAAACTGAATCCTTCGAGGACAATCCATATACAGCACCAACCATACAAGAAGACAATGAGGAATCTTAAGATGACGACAGCGACTTCCCAACTGCCCTTCAGCCCTTCCACATAAATGAAATGCTCGATACACTACGTCGCCATTTCAATGCAACGGGAATGGAGAAATCATCTGCAGCAGTGATGGCATTGTGGAATTCTTACGAAAAGGAGTCTACAGCAAGACGTCGACAATCAACCATCGACAATTATTTCAAGAGAGACAGTCAGTAACTGAGGTGGTGTTTGAAGTATCGGTAAGCTGTTAGGTCTGTCGCTTTAACTTAAACGCGGTAGGCCTATATAGGGCCTACCTGTAGTTTTGGCAATGAAAAATAATACATCTATTGTAGAATAAGAGTTGATATTTTCCAATGTAGAATGTTCCATGCTAGTTGGGAAAGTAATGGGATGTTCAAAACTAATTCAAAACTGCTCAAAACTAATCATTTGATGCAATACTACTCATTAAAAAGCCTTAATCGCACTCTCTTGGTATAGCGACCGTCGCGCCAATGCGACCGTTTCCAGCGGAACCGAGCGCGGTCGCTATATCGAGAGTTGACTGTATTAGCTTCTTTATGAAGCACAGCTGGTGTCATCTGCTGTCTGAATGAACTCCGATCACTGCCTGATTAGCAATTTGGTCAACAAGTCAGCAGAAGTTGAAATTTTCTGTAGATGATTCCCTTTCACTCTCTCAATTTAACAGCAGGTGACGGTTGATAGCTTTCTCGAGGGGCAGACAGAAACACTATTCGCGAAATTAGGTGGAGGGTGTCATTAGCAGGCCCGAAAAAAGTCAACGAATAACTGAGACGAAGTGACATTGACATGAGCTGCGCTTTGGTTGCTTGAACTTACTAGGAGCATTATTGATGCATCTCTGGAGTCAAAACTTTTCGACTTACTTAACAGATGTATGATGCATTTCATTTCATGTACATTGACACCATTTAAACTTTTCTTCAAAGAAGAAACTTATCTTTTAGGAAATGAATGAGTTATTTCTATGTAGCTTTCGAAGCACTGGACAACAGGTGGTCTATAAAACGAGACTGCATTCAAAAAATAGCATCTAAGATCAAAGAAGTGAAACCCCAGCTTGTAAACCCATCACACGCCCATGCTGTCAATGATGACTTGACTCCATGTAAATAGAATAATCAAATATTAAGTTGCGTCTTCAGTTGAAAAATGGTCATTTCATCCAATATCAAGAATCATCAGCAGGCCCAGTTCACATCTCTCAACATCGACACAACTCCCTGTTTACAGTTGCAGCCATGGTCGGGTACATTTGAAATTTGCAGGTAGCAAGTTTGTGAAATTTTCGAATGTCATTCATTAAATATCATTTTAAACATACTACTGACAAATCGCCTAGGTTAGTGCGCCATCAATAATTTATAAGTGCTGCTTTTTGCAAACACACAGATTTTTCAACTGAGGATAGTAGTAGTAGTAGTAGTAGTAAATGTTTACATTGTCAAATAAATGAAAATGATCAAGTACAAGAAATCATTACATAAATCAAAGAATAACATGTAAGAGAATTTTGTCAGAAAAAGGTTTATGGGACAGTGAAGCAATTAATGGAAACCATACAATGAATGATTCATAAGAGACGCAGTGAAAGGAATGAATGAGTTCTGGCGGCGCAAAGAGTGGATGGTCGGTAGAGAAAAATTCTTTGAGCGCTGGAAGCGTTTCGGACAAAGTCCGTGGAGAATGTTATCTGGACTTTCTAACTGACACAAAAGCTTTGAAGCACGATTATTCCGGCGAACCCAAAGAGGCGTGAAAGATTTACACTCGCAATGGTTTCCACATATTATTCGGTGGCAACGACGACGTACTTTCTCAATCTTCTCCTTGTTCGACTCACTCATCCCAATTATTATAGGAGAGCTATACTCTAGCGCATTCAAAATCAATGCATTGTACAGTGTTATCAAGTCTTTCTGCCGTATATCGCTACGTAGCTTCTTGAGTATGAAAATTCTTTGCGATGCCCTCTTGCATATCATCTCAACATGCGAGTTCCATCGAAGGTCACTGCTATAAATGATTCCGAGGATTCTCAAGTCTTTCACTAATTCCACGTTGTCAAGGCAGATCGAAATACGAGATCCTTTCTTCACAAACATCATTCTTGTTTTCTTTGTATTTAGAGAGAGGCCATGCTTAGCAGCCCAGGTGCTTACATGCTCGACCTCATCACGTGCCAGTATATCATGTTCTGAAGCTGATTTGAAAGGGATAATGCATACAACATCATCAGCATATTTCGTCATTTGGGTACAGGCATACATTGGTTGAAGTGATGCCATGTGGACGGAGAAGAGATACGGTGCGACAACTGATCCCTGAGGAATGCCAGATTTCACGTCTTTCAAGCTGCTAAAAGTTGAGTAATCAATACGAACTCGCTGTTTTCTATCTTTGAGATAGTTGATACACCACTCGATGAACTTTGTTGGCAAATTTGCGACGGTCAGAGAGGAAATTATTTCTGAATGGAGGACCTTATCGAATGCTTTATTCATATCAAAAGATATAACTGAGCATCCAATATTGTTGCGATCATCAACTTGCTTGGTAAGGAAGTCATGGATGTGAACGTGGGCGTGGACAGTTGACGTTTTGGGCCTGAAACCAAATTGATTTCTGCCGTAGCAATTTACAATGTCGTCTTTAATGGATCCAATGTTAATCGTTTCTAGGATCTTAGCGAAAACAGGTAACAATGAAATTGCTCTTAGATTGTCGATACTGGCCGGTTTGGACTTCGGAATTGCTTTTATATTCGCCATCTTCCAGCGAACAGGGACTATGCAATTTTCAATTGATAGCGATATCATGTGTGTTAGTGGGCTGCATATATCAGCAGCTATTCGCTTCAAAAGTCGAGGTTGCAAGCCATCACTTCCTGGCGACTTCTTCGTGTCAAGTTTGAGCAATTCATGATAGACTCGATCAACACCAACGTCAGGATTCCAATGCACATCGTTATCCGGCAGGTTTCTGGAGACATCAGACCAATCACATGCGTTTGAAAAATTCGAAGCAAATTTAGAGTTAATTTCTTCGGCTGCATCTTTTGGAGTCGAAAATGACGAAATCAATTTTAACAAGGGAAGATTTGAATTGTTAATAACTTTCCAGAGACCACTTTTCGTGTTAGCTTTATTTCTGAGCCAGTTAGACTTCGCCTGTGTTATCGATGTATTCAGTTTGTTTTTTAAATGAAGATATAGCGAGTAATTTCTCTCCTCATAGGCCTTGTGTTTTTTGTCAATAAGGGACTTCAACAAAGGTGTGATCCACGGCTTGTCTGTTGATTTCATTTGTACAAAACTGAATGGAATTGTCTCATGTATTGCTGAATCAAGAATTTCGTGGAATATTTCACACTTTTCATCAATGGGCAGTTCACTTCGATAAAAGTTATGCCATGCATAAGAATTCAATTTCCTTTGTAGAGCAAAAATGTGTGATTCTCGATAGTCATACACCTTTCGTATTTCTGTGATGTCTTTTTGGCATGACATTGATTTAAGAAACACGGTACGGTGGTCGGAGGCGCCGATGTTGGGGCCAATAACCACAATTTCTTTAATATTGTCGCGGTGAACTTCCTGTTCAATGGTTTCATAGATACGTCGGTCAATTAGTATCTTATCCAGAATCGCATCATTTCTCGTCGGTTGATTCACAACTTGAACAAGACTTAGAGCGCTTTCCAGGCCTGTTGTCGGAAATTGGTTGAATTGGATGAATTGGTTCAACAATAATGTTAGTTATATCGTTCATTTCATCACGACGCAAGGAAGGAGGTAAGTATACACAGAAAAGCAAGATTTTCATATCAGTGAGATACATCCATACAATTTCAAATTTTGGATCTCGGTGATTATCATGCAGGCGAATACAATTAATGTCATTTCGAATGTAAATGCATACACCACCACCTTTTCTCTGATCTATTCGGTCACAGCGGAAAGTGAAATAGGATGGTATATCAATCTCATCATCTGTTACTAAGTCATTTAGCCAAGTCTCTGTAATGGCTATGACATCAGGTTGAAATGTTGAAGCCAAAACACACAATTCGTCGAGTTTTGGTCGGAGAGATCGGATATTTGACAATATTAAAGATGGAAAAAGTCTTTTCTCATTGCATAAAATCTTTAACGAAAATTTTTAATCTCAGACTTTCGGACAATTCTCCCACCATACACTACAAGGTCAGTTTCCCCATTTTCTCTCCTTGCTATTTGATCATCACGAAGTAGTTTAGCTTCCTTCTGCTGAACTTTTGTTCTATCTGGGTTGATGAATACGTGCCTGTAACATGTACTATCTCGCAAGCATCGAGCATTTTCCAAAACATCGACCTTCTCATAGACTTCGTTCAAAGTTACTCGAATTGGACGCTTTCGATCAGAATTGAATCTTCCCAAGCGCCGAACAGAGAGAACAGTATAATCAACTCCTATCTCATTTAAATATTGTCAACAGTAGCTTCATCTCTACTCTGTCTTTCTTCTATGGTACCACTCTTAGTTTCTTCTACTCCACTAATGATAACATTACATTGTCTCAACATTCGTTGTTCTAGCTCATAAGTGATGCTCTCAACATTCACCGGACTTTCTACTCTAAAACTTTCAACTTCTTGTCGTAATTTCTGTTCTAATTCTTTCATCTTTCTACTTTGCTCTTCAAGAAGAATTTCTTTCAGTTCGAGCATTGCCTCATGCAACAACGCTTTGAAGTACTGTGGTGTCATACAGGCCTGTGATTAGTCTATGAAAAAAATTGAGGATTTTTTGTGAAAAATTTGAGGAATGGAAATGGAACCTAATATGATAATTGCAAGAAAAACTACAAATTTTAGAACGGATTTCGGCCAAACTTCAAATCATGAAAGTCACAACGAAGAAGGTAACCCAAGGGTTAACCACACCACACTTTTCGAAGTTGTGTATATTGCAAAGGAATACTGACTTGGTCATAATCACTTCCCGCGTTGTTACGAAATTAATTTGTTGCCTCAAGTATTATTATCTGCTTAGAATGTGTCGAACATAGGATGTCAGATCAAGCTGCTGATATCGCTCTGCTTCACGCTATCGTCTCCAATTCAATGATGCTTGTCAGATTTGTATACTATAATTTTTTGAATGTAGGATATATCCTCAACTACATGCATCTGGGGCTTTGCAACGATTAATTTTTACGGACTTTAGACAAATTTGGGAGGAGAGTAACCCATAAGTATAGAAAGCTTAAAATCGTTGACGGAATGCTTGTGACTTAAAAAAGTCAGTAATATATTATGAAGGATACGCCACATTACACACTAATTTATTGATATTACTTTATGCTACACAAGTTTTGGTGGGTTTTGTTTACTTGTTAGCGTTTGATCATATCGCTCCGATCTACATTCAAATGAGCATGAATTCTCTCATACAACACAAAACAAGTGTCGGGAACATGCTTGCCAGTTGAGTTGTTGGTCTCATACAGGCAAAGAGTGAAAGATTATCACCTCTATTCGCATGAAGTTGCGCAGAGATATTGACGTCCACATCTTGCAGTAGACCCAGGTTGAAAATCTACCAACCCAGTACTATGTGGTTCAATGTCTTAATTAATCTAAGTTCACATGCAACGATAAGCAATGTGTGCACTAGTTTCACACCAACCTGTGTTCAGCAAATTATGAAAACGATCTATAAGTGAATAATTCATCCAGGATAAATGTCGGTCGGCAGACCCTGAAAAATGTAGCTGTAAAAAGACTCATGAGATAGCAGAGCTTCATACGCTTCCAACCCCCGCACGCTAGTGACCAGGAGGCAGATAGACACTAAATTTAGGGACCATCCGCTTAACCCCGTCGGATGTGTTCATGTTCAGCGGAAATAAAATGGAAGAGAGTGAAACAAACGCTTCAGTTGATAAGAGCACTGAAATTCAAGTGGGCTGGACTACCTATATGTTATCATATAATGGATATGGAATATCGATATCCTTAAGTTCTTTAAGAAGTACAGGCATGCATTTAGCAGCCATATAGTCGCAGAAACATATAAAGAAGGTCGTGAAAAAGGTCAAGATAATTAATGAAAATAATTGAATGTGCATTTTATTGTTGGAATTCTAAGCAATATTAAAGTTAGAAGTAAAACATTGCAAGGTTCAAATATACAATTTCTGTAGGTTGATCGCAGTGTTTCACTCATTAAATACGTGAAAGCATTTAATGAGTGAGTTCGACAGACAATAACTTCGGACAACTTCTCTGCTTAGCAAAATAAGTCCGGACGAACCGGAACATCTGCAGCCCTGTAACTTGCAGAAATTAAAACGACATTCAACGTATTCAACGCAACAAAGTGCGTCAAGGTAACAAAATAAAAAAAACAAGTTAACGACTGGTTAATTTTTGATGTGCTAAATATGACATGGCTAAAAGAAAATCATTATATCCTAAAATGTCTAGAAATTTGAAAATACTAAAAGGACAAGCAACGGTTCTCCTCTCCTCATGTGGAACGAATTGGTGAGTAAGTCGCTCTTTTCAAAATTATGTTTATCACTTATATATTGAAAATGTTCTATTTAACAGTCTACCCATTCAGATGATAAAAGGACAGGTCTGTTTCCAATCAAAATATCAGATCTAGCTAGCACAGCAGGATTACGCTATCTAAAATCTACCAGGTGTGTGAGAGAAAAATTATTAAGTTACAAATCATAAGAGAAGAAAAAGAAAAGTAATAGATCATGAGTGATTCATGATTAGCAGCATGGATGTAGGGTACATGTTACAGGATTCTATCTTAGCTTCTTGTTTGGAAGTTTACATATCATCGCCATTCGCCAAAAACAATACATTATCCGACATTTAGTCCGTAGTGTGTCGTATTTGAGGAATTTCTCATAGTTAAGCTATATTTGAGGAATTTTTGAGGAATTGAGGAGCAATAAACAAATTTGAGGAATCTGAGGAATTTGAGGAGTAATCACAGGCCTGGTCATAGCATCATGCACTGGTGAAGAACTATCGACCACTGATGAAGAACGAATTGCGTCCTTGAGAGCCTCAGTTAGTTGCTTCTTAGAGAGCTTATTCAGTTGTCCATCAGACATTCGTCTCACATTAGCAAATGAAGCACCCTCTGTATTCACTGATGACATCGCGGTTTACGTCAGAAATTAGAATACAAAATTCTGACGGAGGGTCACGTGTGGTCGAAAAAATCGATAATTTCCTGACTCTGGACGTAGGGAGTGTGTAGATCAGTCACTTCTGAACAGCTGATTAATATTCGTCTGACAATACCAGATCGATCTACACACAGGCTTCAATCACGCGAAGAGAGATAGATATCAGGCACAATAAGGGCGGAATTCACATATTTCTAAATATAGCACCACGAACAACCAAGATTGCGCTGACTGAGAAATGCAGCTAGAATGAATGGAAATCATCCAACGTATCAATCAAAGCCGAAAATCGACGTGTATCCACTTTAGAATATTAAATGAGGATCCTCTGAGAACACCATGAGATAGATGAGGCTATGACAATTCCAAAGATATAAAAATATCCTTTCTTTTGCCAGACACAACGATAAAACAGTCAAGAATATTCAGATCGATACTTGTGCGCGAGCGTACGACCGTCAGCAATGACCGAACGTGATAGGATGCAACTCAAAATTTAATTATTCTATTTATATTGTGTTTGCAAAAAACATTTATTCATCATTACAGGCGCACTAACCTAAGCGATTTGCCAGCAGTAAGTTTAGATCGATATTCAGCGAATGCTCGTTGAAATTTCACTATCTTGCTAATTGCAAATCTCACTATGACTACAAGTATGAAGCCATGATTAGTCTGATATCCCAAGATGTGAATCTTCTGTGTGTTAACAATATTTTAATCGATTTTGAGCTTTGGAAGCCAGAGGCGTGTTCCTGGAGGCTCCCTCTGATTCTGTTTCTGTTGTTCAAACGTTCCCAATATTGATGAGCAGGACAAAAGGCGTAAGCTCGATCCAATAGTGGCATTAGTTTTTGCCAACTCGGCCATCTTGTTGCAAGAAATGAAGGTTTAACGTCACTACTCCCCCTCACTGGAGGCTTGGACGGTGCTGACGCAGTTAGACTTTAATCTGGAGCTTTGTGATCTTTCAGTCCCTTCCTGACGACTTCCAATGGCACTTTCCGGGCTTGACCTCTGGACCGAAAGATCGCTAGGCCAAGCACTTAACCACTGAGCCATGGAGACCACCGCTAAAAATTGCAGTTAAAAATTTGCATTCCACTTTTAGTCGAAAAAATGATCTTTTTGAGTATCTGTTGGATATTGATGATTGACTTTGATCAACAACATGCTTTGATATTGCAGTTATCGCATGATTATGTTTGATCCGTTGGGAGTTTGCTTGATTGCATTAGGACAACTAATCTGTGTTGAATGCAACTCAAAGGAATTTTGAAAGATTGTTGATGTCTTTTAGCTATAAAATGCGCAGAAAATTTACAGTAACTGCTCATCCAAGTAAATAAATGCATCAAACATATTGTGCGGCATGATGATCTGTCCATTTTTAACTTGAAATCAACCAATTGTAGCACAAAACTGACAATATTACTTACGAATCTGTCGTGAGTAGTGGTTGCATACTATAGTCATTATAAAGACTATAACAACGCAGATGGATATGCGGATGAATTGCCATGTTAATCAATCATAACTTCATTTTGAAAGCAACATGAATGGATGAAGATGCCTGATTTTTTAAGTAAATGGTTAAAAAAATTCTATTTTCGAAAAGTACTTCTGCATAAAGATCATACATATTTTTTATGTTCCCATGAGGTAAATTTGATCAGTAAATTAGCAATTCACTTTTTTACTGATGCAGGAGTTCTAGACACAAATAATTGATGCTTCTGCAACTGAGACATTTTCGGGCCTTGGAAACTATTGAACCGATCAAATTACAACTTATCAACATTCTCTGTATCGCACATTCTTGTAAAATATGTCAGTACATTGATATCGAAATGCGCGCCTACAGCATGTGTTTCCACTGTTCGCTATCAAGCATAAGGCACAGCCACTCGTAGTACATGTAGCGTCAAAATGAAAACAACAAATTGATTACTTCTGTTTTGATTTCAACAGGGTGGCGGCCAGATTTCAAGCTTCAAATTCCCGGGCGATTCCCGGGCGATTCCCGGGCGATTCCCGGGCTATTTCATCGAATTTCCACGCCATTTTTTTATTATGACAAGATACTTTATTCCGACTACAACGCTCAAAAATTATCCGGACACTGCTTTAAACTACTTTCAAAACACAAATGTGCGTGGTGTCCGTGGCACAGTAGTTAAGTGCTGGCCTAGAGATCTTCTGGTCCAGAAGTCGAGCCGCGAAAGTGTCATAGGAAGTCGGCAGGAAGGGCATCCGGACTAAACGATCATAACGCTCCAGAATTAAGTCGGACTGTGTCAGCACCGTCCTAGCCCCCTGTATGGGGAGTAAAGTGACGTCAAAAAATCATTATTCTGCTTTAAACTACTTTTATCATACCTTCCAGTTAGAATTTCAACACCAAATTATGACGTGAACGATATTTGACTGTCGTACTCAGTTTTCAAAATTTTTGAATTTTGTGAGCGGTGATTCTTAAGATTATAAACATCTACTTTTCCTCAATGGCCTGCAGTCGTGAGCTACTTGTGGAATCTAAGTGATTTCATATCGATGGAAAAGTTCGCTTCCTGAACTTTTCACTATCAAAAAATGCTTCATTTTCATCATCTGATTCATAAAAATCTATGAAGTTGCAAGTAGCCGATTTTTCGGACTTCAATTTTCGAACATGTTAAGTTGAGGCAACAAATCACATTTTGGAGCACTACATTTTGAAATGCAGTGTATTTATGCCATAAGAGAAAGCCAGGATATCAAAATCCACATGTTAATTTAAAAGGAAGATAACACCAACTTATCCAGAAGCATCGACAAGAGAAACCAGGAAGACTGCCACAATGGACGAAGACCGTTAACGCCAGAAGAATTCCTAATTGTCATCACTTTTTTTATCAGTTTGCGTACAAACAATGGGCGCGTGTTAGCCGTCATCCAGTAAAATGTGTGCTTTGTATTTCCGGGCTCGGTCGCCACTCTGAATTCAATATATTCAGAGATGTGTGATATTCACACTTCACAAACTTTAGGATACTATCACGTAATAGGACCTATCATACTCCACAAATGGAAAACAATGTATAGGCCTAAAGATTGTCATCGTGAAAAAGAGCAATTTCCTTCTCATTTAGTAGTTTTTTCACAAAGACTCAAGGCCTAAATACTGGGAAATACATTCTCAACGATTGAAATAATTTTTCGTAATGTTCTTAACATAATAGTTGTGCTCGTTAACATTTTCGGGTCGGGTTCAAAATTGGTTCGTGTGGCAGGTGGTCGGGTTCGGGTTTCAATTCATAGCCGTTGCACATCTCAACGGCGCCGAAGGTGGCAAAGAATATTTTAGTGGACAGAGTACAAAATGCTGTGGACTAAGGAATACCTCGTCTTGTTCTAACCCAATTTCATACTGAACATAAAAATCGTGAAAACGGCACTTCTTTCCGACGATATAGTCGTTCCAATGATATTGTGAGTACTCGTAATACCCACTTGGATCAAAGTGTTGATAAATGTCGGCAAAAAATAATTGTGTTGTGTACAGACGTCTTTTATGTCCTTAAATCTTCAAGGAAGAGGACTATCTTCCGTCTTGTATAAATGTCTTTATGGAACTGCTTACTAAAGTTTCATGTTTATTATGCACAGTAGCGAATTCTACCGTCCTTAAATGCGCAGATGACATCACAATGAACATTGAAACTAAGCGCGCTCATCCGGAAAAATCTGCCCAGCTACTGAAATCTGATCTCACCGCGGTGGCCATCTGGTCAAAGGAATGGCAACTGGACTTGAATCCAGGGAAATGTTCAATTATCTCATTTGGACATCACAATCCTGGCTCTCACTACAAGGTGGAAGGACACACAATCCAGCGGTCTGAGTGCGTTAAAGACCTTGGAATCCACATCTCGAAGAATCTCAAATTCTCACGGCACACCATCCTTTGTGTCAAGAAAGCCAACAACGTTTTTTCTGCCATCCTCCGGACTTTCATATCAAGAGACCCTAACGTGATTATGAGGCTTTACACCTCCCTAGTTCGTCCACACCTATGCCGTCCCAGTTTGGAATCCATTCTTATCCAAAGACATTATTCTGATCGAACGTGTGCAACGGCGCTTGACTCGGAATATTCATGGCTTAACTTCCATTCCATACGAAGAACGACTAAGAAAGACTAAGAAGATTCAGCTGATGTTGGACATCACTTAGTCTCTTCTAATATATGACGCGATCGTTTTGAACGAATAAAATAGGAGCTATTCATTTTGCCAATAATTATAAAATTGATAAAAGTGAAAAAATTTCAAACTGAGACCACTAACACACGACTGAATGCAAATTTTCGGGCACATTGTACCTGAGAGACTCATGGATTGGGATGAAGCCATGATTTGGTATTACGATTCCTACGGGAGTAAACAGTATATTTGTGGCAAACCCACACGGTTGGGGTATAAAGCATGATGTCTTAGCACTGCAACAGGTCATCTAGTGAGTTTTGATATATATCAAGGCAAGTATTTTCTTTCACGACAAAACACATGCAGTTATGGCAGTCTAGTAGGAAAACATTATGCACCTTTACTACACTTCTTCGATAATTTGCCTCATCCAGACCTCAGTTACTACTCCTATTTTGACGATCCTTTTTTGATTGTGGACCTTTTACTCGAACTACAGAGGAGAGGCTACGATGGCATAGGCACCAAATCAGAAAACCACATATCAAAAGACTCAAGTTAGCAAGAAAAAAGAGGTAGCCAAAGAGAAACGAGGTACATGCGCTCATACTACAGATGTGAAAAATAATCTTTGTATTTTACATTGGAAAGACAATAAGGTAGTTTCCTTCATATCAACATGTGATTCCATGCATCCAATAGGAACTTGTCAGGGATTCTCTCGCGCTAGCAAAGATTACCGCAGATATTCCTAATACCGTAAAGATGTATAATAAGTTCATGGAGGAAACGGACCGCATGGACAAGAATGTGAATTGCTGTTGAGTTCCATCAGACATAAGAAATGGTATCACCAAACTTTTTTTCTGTGGATGTTTCTATCCAAAATGCTTGGAATCTTCATCGAAGATGTGGTGGCAAATTGAGTTTGCTTAGTTTCCGATGGCGGATATGTTGTAATAAAAAGCAGATATATTGAAATATTTTTTTGGATCTTCACGTGCTTCATATAACTAGAGCTCGCAAAGATAATTGCATTTTTGAGAAAAAAAATTATCGGCACTAATGGGCTAAATTTGACTGAAACTGATGCTTCTTGCTAGAATGTTTTGCGAACCGTGGCTGAGACAGACAAAACTTTCGCTCTTAATTATGATTGCTTAGTTTTTTTACTTGAGTGAAAGTATCATTCCCGGGCGATTCCCGGGCAAAACTGAAAAATGGCCGAAATTCCCGGGCGATTCCCGGGCGCGGCCGCCACCCTGTTTCAGTAAAAATTAAGAGACGACACACGCCACTGAAAATAGACCGGCAAATTCAGAAAATTTACGTCTAATGAGACATATAATTACGTTTGAATATATTTAATTCAGATAAAACCACATCAAACTTTGTAAGTTGATATCTGACATGCGTGATCCATGTATATTTTTATACACTTTGACGTAGAAAATGAAGATTCACTGTGATAAGTAGACCCGAAGCCAACATTGACAACTATCCTTAAATCGGGTGTTTACCAGGAAATCAAAAAACAGATTATTGTTAATGTCATGATGACTCTACTTCGAACGTGTGATGGACCGCGGTTCAAGTTCAACCTGCTACCTGGTCACAAGCTGAGAGCCCTCCACTAGTGTGAAATCTCTTTGTGAGGACAAGTGATGAAGTGCAACTGAAAGGAAAGACCTGCTGGTAATGGGCATGCGACTTGTACAATGGAACAAGTGATGAATTTTACTATGAATGAAAAATTGAATGCAGCGCTACATTTTCATGAATTTAGCATTGTTGTCCGAGCTACCCAATTTTTACTCATTAGAAGACATATAGAAGAATCTAAGTAGACCAACGATCAAAGCATTTCCAAGAAGTTATTCGCTTAATTTGTGTACTTTTACAATAATGCAACTAAGTGTGCAGCCTACAAGGAAATGCTAGTCCGTGAACAGATTTTTTTCTATCAGAAATAAGAAAAACTGCATGTCAGTTATCCCATTTTACAGTATGAAATGTCATACAAGAAACATGGCAATGACATGCATAGATCTAAAATAGCAAGAATAATTGCGTAACAGTTCTTGCGGAAATGACATGCATACATCTAAAATAGCAAGAATAACTGCACATGTTTAATTTGAATACTTTATTCAATTAATTCAATTAATTAATCATTGAATACTCTTCAAGAAAAAGGTTGAGGTTGATGCAATGCACTATACTTACAATAACTGTTGGACGACGCCGATCTGCAATTCTCGATTCCCCTCCAGCCATTGGGTCTTCTCTCTCGATTCTCCAACCCCAAGCAACCATGGCCTTCAAGCATTCCTGGATTGGTTCTGAATATTTGATTTGGTCTCTTGTTTGCAGCATGTGATAAGGTCGCAAATTTGGATGAGTCATTCGCCCGCCGTCCAATGTGTTGCCGAACATCCAACCCTGAAATCATGCAAAAATGATGAATGGCAAATTGGCAGATGAGCGCTATGACCGGCGGAAAAACGCTCAATTGAATGTTGCGACTGCAGCAAAGTTTAATCACCCAAAACTGATGCCATAGATTAGAGTAGCAGCTCAGCAATAATTAAATCCCCTTTGTGCATACAGTTTCGATTTTATTAAATGAACTCGAATGAGAACCAGCATCACACGTGAGATATGCAAATTTTTACACTTTTGGAGAAATTTTGGATTTGACTGATCGTGATAGCAAAACAGAAGGAATAATAGCATTTTACAAATCCTTCGTGTCATGTCAGTGTGGAGAGGTAATATAGTTTGTTAAATTAGCAATCCGATGGTTTACTATCACTTTAATACATAGCCTTATGAGCACTTTCTTGAGCGTGATCATATCACAAGCTGCAGCCTGCCACTAGAAGAGCAAAATAAAACAACCACTGACGATGAACTCAATTCTCAACACAATTGTCACAATTGTAGTACTCACAATTAACTTAAAAGATGTAAATGGGTCCGCATTACTATTCAGATTTGAGTGAATCATAAAATTAATTATACCCATGAAAATGGAATAAAAAACTTGAAATTTAAGCCAAGAAAGCACAACAAGATGTCGACGCTTTTATGAAGACTTGCATCATAATGCACCTCAAGAATTTCCTTTGATAATCAGCTTTATTTCCGCTTAATTAAGATGCTTGCTAAAAAACATTCATTACTTTTATATACAACTTTGTGTCATACTACTTACAAAAGGGCTTCATCTCGGTAGTACATAAACACAGGAATAATTTGAAAAAATTTGCCTTTAAAAATCAACTCAATAAATTTTTTGGACCGCAGGAACGTTATCTCCACAAAAAACTGAATCTTTTCATATAAAAATTTTCACTGTATACAGATACTTGTTTGGGTCAACACTCTACTTACTATATACTTACTCTATGGCTGATGCGCATAAATATTCAAGGACTTCGCCCATTCCCTCCCATTAATAAACTGGTGAACTACTGCCTAGAATTGCATGGAAACCACCACAGGATACATTTCGCGAGTTGTGGTTGATAAGGATGTGCGTTTTCCAACTAGTAGTTGACTTAAGATTTTTAATACCATTAATCAATTTTTCAATTGAAATGTGTCGCAGCAATTCACTCCTAGTTTAGCGTCCTTCAGTTCCCTAACGGAGTTGAACGGTTGATGGCTCGTCTCAAGCTGTTTCGGTCCAAGGCAACATCTTCATTGATTTTGAGCTTCTTGAGATCATTGATACAGCTCCTCCATGACTACCTCTGTCTTCCTGCTGGTCGGCGACCGCCTACTTCCATCTCTTTAAATTCTTTCACGAAATTGATCGCTCTCTTCACATGTCCAAACCAGCGAAGTCTACTTTTACGGATCGTCACCCCTATGTCCTGTCTCTATTTTTTACACCCGCTATGAAGCAGAGCATCGCTAGGTCACATGTTCTTAAGGTGTTCATCAGTTTGCTTGTCAGAGGCCAGGTTTCCAAACCATACAGGAGAACAAAGCTCACGCATGATTGGTAGACTTTTCCTCGGCATTTCAATATAATTCCTCTGTTCGTTAGGAGATTGGCAAGTTCCCTCCATTTTGACGACGTAGTCGCAATGCGAGTTCTCACGGTTCTCTTGACACCAGCATTCCTGTCAAGAGTGTCTCCAAGATAGCAGAACTGCTGGACTTCTTGTACAATACACTCATTCACCGTAAGTGAGTTGTCATCTTCTGAATGTATTCTTTGAATCATTAATATAAATTTAATTACGTTTACCTTTTCAACTAACCCAGGGCGCCTGATTTATCATTGATTCCTACTGTAAACAAGGCAATTCAGGGTCTAAACCAATGGAACGGCGATATATGACTACACCGGTGATGCAGAAATTTTCAATGTGATTTGATGATTAGTAGGCTTACAGCATAATAATAACTGGTAATTTTTTTTAACATCTCGTGACTGGATAATTGTGCTTTCGGATGGTGAGGAAATGTAAACTTCCGTTTAGAAACTTCTCTCTGTCAGAGTCAAGAGATACTTCTTTGTATCGTTTTGTCGTTTGACATCCTCATAGATAGTGCCCGTATGAGTCACGATTCCCATCCAACCCATCACGGGGTCACACTGGACTCTCTTGCTTTTCGGAATCACTTGCAAAATCTGACATCGAAAATAAGATCAAGAAAAAAACAGATGATTGCTGGATCAAAATGGGTGCGGATGCTACTACCTTGAGGACAACAGCGCTTGCACTGTGTTACTCAGCCGCAGAATACTGTGCTCCAGAGTGGCGCTGCTCTGCTCACTGCTCAAAGCTGGATGTGCAGCTGAACGCTACAATGCGCATCATTTCTAGTACAATCCGCAGTACTGAGGTAGAATGGCTGCCAGTTCTGTGCAATATTCCTCCTCCGGCAATACGACGCGAGAACATCACCCGACGGCTCCTTGACTGACTGCGGGCAATTCCTGATCTCCCCTTACTGGCCGACATCTGTGAACCACCGAGACTGCGCTTGGTTTCACGTCATCCGATTTGGCGCGACTTACCTCCAGTGGACTTGGACACGACTGCGACATGTTGGATCGCCTGGGCGAACTCAAACATGAAGAACAAATGGTTAATTGAAGACCCTACCTATGCCTTGTCGGGCTTTCATCTCCCACACCGGCAATGGACACTCCTGAACCGATTCCGAACAGGAGTAGAGATCTGCGCCCATACAAATGGGGTCCTCGACGTACACCCGAGTGCATTTGCGGCTACGAGGAGCAGACGATGGAGCACATTATAGAAAACTGTCCCCTTTTTTCATTGAATGGATGCCTTCAATGTCTCCATACCTTGTCAGACACTGTTGTGGAGTCGCTTCAAAACCACTCAACATCAAACTTTTTATAGCCTCGTTTACACTAGGCTACTGAGTGTCGGGACAGTTGACTTGAAATGACACAGATTCTTGCCACATAAAAGCGCGCGCGGCGCTCCTCCATACGCCATCGCAGGGGCCTGTCGTAGGTGTTTACAAGACTATTTTTAAGTTGCAAGACACTAGACTATTGAGACTCTTTTATGAACAGTTTTGATAATGTCAGACGAACTTTTGCTGGCTGCTTCAAATGTTGTGATGGAAATCGCGCGAATAAAAGAAAAAAAGGATTTGTCTTCAGAAATGGATCTTTCGCCGTGACCACATGATATCCTCCAATACTCTCCTCAAGGAATTGATGATTGACTAAGGTCACTGTCTGTGCGGTGCTTCACTTATCCATTTTAAGAGAAAATGACTCTTCCGAATCACTAACTTCCCTATTTGATTCACCTTAACGTTCAAATTGTTATGGTAATAAAGGATTGGCATAGATTTGAATTTTCAAGCTACTGTTTGATGGTTGTGTAATGTGAACGAAGCACCAAGTTATCCGTTGATTAGAAAATTTGCAATGACTTAATTGATTTTCACAATCGTACCCGTCTTTCTACAAGGATTATAACGCAGTTTAGTTCGTCGAAATCTGCTCTGTATCAGCGGAGAAATCACAAAATACATCTTGAACATATAACTTGATGAACAGCCGACTAATTAAAAAACGTAAAACAATGTCACAGTCGTTGAAGACTACAGAAGTTAATGTAATGCATAACTTTCCATCTACAGCATCGATTTCAATGAAACTAACTTCATTTTGAGATAACGAATACATTGACCGTATCGAACATACATTTCTATGAGAATTTTTATACCGCGAACGCATCAAAATCGTTTAGTGTCCTCTTCAAGTTGTACCACCCTACAACTCAATTTAGTGTCTCGATTATCTAGTCGACAAGTTCCCTCACGCTACGCCTTCACCCATTTCTCGTGTGAGAACGCAGGTGCGCGCGTGTGACGGCGAAGACTGACGCTCCAAATCTAATGTCCCGACACTCAGTGGTCTAGTGCAGAGGCGCGCAACCTTTTACATTTTTTGGCCGCCATTTCGAAGGCCGAAAGAATCACGGCCGCACATAATATGTGTGTAAATAACTTGGTCAATAGACAATCCTTTTTATATTCCACCACTCAAATTAGCTTTCCCCGATGAATTACGCAGTGAAAATCGCATAAAGGCCTACTTCGTAAAGAATGAGTTAGCAAGTTAACCCATATACGACCGCCGGTCATTTTTGACCCGAAAAGATTTTAAGCTTAAGGTGTTATTAGTACTTGAAAAGTTGAAAGCATGTTTTTGTAAGGACAACTGAAGGAGAAAACACTTTACCAAGCTACTGTTATAATTCATAAAGGAATCACGAGCCATACAAAATTCATTCATTCATCACAGAGCCGGTCTATTCCGGGCATTCGCTCGTATACAGGCCTACGCATTTCTAGAACCTCGTATATAAGCCTGCCTGCCTTCCGTATTATTGAAGCTATAAACTATCTTATTACAGGCTGTCTACCGAATAGAAAGTCAAAAAATGAGAAAAAATGACGAATCTTTCAAGAAAAAAATGAAAAAAATGAATTTTGGAGGCGGAAAAATGAAAGAAATGATAAAGTATCCACTAAGAATCGAACAATATAGCGTATCACTTTCATCATTGCAATAGTATAATGAAATTTTTAATTGACTCCTGTAGCATTTCCATCCAAACAACAACATGTCCGACAGTCATCATTCAAAAGATTGTACGCTGCAAATCTTAAGGTTAAAAAATCGTACATATCAAAATCGTGTACCCGTATGCAAAGATCTAATAAATACAATGAATGCATCATTAATTATCCATCACTGTATACCGTCTTTAGATATCGATGTCTCAATTAACATTACCTACGTAAATTGTACACGCTCAACATCCAGTCAAAATAAAAACATTGGTGATAGAATAACAAAACCAATCAATTCATGAATAATTGCAAATATAGTTCATGGCTTCACATCTTCTTTCGATTTTTAACATTGTTCATAAGTTTCTCGAATGCACACTTTCGCTTCGATCCAATCTCTGCTCTTTTTATGGATTGTTTTGTATTTAATTCAAACACTATTTTGTATTTAAAGTCACACTAATTTAACGATGATAACAAACAAAGTCACACTTGTTGAACGATGATAACAAAGTCACACGAATAAAGCAAAATTATCCTCTCATTTCTTGTTTTATGTGTTGCATACACGGACTTGGTTGCATAGAACATAGGTCCGAAGTCAATGTTTGGCTAATTCAAGTGGAATCATCCGAGCAGCATTTATAACAAAAACAAAATACTGACCTCAGGTATTTTTTAACTGACTGAAATGACAAGAAGGAAAGTCATCGAAGGGAAATACAATGAAATATGTCTACACTCTACATTTATTGTTAATTGTTACAGGATGTTTCCTGTGGTTCGTTGATTTATTAAAATCACCCATAAGATAATGAATAGCCCAAAAAACAGAGTGTTGCGGAAGTTTAATGATTCTCCATCAAGTTATACGACATCTGGAGTTCAGTGCATTAGTCAACAAAATCATAAAATCCAAAAAGTGGAGAGCTGATATCTCTAAGGATAAATTTTGAACTAGGCTAGTAGTCGGCAATTTACGAAAATCTATTTGAGAATGCATGATTTCGAAGAAAAAATGAAAAAAAATGACAGCAGCAGCAAAAAAATGAAATAAAATGATATGTTACCAAAAAATGAAAAAATGAAGAAAATGAAAAAAATGACGCACTAGACAGCCTGTTATTATTGCTAATAATACAGTTCCTTCGCACCCCAAAACGTGAGCTTTAAATTTAATGATAAATGTGAAATATGAAAATAAAAGCACAACTGAAATTTTAGCATATTATATCTATGAAAATACACAAAATCTAAATAGGTAGAAATACAATATCTCGTAAAGAAATTACAATATCTTTCGATTCAATCCGTTGTTTCACATAAGCACACAACACTACCGCTGCAGAAACTGATCTAGCAGGCATCCTTCTTCAGGTCATGGACTTGAAGCTACCGAGCGCGAACAATTCGAGCAAACTACAATTGTCCCTTTTGTTTTTTTAGCTGATGACTAACCATGAACGCACATGAATGAAACTGACCTTAAGTATTCTATTCATGAGTTATCGAACTGCTTGAAAGCCTTCATCGCGCCTCCAGGCGCGCATTTTTCCAAGCAGCATGGGCATGAAGGTGTTCAACAGTTATAAGGTGACTATTATGCTACTATAGTGACGATTGTTTTTCGATTGCCTTGAACTCCAGAAATATTTGCAATTTCTTTTTCATTTACTTCTCATTGTCTCGGCCGCACTTTGCCTCTGCTACGGCCGCAGGTTGCGCACTCCTGGTCTAGTGTAGACGAGACTTATGTGATTGACTTTTCTTGCATCCGAGTACATACTGTATATAGTTCGGAAAAAGTAGTGTAGGAGGTTGTGACTAACTTTTGGAACAAATTGCCTGAGAGATTGCGCCAAGTGCAGAAGCTCGTCCATCATTGACTTTTCAACGTTATATTTACAGAAGCAGTCCGGTATTCAATTTGCAACACATAACTTATGACTTTTGCTGACTTTCTCATTTTTCGTGTTGTCGTTTGTGTCTTGTGTTTCAAATGCATCTCAGATGTAGTGAAAAATACATAAATCTTGAATGAAAGTGCAGCTAAATGTGGCTTCAAGGAGTCCTTTCTGATTAGAGCCTCTGAGAGGAATGGTCATTATTTTCATTTTCTTACAAATACGAAGCACTCATCATTATCACATCCTAAAGGTTGTCAAACAAAAGTTTGAATTATAAATATCTTGTGACAAAAGAAAGATCTGAGAGTTTTATAGACAATATTTTGCAACCTCATCTTCCTGTGTGGCAAAGATCTATCGGAAATGAAGTCAAAGTGACTAGACAAAGTATTCATCGAAATTTATCTTACACAAGCTCAAGAGATTATCACCAAACGAAATTCAGATTTTTCAAATATTCAGTGCAGTTGACTTGTTGTCGTAATTGCATCGCATAAGAAATCAACGTTATGACAATGGAGCTCTAAAATGACCTGCATTAGTAATTGTTGGTTTTAATAAGCGCCATGAAACATCAACATCAACACTTCAAAACCGATGAAACGTTTATAAGATGGAATTTTGTAACAATATTTCAAACAAAAAATGTTTGCCCAAGCCATCCACGAGAAATCAGAGAACAATTCAGAAAAATATATCACTAATTTGGCACAAGTGGTACTATATGCATGACAGGTATTTGCATTAGTAATAGATTTTATAAAAAATATTTGCATATTTGATAAGTTGAGGCATAGAATGTGTCGAGAATCCAAAGATAAATAATAGTGCTGACATCTGGAGTGTGATTCTTTATCTTGAAAAGGCTTTAATTAAAATATATTCACACGACAATATCAAATATATGCGTCTCTCGCGAAGCGCGTCGGGCGTGTACATATATATTAATTAAACATTTTTAGCCGTAAACTGATTTTCAGCAAGGAGAGACAACACACCTTTTTCAACATACGTTATAAGACATTTGTCATTTTCAGACAACTATTCTGAATCAAAGCTGTGAAAACTTTTGAATACGTGAATATGTGACTCCCAACCAAAGTAGCACGACGTCAGAACCAAAGTAAGTTCCGACGAGTTCCTCACTATGACTCCATTCATAACGAATCCAATAACATACCACTTCACCCGCATTACAAGGTGCACCGTCAAGTTGAAAAATTGAGCTTGACATTCTAAAAAATGTTAACAGATATTCCTTGACTTCCAAATGCGTGCTCGCATATATTGTGGTGTTTACAGTTAGAATGCAAATATACTGACACATTTGAAGAAAAGCAATTTACATAGTCAGAGAATATTATAAATAATTCTTCTTGAAATATCGAAACAGACTACTAGCTATCCGCCAGCGATTATTTCTAAGTATTAGTGATGAACAAAGATTTTTGACACAATATAATTAGAAATATTGAACAGCAAGTTGTATCCCGTGTCTGATGATGCAAGTAGATATGTAATTATTTTATGGGGTGGTTGTTTTTCGATGAAGTGTTTCTAAATTGAACACTTGAGTGAGAACTTCTGAGAAGCAAGATTTTGCAGATTTGTTTCGGTAAATCTAGGTGACATAGTATTCTGACTAATAAATGTAAGTGACAGTTTGGCGATGTATGTAGCATGCAAAGTTGAAAAATATGCTGACTCGAAGTGAACTACCTTTCAATTGGTCGCAGCATTAAAAATCAGAAACATGTAAAATCGGACGGGCCTTTGGCGTCCAGCGCTTTCTCTACAGTCGATGTTTTAAATAGCGGTCTCAAGACTTCGTGTGAAGATTTACAAATAAGTGCATAATACTAAGTATTGTGCTCTTTTTATTTGGAAAAGTCTCCGGACGGAGTCAACAAGCTGCGTGGAACCTTGAATAAAAGTAAGAAAAGTCATAAGTCATTTGTAATTATCCATCCAAGTTGACGCTTGAATTCCTCTTACTTCGCTAAGTACTTATTCTTTCGTGAATGACCTTTGACCTATCATATTTCTATTCATGCTTCGAAGGTTCTTGTCGACTCGTTAACTAAATACTCCTAATAGATTAATCAATATAAATCTAGGATAAATTTCATTACAAGAAATCTGCAGACACAAAAAATTTTGAAAAAATGACTCGGTATGTCGTTGCTTGTCATCACTTCAAGACAAGGCTTTCTTCAAGGTTGTCAGATATTGTCACTACTCTTTTGAACAACAGAGGCCGTGCAGATCTGACTCACTTCTCCAATATTATGCATCCGCAAGTAGTGTATATTTATCAATCAGCCAGTTTGAAGCATAGTCCATCTGGTAATTTATTTGCAGTATAATTTCCTTTCGTGCATGCTTTTAGTACTAATTTTATTGTTCTAAGTGTTCTTTATTCGTGAGGTGATTTTATCACATGAAGTATGACGCTGTGACGACGAGACTTATGTAAGCATGGAAGAAATTTCGAGAGATCCTTTCCGAACAGCAGCATTCCATTCTAAAGTCGAGGCCATGTTTTCAACATGTGCGTACGAAGTGTGATGATGCACATATATGCCAATGAGACATGGCATATCACTATGAAGGACCTCAATCGTTTGAGCCACAGGGACAACGCAATGATCAGATGGATTTGGTCTAAACGACTAGCTGATCGGGTTCCTGCTGATGATCTCAGGAGACAGTTTGGTAATGGCACCTATCCATTGGAAGTTGTTCTATGGGGAAGACTCCGTTGGTATGGTCATGTGCAAAGAATACAGGAGGACTCCTGGCCAAAGAAAGTGATAACTTTAGAGGTAGATAGACGCAAGGCAAAAGGACGACCCGAAGAAGAGGCGGTGCGACAACGTGTGAGCCGACTTGAGGACGGACCCCAATTCAGGACGCATCAAACTATTTCATGACGTCAATAAAATTGAAGAATGCAATATAAAATTTGTGAAGGAATGAGCGTGATTAAGATCATTGTTAGGAAGCAATTATAATTTGAAGAATGGAATTTTTAATAAGATTTCTATCGCAATCAATGCGCACAGCCGTTTATCATCACACTTTTCGCAGTAGTTTCGCTGCTAATGTTTGTCAATTTTTATCAAATTTACTGTCAACGCATCGTATGATCACATTTGCCAAATATTTTCAGGTCATTTAGTCTAAACTGACAACAGTCTGTTGCCAATGTTGGGATAATTGTCCAAATATACGCCTACTCAGGTCGTTTCAAGGGCGAAAAAGGAAATACGAGTATTTCCAAACACCTGAAAATTGAAATGCATGCATGGAACATTAATGTCATGAATTATAGAACTACCGAAGAAATGGGATTGCAGAAAGATGTCAATTCACGCAAGGGATTTGGCGAGATTCACTCTCTTCATGTGAATTAACACTCGATTAGTGCTTTTTAATTAATAGGGCTTCATACATTGAATATGGAGCCGCATGCGTTTTCGCTATCAGCAATCCTCTTCACTATTATATTCTTCAATCATTTCGATGCACCCTAGATCAATGCATATTGAACGACCCTAAATTGAAAAAATGGTCCATTTGTAGTCCATATAAACTTCAAATGCACCTCGCATTGACTCGTTGCAACTTCTCTATTTTTCTACAGAAAATAAGTGAATATCAGTTTTAAAAGTAAGTCTTGTCATCACATTTGGCGAATGACCTACTGCTTACTAAATAGAAGTAACATGTACGAAATTTCAATAACTGCCTCTATGTTCGGATACGTTACAGGACTGAATTTCAAAAAAATAAAAATCATCGTTAAACGTTTTCTTATATCCACTATTTCTTACGAATACTTCGATTTTCTTGAATATTAATAATACAAACTATCAAATTTCAACAGATGAAACCACCACGAGACATGTATTAAATGATTGCAAAATGCAGTCCGCCCTCCACGTGCCTGCGTTAAAGCAGTGCATTCCTGGGTAATTCACGCTCTCAGCAGATGGTCCGGTGGCTTTGTGGTTAGAGGGCATGCTTGCACATCCTCTAGCTCCAACGTCGCTGGCTCAAACCTACCCAATACTGATGAGGCCCAACAGGCCGAAACATGTCTCGTTTTGTTTGCATCTGTTGAGATTTGATAGATTTATCAATTGCCAGGTTACTTGTCTTAATACAAACTGTATTTCTAGCATGATAGATAATACACACAATCAACTTTCCTGAAATTTTCATCATATTCGGCGAGATCTTTTGGTTTTGGAGACCAAGTATCAGTAGTCAATAATTAATAAATGTTCTAACCAGACGTTTTGAATTTCTTGTTCTTGTCCTTCTAATACATCACCTTAACTTCAATCACAAACGCTTATGCATGTACCTACGTACATTATAGCCCCTCCCACCGTAACACTCCGAAAAAGTATACGTCAAAAAAAGTTGAGAAGTGGTCGGGATCTGAAGCAATAGCATTTGTTATTATTCGATGCATTTAGAATTTCAGACATTGCAAGTAGCCATTTGAAATCAAATTTCGACTGTGATTTGCTTCTTTTTTACTGCATTTTATTATGATCCTCTCAGCCGCTAATATTTTCTCTAAGTTCCTTCTTTCTGCACCAATACTCACCTGTTCTATCAGCTCTAAGGCCCATGAGTCGTGATAATGTTGCGCAAAATGATCGACCACTTTTGCGAGGTCAGGCCCAATAGCTACCCGACTCGTCTCTGCTGGTAATGGGACGAAAACAGAATCATGGGATCCCTCGGCTTTCTCCGTTGGCTGCCTGATTCGACTGCTCAGACGGCTGTGCTCTACAAGAAGAGAAAAGTCATTTTTGAGTGATCCAAAATTTGATACATCAGAAACTTTCAGAATCGTATCAGAATTCGCACATTATAAGGGACCACTTGAAAAGCGTCATTATTGTCTTTCCACCCAAACTGATCAAAGCTGCAGAAACAGCCACATAGCCAATGCTACTCAAAGCTCCCTTCCAATGTGTTACAGGCAATGTAATGACTGAGATACATATTCATGAATTAAAACGTTTGTCCAACTGACATCAATCGATTTCCGACTTGAGCGAGCACCAGGGCGGCGACTTTCGATGTTATCCTGAGCTGTCAATGAACATTATCAAAAATGATATCTTCACATGCAGCATGAAAGCAAGTGCTTATCAGAAAATATCTCCATTTTTTAAATTTTCTACCAGTCATATTTGAAATGCTTAAAATCAAATTCACGGGTTTTCATGGATTTGACGAGGTGCTATGAAGACATTCTTCATTCGTCAAAGCAGAATGTGAATGAGGATGCATCTGTCCAAAAACTCAAGAGCCGGAAACTCAACAAATTACTGATGAAGAAAGCAAAAGTGGATAGATAGTTATTATTTCATGGCATCCCAATGAAAAAGGCATCAACATTTCAAATATAAACTCAACTTATCACCCTGAACATCAGCACCCCAGCTGATCATCGCACACCAAAATGTGCTTAATAAACCGAAAACAGAAATGTGATGTTCATAAGACGTACATACGAGTATACACGCAACATTGAGTCTTAGCCCGTCAGTAAATCAGTAATCAGTAAAAATAAAACAAATTTCAATATATACTACTTTGGAAATTGATGCAAAATACAAGTGTTTACTTTGCATTTCTTTAAAACATCATGAAAGAAAGTGCGCAGCAGCAATTCAGAAAATTAATTACAGCTATTTTGCCCATAAGTTCGTGTTGCATGAAATGCAGTTTTAACTTCATAGAGCGACAGCCAGGGGGTTCACTACCAACGAAAAGCGTCCCAAGGCTTGACTTCATGAAGTACTGGGAACTAGTCTGAAGGCCACGAAACCGATATTCTGCCGGGTCAGAACTGGCGGACTCGGCCCAGGGGAACCATAATGTTAGGCCCTGAAAGTGTGCTAGATACAACATTTAACACCCCCGCGAAATTCAAACGTAGACGTAGAATTGTTCCATAGTGTCTAGTCCGGCAGCCAGAACGAGTTTCTGCAGGGAACGAGGCCGAAA
This sequence comes from Prostheceraeus crozeri, assembly GCA_907163375.1. Classification (NCBI taxonomy): domain Eukaryota; kingdom Metazoa; phylum Platyhelminthes; order Polycladida; family Euryleptidae; genus Prostheceraeus; species Prostheceraeus crozeri. Next base: position 32,670 of record CAJQUW010000896.1, on the reverse strand, counting down.
GTGAGACTTTCACAGAATGATGCACATCCTATGCCTACTACGAAATGGTGCGTCTGCCGAGTTGTAGTGAGTTCCTATTCTTGTCAGGCAGGATCAAAGAAAAACACATGTAAATCCAATGGGACGCAGATCACAGTTTTTGGTTAAAATGAAATTTTCTATGTTTTCTCTGATTAAGCGAAAAGTACTAGTCCCAGAGTCATAATTTTTGGCATGGAATATCTTCAGGCCATTTCCTATGATGGGCATGTGTTATTATCATGCTTCTGATCGGCAATGTATGTGAGAATGTGGTTGAATGTGAATAAAGTTTCTCAAAATGTTAGTGTTTGCCGACGTTAAGAGACCAGCCAAATCTAAATGTGTTTAACTTTACAGACAGGCGTGCATGAACGTCATAGGAAATGACCTGAAGACATTTCATGCCAAAAATTATAACTCTGGGACTAGTACTTTTCGCTTAATCAGAGAAAACATAGAAAATTTCATTTTAACCAAAAACTGCAATCTGCGTCCGATCGGATTTACATGTGTTTTTCTTTGATCCTGTCTGACAAGAAGAGGAACTCACTACAACTCGGCAGACGCACCATTTCGTAGTAGGCATAGGATGTGCATCATTCTGTGAAAGTCTCACTTTCGGCCTCGTTCCCTGCAGAAACTCGTTCTGACTGCCGGACTAGTCTGTTGAACACGAGAACACCAATGACTGACATTCCAAGAAGTGGAATACCCCGGCTTCATTTGTGCTGACATAGTAACATTTAGCTACAGTTCTGTGATGCTCTCGGTCCAAATATCCTTCTTAAAACCTTTGCTGTAGCGCAAGTCACAACAATAGCGTTGGCTGTATCAACGTTTCGGTTCGCATTTTTATCGAACTGCCACAGAACACGTAAATAATGATAACCTTCATGAACTCATCAGTAGAGCCATTATGATTTCCACAATGATTTCCTGAATCTTCAGAGAAAATGCGTTCAGGCACTTGCTTCACAGTCAAAAATATTTATCGACAAAATCAATTTTGACTCGTATGAACCGGATGACCGCCTCTCCATTTAGTCTTGTTAATCTGTGACAAGTAAGCAGCGCTGGTTACTTCTAACCAATTGGAATTTTGGGATCCATCCTGATATTTTTCAACGGTGAATGTTTCGGAACAATTGCACGACTGCTACAGGAATGACAATGATATTCTGATAACCGCAGTCTGCTGATGAGTTGGGAGAAAGCGACAGTATTGGGATCGGCAAATAACAAGCAAAATACTTGCATATAAGAGCAAAATGTGAAGTGTTGCAGCAAGAGGGACAGTTTCTACATCTCGGAGGGTTGAGGATTCATGCATCTTGGGAAGTGACGGCAAAAGCAGGTGTGAGACTAAGGATTCAGAGTGGAGTCGTATAAAAAAAACGTGGAACTGGTTTAAAGTGGATGTGATGGACAAATTTTCAGAGGGAATTGAGATCGAGAAATAAAGATGCAGAAGTCAGGAATAATGGAATAGAGAAACCGCCTCTGACTTAAAGACCCGGAACCAAATTCTGAGGAAGCCTATCGGGACCAGATGGGGCTCTAATCCTGAAACCCTAAGCTCCACAGCCCTAGAACTTACATATTCCACGGCAGAATATGGTTACCCTGTGTGGGAGAGGTCAGCCCACGCAAAGGAACTAGACCCCATCGTGAATGACGCTTGCCGTATCATAACAGGTTGCCTGCACCCAACTCCTCTTCAGCAACTGCATCCACTTTCGGGGATACAATCCCTGGGTACAGAACAATGGAGGCGACGAGGAAACAATTTTTGAAGGCCACTGAGGACAGCAACACACAGGAACCCCTGCACCATCAAGGCTTCAGTCACGACGCAGCTTCCTTAGAACCACACCAAGCGCTCATTCATCACAGGCCAAACTACTGCGCGGCAAGGAACTCCCATACTGCGTATGGAAGACGCTCAACTGCCTCCGAAGTGGAGTAGCCCTTTGTGCAGTAACAAGGAAAAATGGAACATAAGTGAAGATGACAAATGGAGATGCGGAGAACGACAGACGATAGAACATCTACTGCAATGTCGGTCACTCCCAGCACCATGCACTCAGCACGACCTACACCAGTGCACGGACGTGGCAATACAATCCGCACAGCATTGGCAAGACCGCGTGTGATGTGGACACGCTAAGTAAATAAGACTTTAAATTGGCGAGATGATCGCGGCTAGTATGAGCAAAGGACAGAGAGAAGTGGCCAAAACTGAACAATGAAGAGAAGGGTAACTGACTTTCTTGTCAAGTGTCTCTTACCCCTTCACGCATGGACCGCCATTGTTAACGGTTACATGTGGCCAAAAACAGCACAATAGACCAGAAAACCAAAACAGGTTTTCTTAAGCAATATCGTGCAGTCAAAAAGTGAGTCTGAGGACATATTTATCATGTTTCGATGTCATTCATAACAAAAAAACGGAAATGGTTGTTTCATAGATAAAAAGTCTTTACAAGAAAATGTTCCTCAAGATTCCATTGAAGACAACTATCAAATAATTCTTCCATTAACCAACGTCAATCGCGTTCTGTGATCAAATAAGTCGTTTTTCTACACCGATCATCATTCCTAAAGTGAAATCGAGCAGAAGTTGTAGAGAAATGTTTTCCACTTCCATCGAAGTGGAGACACAAATATATTTATCTTACGTGTAACGATAAAACGATTACTGTCATCTTGCAGATAAAACAACAATCAGCAGGTTCCTCGATCATCTACAGAAGTTACAAGTCTTCAGTTCGAACGCTTCATGAAAAATGATGTGACGAGTTTGCACATCTAAGAAACTGTTGATAAAGTGATTATCTCTGAAAGTACTGCACATTTACAACATTGTCAAGATATGCAATAATAAAAAGTAGAAATAAGCAAAAACTCTCCCAGGTGAATAACTGCCGATGTTTTTATAATTTTAATAATGTAATGATAATAATAAATATATATATATATAAAAACATCGGCAGTTATTCACTCGGGAGAGTTTTTTGCTCAATTCTACTTTTAAAACATTACTAAGAAATATGGAGTGGACTTGGTCAGTTGTTCACCAAAGCAGGAGAATATGATGGCTAGATCAATATCTTCCAACGAGAAGTATCTAACGTCATGACGTGAACATTTCACAAATGAAATAGTTCAACATTGAGCGGAGGTTACAGACATCGCATGCCGTCAATTGAACCGGCGCGTCGGCACAGAAGGATTTGAGTCTAAGTACGTCAATCGAGACAACTGGTAACTACAAACGCACTGTCTCTGAGTAGAGGCAGCAGATTATGGACAGGAAATTCCAAGATCAAAACAGAAGTGATGATTTTTTGAAGAAATTAAATGTCATCAGCTAACATCACAAATCTCAAGAGAAGTACACATTGAAGAAGCAAAGTTCTTGAAATATCTATGTCATTTGATTCAAACCGACAATTATCAAATGAATGAAATTGAGAGAACATGAGAAGTATGCTCTATGTCAGTCTTTTTGAGTGAATTGTGTATCATGGTCCGGGAGTTGGATAGTACAGTAATCATTACAGCGGTACTAAAGATAAAAATGCACAATTCCCAAACATCTCTTGCTATTTAACAATTCGAACTATTTTAGAATCAAACAATTCTAAGCGCAAAACGATATCGTAGCTGCTGAATTTATACATTTGACTAACATTGAAAACGGTCAGTTCACCAGCCGCGATATTCAGCACGCCTATCACTGTTAGTCCGCATGTCAGGTGTTATTGAATTTCCACACCAAAGTGACTTTAAAAGCCCTAATTCTACCCTTACACATCAAACTACATAAATGGTGTACTCGTATAACTTGCATCACACATCAACTAGTCTACTGACCTGTGGAGGAATAGTCTGGAGAGAGGGCGCATCCAATAGCACAGAGACAAGGCAAAGCAATTGAGAAGAGTTCTGGATCGTACGGTCGAAGAGCTAAGCTGTCAAATATCCTGGTGAAGAGAATCATTGTCAAATGTCGCTCTTCCTCGCTGGCGCATCCATGTCCTGACCAACCTCCAGTCCCGAAATACCTTCCACAACGTTCGTAGTAGACCGTGAGGAGACGAAGAGGGACCACGGATTGTGGAGACAATGAGGGGACGTCGTATGCCAGTTTCCGAAGTAAACGAGTCATCATGTGGGGCTGAAAGAAGAGGAATAAAATGATGATGAAGCCATTTTACATGTTGGTGGAGATTATTATCGTAAACTTTTTTTTTGCTGTCCTTACATTGATTGTATATAAGAATGTCGATTCTGAATATTTTGAAATTATGAGCACTTTCATCTTTTCATACAAATTCGATGCACATGTACATAGAAGTTTGTAAATCACGACAGAGTGTCGCTTCGCGAGGGCACAAAGATGAAACATAACTACAAACTAAGACACATTAAACATTGAATTCGTGGCCAGTCGTAAACGCTGCGCTTCGTCCTACAATGGCTCGTCAGTACGGCTGGGAAAGGCCCAAACTGGCTTGACTTCTGCAATGACTGAACATGCTAGAGGACTGTATAACAGGCTGTGCATCGCTTGTATTTCGTGGCTTTTGTCGGGCCGCTAATAACGCTGGTCTTCGTTATAGGCAGCTACAAGATCTCGTCTGTGGGGCTCGGAGTATATTGAGTTCTATACTTCGGTTCATTTCTAGTAAGTTATGTTAAAATTTGATTCCAACTCAAAAATGATTTGTATATGATATTCCTAAAGCTTTCTTTATTATTGATGCTCTTTAAAGCGGAAGGTCACGTTATTCGCAAAGTTGTTCTCAATGATATTAATACGTTTTGTCCATCTTCCTTTCTTTACTGATCACCAAATATGTGGAGACAAAATTTTAACTCAATGATACTCACTGAATCCTAAATGTTGGTTTCAATATACGGGAGACGTCTGCGCACTTTTTTGTACACTTTGTGTTGTTATGCCTTAACGTTCTACATGTGATTGATATATCAAACACTGCAAGAAAATATCTTGACAAAATATTCTTTATTCGCTATATAAACTGACATTACATTCCATTATTCAATAATTCCTTAATGAAAACACTAATTAGTCATTTGGTAATAATTTATTCAATAATCAGACATTTCAACTCATGCAAGTGATACATGCGAGGTTTAGCATTTCAATGGAAAATAGTTTCAGTGGCATTAATTTTCGTTTATGAGACTACCTAAAATGAGATAATTTTACTTCCAGAGAAAGATGCAAACCGTCGTTTCTCAAACACTTTACTTTCACAAGGAAGAGTCGCGCGTGATTGTTTCGATTAATATTACATCAATGAGCTATTAACCGTGTGTTTCACATACAACAAACTCTTCGGAAGTGCTTGATACAAATTTTATCAAACTTGCCGCCACTGGTGCTACAATGGAGGCAAAGTCTGAAACAATATTCAACAGTTATTTCTCAGAAGGTAACGAGAATCCTCAACAGAGCGTCAGTAGAACTCTAGAGAACCGCACGATACTGAGGACAGTGGAGAGAGAGCATTGCTCTATTCCTCATAATAATAAATAGATGCAATCATTAGTGTGGAAATATTCGTGAACATAAACCCATGGAATAATCAAAGAGGCTGACTTAGCTATCCCAACTTTGTATTCAAACAAATGATGATCAATGGATCAATTGATGTTTCGATTTTATTGAAAGCACCGACAAGAACATTAAGACTTGCCAGTACAGATTCGCCTTGTGAATGTGCTTGAATATTATAATTGATGCCTATCACACCAACGGTCATGACCGATCCCTTATCGATGAAATCCAAGTGGCAAGGCAGCTGTCCAGTCCACCGTATCGAAGAGTTACATAAAGAGGTCAGTACATCAAAAACTCGTTGCAATATTTTACATGTAAATGTGAAATATATCCTTGAGAAGTAAATAACAGCATGCAAAGTACACAGAGTTACATGTATGATGTACAATTAGAAAATTGTCTTTCGATCTAATTACAACAAATCCTGGATTTCAAATTAGTATTTCTTACTGTCAATATCTATTAAAAACAGAAAATATTGAAATATAATCAAGATAGCCTTAGATATTATATATTCTTTCGAAGCTTTTCGTCCATCAGCGATGGCCAACTTTCACGGAAAGGATCATCACCAGGTCGAAAAACATCGAAAGAATTGGTTTTGTTTCGATCATAAAAAGATGAAAATCTCCAAATTTGAATTGTACAGAAAATGAAATGCTTTTTTATCAGGTTTCAGCTATTATGTTGAATTTCACAACGCACTTCGTCCGCTCTCGGTCAGCTGATGCAGCAGAATGATCAAAGATGAAATGGATTCACAACAGTTCACTTGATGCACCAAGGACACTACAGGATCATAAATCAACATAATACATAAATCAATAGCAGATTACACCAATGTCAGTTACTGGTGGAATGACAGATCAAAAACATCACGATTTACATATGCACTTACCTGACAAATAAAAAATGCAACTGACATGCATAGAAATTGAACAGTAGAAGATAGGTGAAGGAAAAGAATATTGATTGCAGGCACTACGGGGCTGAAACCTGTGTCATATAGAAGGAAGGCGAAATGAGAATAGTCACCGCTGAGATGAGAAAATGCTAAGAACACTGACGGGAGTAAAGCGTGAAGACATACAGAGAAACAGGAAGATTCGGGAAATGCTTGGAATTCGAAGAATATGTGGATGCCTTGAGTGCGAAAGATTGAGCTAGTATGGACAAGACGTTAAGAGAAGACAAGAAAACAGCACCATGAAAGCCGTAATGACACTGAAGTTCAACGAGAAGTGGAGGAAAGTGAGTCAACTCAAATCATGGATGGAAATTGTGAAGAACGACCTGCGCAGAAGAAATATCGAGGACAGACCCGACAGCCGACATTACAAAAATTTAAAAATTAAATAGATGAAAAAATCAAACAAAAAGTGAAGAAATGAAATAGAAAAAGAACTTTTAAAAAGAGGAAAATTGAAAATATATGAATAAAGGACACAACCATTCTAGTAAAAGCGGATCTGAATTGAACAAATTCCAATAAATATCAAACTGATCGCAATCTGATAGACGCATGTTGAATTTGGATAATATATACAATAAGACCTTTTTTTCATGGTACGAGTATATACGATCGCTCGATTCAATTATTTATCTACCTATCTCTGTGCAATCTTTCTTTTAGTCAAAATGTAGTTCGGCTATATTCATGAAATTGCTGTATAAGCATGAAGTTTTAATCAAATTATCGATCCATCCATCTTTCCGCGATTTTAGAATGTCAAGAGTTCTCAGGAATTAATCGAATCAATCACAGAAAATGTCATGTCCCAATTTACACATAAATAGAAATCTTACAAGTTGGATATTTTCTCAGCTGTAATTTCAGCTGAAATTACCAGATGGTTGCATGAAATTGGAGCTATTTTGAATAACAATCTCACCTCTAGACTATTTTCTGTGCAACTATAAAGTAGTTGAGCTGTGACACATAATATTCATAGTTTGTTATTGACTTTGCATTGAACGAACAACAATCGAAGGAAAAGCCCAATAACTTTTTTAATACACTATTCCAATGGTAGGATGGACGTACTTTTCATATCATGACAATTAGAGTCTCATGACAATTTCTGAAAATCAAGATGTATTAAACAAAATTAATTAAACTCGAAGTTCAAAGAAACAGACTCTCCAATTGATACGATAGTTAAGTCACCGATTCAGCGCTACCTCTCACACTCGAGTTAGCCGAAACGAATGTGGCGGAAAATGCTTTTCCTTCGTCATTAAAGTTTCAACGGAAATTAAAGCTATTCATCAAAGAGACGACCTTCATTCATCTTTCAGCCCCTTTACTCTACTTTCAGTGTCTGTAAAATCTCACTACCTCAAAGTAGCAATACTATGAAAGTGCAACTTATTACTTTGATGTAATATTCATGTCTGATAGTAGAATCAAAAACTTGTGTACATTAAGGTACTTTTGCGAGCATGATGATAGTGAAGAACTGCGATGGAATTATTTCAGGTAAAGTAGAATAGAAATGAACGCAGTTACACATTAACAAAATATGAATATCACATTTGCAGATAAATATCCCAAGTTATATTTTGTTGGGAAGAATCTGTTTTATCTCCACGACTCTTGAGAATCTTCGAAGTTGATGTTCGATTCTCGGCTGCAATCAGATTGAATTGGTGGAAAAGAAAGAGACTGATGACAACCACTTCGATCGATCAGTACCAGATAGTGGTCTTGGCTCAGATAAAGCGAAGTCAGTTATGTTAAGACGAATGAAACCAACATCTTCGGCCTATTTATTAGAATTGCACATTTCGTCCGCAAAAGACATGAACCACCAAATCAATATTCTGAAATTATTGTTTTTTTAGTAAAAGAAATGATTGTGCTGCCTGGCTATCCCAAACGATTGACCCAGAGTATTACATTGTTTAAGCGTGTCACTTTGCTGGAAGTGAAAACTGATTCAAACCGATGGCACATCCAAGAACATACTAAGTGAGCAAAAAGAAATTTTTAATGCCTTACAGAGATAGGAAAAATAGTCGCATGTCTCTTACGTATTGATGTGAATTCCTCCAAAGTGCCCTGATCGCAACGATTCATTCAGATTCAAAGAATTCAAATCACTGCGCAAAAATTTTCTCGATAATGTTGGTCCTTCCGATCATCAAAAAAAATTATAGCAGGTACACGAATAAACATTCACAAACTTCTCTGTAGAACTTGACATCGTTTGTGTCTCCTTGCTGTGTGATCCGGTTGATAAGTTACTGAAACTTCGCACAATTTGCCGTGTTTTATGTTGAACTGGCTCATTGCTCGATTCTGTGGTGTTATGTCAATCGGTTGTTCCACTTCATTAGCGTTACATGTTCCAATGCTTCCTTTCTAGTCAAACAGAAGAAGAGACGACCTGTCTTATTCTGTGGTTGGACCTGTTCCAAAGCAATAAACTGTCGGTGTGAATTGGTCAAGTGATGGAAAGTAGACCGAACAAATGTCTACACGAGTTACTCAAAGCATCAACTGCAAGTACTTGGGAAAGTCAAGGGAGTTGGGGGATCATACATATTACAAGACCAGCTTGAAATCAATCTTCTTTTTTTGAAAAAAATAAAATTTAAAATCACAAATCGCCACATCATCACCACAGCAGCGCAGGCGAGACGTGTATGTTAATTGCAGGAGAACAGCGCAACTTTAAAGGCACTAGCTATCATTAGGGCAACCCTAGAACGAGTGCAAAGTACGATGAAGCAATTTCCTGGATGAATGAAAGTGAATAGCTGAAGCATGAAAATTGTGTAAATCTGGAGCTAGCGAAGGAGTAAACTTCCGAAAATACTTCAGCACCTTGGAAATATCGAAGGCTGTTCGTAAGGAGTTTGTAGCTTTCTGTAAGATGACACAAAAGTTCTCTTTTATCTTCTGGTTTCTAGCCTAAGACGCAGACACTGGGAAACATTTCGTATCCAGCGACCCATATCCTCAACGATCATTCCTTGTAAAAACTTGAGTTAGAAGACAGAAAATGAGACTTAATGAAGATATTAAGTAAAGCTAATGCCTGTTGGAATGTTGGTGGTCACTTGCGTGGCACAGTGGTTAAGTGCTTGACTTTGCGATCGCTCGATCCAGAGGTCGAGCCCCGAAAGTGTCACTCGAAGTCGCCAGGAAGGGCATCTGGGCTAAAAGATCACAACGTTCCAGATTAATGTCTGACAATGTCAGCACCGTCCAAGCGCCCAGTATGACGGAGTGGTGGCGTTAAACCAGAAAAAATAGAGGACTTTCATCAAGTACATGGGAAAGTCAAGGGAGTGGGGGATCATACATATAACAATACATGTGAATTCCTGCTTTTCTTATAACTGTTGTTATATCTCTGTGTTGTCATAACCATCATGTGGTGCTCATTGACTTCTACTTCGAAACTGTAGCAGAGCTGCTACTATTTTTGACATCAAACTTGAGAATGGTTGCTTGTATAGGAAAGAATGTTCAAAATGGGTGAACTGACATGGTCGAAGAATTTTCCGAAATTGAAAACTACCAGTCGCCTGCAGGTAACTCAAATTAACCTACAGTCTCCCTCCCCGTTAGCATTTCGTGTAGAATACCATGTCTTCAACCTCATCAGCTTCTTTTTTACATATCCTAAAATAAGTCAGATAAAAGTTCAATTTTTTTCTGACTTTTAGTTTGTATGTACAACTGTATATGTAAGTTGAACTTTCAGTAAAAACTTGGGCAAAATTGACTTACTGCTAGGTCATTTTTAGAAGTACTTTTTAGAAAAATTAATGGTTTTCTTTTGGAGCATTGATTAATGATATAATGTCTCTCTATCATATTTGCATAATATTTATGCATGTGAAATTCAAGATTGCTAACATTCACATTTATCTTATCTACCGAAATGAGTATATGTACATTGTACATGCATAATTGTACATGTAATGTATGCATGTGCATGTAAATGTAAAATGTGAAAATATGAAGATTTGATGTGAATTTTTAGATATGAAACCCACAGAAAAATGCAAAATACATATCACCATTCGAAAGATTGCATTCGGAATGTACCATAACCTTGTCTTGAAAGCGATTAAGTCATTAGAGCGAGACATTTGTAAAGATAGAAAAATGCGATAATACATGAAAAGACATTATTTTCGTTCAAGTTTCAAATTGCTATTTATAGTACTAAAATTAACGCAGAATGTTATACTTACAGCACCATATACATGTAGATATGCTTGAGTAAAAGTTTGCAGAAATACTTTAGTTGTAATAAACAATTTTTTTTGAAGAGTCAAAAATATACATGGATTCATGAAAATTGAAAAAATTTGAAATAACAAATTTGAAATTCTGGTATGAAGGTCTTCGAATCATGCAAAATAGGCACTACCATTCGAAAAAGGAGACTTGAAATATGTATAATCCTGTTTTCAAAAAATGTTATCCATCGGAACATGGAAAATTTGAGGGGGAGTGCCCCCACGGTCCTACGACGCTAAAAATCGCCCGGTCATGATAGGGTTAAGTTTGTAAGTAGTATGAACTTTCACAATACTCGAGTGTTCCGACCGAGCGAATGAATTGAAATCGCTGTGCTTTCGTATTTCTGTCATCTTCACAACTAACAATAGAGGCTTTGTTTACTCACTTGCAGTTGTTTCGTTAATGCAACCAAAAATTCGCTGACGATATCTCGCTGACCTTTGGTTAATGAGTTGCATTTAGAAAGTCGATACGTTGTATGAAGAGTTGCATCTATCAGATCTCCTGCTTGCTCCACGTCTTCGGCCAGAAAATGGGCATGTTTTGTGAGTAGAGGAAGCACAGAGTTGCAGAGATATCGATTCAATGCCAAAGCCATGTCTGTCTCTCCAGCGTTACCCTGAAATAGAGTTGTAAGCCCCGTTTGACCCAAGTTATAATTTTATAATTCCAAATCTAAAAACAGCATTTATTTACATACTACTTATCACGAGTTAATCAGTAGAAAGATCAATTTTTGTCTCTGAATTTTGGACATATATTTCAAAAAATGATATGCGCAATATTGCAACCAATGACTGCAAGTAATGATATATATGAATATTAAAGAATGATAGCACCTAACAAGTGTTTGAGCTTAACCGCAGTATTATATAAGTATTAACGCAACGATCAGTGTTTACGACATCTGCATATCGAACAAATGCAATTACAGGGAAATTACTTCTAAAAGTGCAAAACAAAGCTTAAACCAAATCTTGATGAAAAAGAAGCATGAACGTGAGCCTTGCATTCTAAACTTGAGATATCCATTGACAAATGAATTTCGCCAGCAAGTACAAATTCATCGACAACGAATTGAAAAGCCAGTAAGCTCATGAAGAGAAACAAAAAATCAAGGAAGTGAATTTCATTATTCGACAGCTTCTTCTTTAACCTGAAGTCATGACATTGATTGCTAGCCTTGTGACTCACGGTGCGTTAACAACATTACGATAATCATCGTGATGATATTGCATCCTTTCAGCTCAACGAATTGTGGTCAATGTACTTTAGCCGCATAATAATTATTTATCAAGACGATTTCACCGCTCTACCTGATTTTGCAAAGAATTCCACTGGAGGTCTCATTAAGACTCATGTGCGAAATTCCAGTAAGAATTTCATCTCTGTTATCAACCCTTATCAGGATTTTCAAAATTGCAGAGTGGCATGATTCCTCAAAAACTGAAGCATCCATCGCCTTGTCTGTGAATGGCATTCATTCATATTAAATGTCTGTCTCCCACATGCAGAAACCCATTCAACATGGGGTGCTGCATCAGCTAATAAGGATCCGCTATCATTCCAATACGACAGCAAATGTGTAAACAACATAATTAGATGACTAATTTAGTGAAAATGGTTTGTAGAAAGATTTCAACGAAGTTATATAACTCTCCATTCAATGACAAGAAATTGCAGTGTATTTCATAGAAACGGATGCTATGTTCGTTCACATGTTAACAAAACGTGATAATGACTGCTGTCAGAGGATTGGTAGTTATAGAAGGATTGCATATCACAGTATCCCTTTTTCACGTGAGTATTTTCTACTGAAAGAATTGTGAGGACCATGATGTGCATCTAAGGGTGCGTTTACATGTGCAGCTTGACTGCTGGCACTTTTCGATCCATGAAAAGTCAGAAAAGAATGGACAAACAATGGAAGCAAAGGCATGACTTTAATAATGGTGCGTCATGGGTCACCACACATAAGTAATTTAGTGAATCGTGATAACGAGAAATGCATTGATCACATTAGACTTATTATCCTCTGAGTGTCAGCAAAAAGTGAACAAGACGGAACTTACGCTGACACTCAGAGAATGATAAGCTAATGTGATCAAAGCATTTCTCTTAACCACCACTCACTAAACTGCTATTGTCTTGACTTGTCTGGTCATGCATATAGCACGATAACTGAACTTTGCACACTGCATTTGCTTCCATTGCTGTCCATTCTTTTGTGGCTCATCATGGATCGAAAAGTATCAGCAATAAAGTTGCACGTGTAAACGCACCCTAACATAGCGTTTGGGATAATAGTGGAAGCGTTGTAGGAAGCGACCTGAGCGATAAGACTTTTTAAGAGAACAATTTACCGTTTAGAAAATCGAAATATTGTAAACAACGGTTATGCTACAAATATAGGGGGCGACTTTATTCCAATTTGTCGTTATAATTGTGGTCATTATAGTCACTGGGCAAGTGTGAATACGATTTTCTAATCACTTGATGAATTCATATTGTCAGAATCGCATTTTTGTGTTTAAAAAATGCATTTCCAAATAAATCTTATATGGCAGCGAGGCTTTTTCAAATTGGGCAAAATTTCAACCCAGAAAACAGAAAGTGGTGTTTTGCTTTACAAAATGTCGCCTGGTTCATGAAAATTCTCCACTTCTATCCTCGATCAGATATATGGATTTGAAATTTGCGAACTTTCGTTGGACTGCCCTGTACATGTACAATAAATCCCGCATGTGCTGCACTGTAAGGGACATTTATTGGAAAGTACACGCTACATGAATTAGTCCAGTTGTGCATCTTTTTTATGCGAAGGGAACTAAATGACATCAAATTGTGTATACACTGCGGTTTGCATGCATACGTGTATATTGTTCAAGAACACATTACATCCAGTTAATTCTGCGTGGATTTTATTATGGAACCTGATTTTCACCTCGCCATAACGAAGTCAGACGAAATCTATGTCTGTTAAATGTTTCAAATACTTAATTGAGGGAAGTGCAGGCTTGCTGTTGAAATAGGCTCGTCTGTATCAGATTCGCTACTCTCAACTTTATCGTTGAATGGATCCTTTTCGGAATCCTTGTCGGTGAATGGATCATAATTGCTACACTGTGAGCACAGATATTGGAGACTTCTAGAATTCAGTTTTGCAGTGTTCAACAGCTTGCCCTACGGACATAAGCAGGTTTTGAATGCATAGAAGAAGAAAAATCACCGAATAGTGTTGAGATTTATCAGAGTGGGTTTCAGCAACCGTGCAGAGTTTCAATAATTCTTCTGAATCTGCGTTAATTCTAAATCTTGCGGTGGAAATACTATGACAACAATCAGCATCGCTGTGTCCTGGTTAAGCCGCGGTGTCGATGCGATTCGGCCAAAACCCATATATGACTAATGTTAATGAAATAATTCGAAATTTATCTCTCGGTGGCTACGAATGCTGACTTACCAATGCCACGCTATTCACGAAAATACATGTAATATGATTCAGCTTTGAATACTAGTTTAAGAACGCATCAGGAATGACCATGACTGATAGTTCTAGCAAAACTTACCAATGTTTCCAAAACCGTTGCAGTTCTCATATCAGGTAAAAATCCGTTTTCTAAAAGTCGTAGAAAGGTTGATGCCTCCGTGATTCCGTAAACCCTCTCCAAGAAGAGAACGACCGCCGCTTTATGTTCTGGTAGCAATCCCGGTGGAAGACCTGCAACATCTTTCACCTCGGATTCCCCTTCTTCATTTACCACATTTTCCATGCGTGCAGGCAGCAGAATGAAACAGAGACTAATGACTCCTTCTAAGTCCGCCAATGACACAAGCGATCGAAGAATTGATTGAACCCTCACTGAATCAGGTTTCGTGGTATCGTTCTCCGGTGCGCATCTAAACAGTAAAACAGATTATTGTGTCATTATTTCTAGACAATTTCGATGAATCTCTCAAAATTCCTCACATTTATATTCAAGCAGGTAACCTGACTAATTGATGAAATTTATCAAGTCTCTGTAACTAGGACTGGAAAAACGAAAATAAAACAGAAGAACGAAGCAAAAAATATTTTGTCACTTTGAAAAAACATCCAAGCAAGAAATAATACCTGAATAGCATTCCTAGCGCCTTCACCAAAGCTATGTGAGCTGAACACACAAACATGCACTCTTTCTCCAAAGCTGAATCATGATATTTTTCAACTTGGGAAGCTAGGAATCCATGTATGTACAATTATACGCCATGCAATTGATTAAAAGAATCAATAATTCATGTAAAAAAGTGAGTAGAAAGTTCTTGATTTCATTTCTGATGCTTAATTAAATTGTTCCTGATACATTCATACTACAAGCATCACAGCCGAGAGTGTTTAGTGGAACTTCCAGTTCGAAATTGAAGCGAAAAGAGGAACATAAACTATACAATATAATAACTACACGTGCATCAGCTTTAGATAATGTTGAAGTTTGAAATAAATGAATAAAACGAATCCAATCCATGGTTTTTTGAATGCGTGTTCCCGTTCAAAATGTTATTTTTCCAATTTATTTCTTTCACTTTTGCAATTCAATTTGCGATTTTTTAATATTAATATCATGCAGGATATTACATAGTAAATAGATTTCTGACAATGTCCACTTCAGATAGTCGAGATATTAAGTTGATCTTGATGTTTTCACCAAAAATTATAACAAGAAAACTATTTATCAATTAATTATGATATAATTATAATGATAAGTCTGGTCTCCGTGGCACTGTGGTTAAGTGCTTGGCCTAGCGATCTTCCAGTCCAGAGGTTGAGCCCGGATGGCGTCATTGGAGGTCGTCGGGAAGGGCATCCGGACTGGAAGATCACAGCATTCCAGATAAAAGTCTGACTGTGTCAGCACCGTCCAAGCCCACAGAATGGGGCAGTACTGACGTTAAACCATCCATTCTTTTCAATAAAATCATTATGATAGTTATATTTGGGGCATCGAATAGATCTGTGACACATGTGATTATGATCGAAAAATGCATTGAAATTGCAGTTGACGCTTTCGATAATAGCACTGAAATGAACTTTTACTGATAGTCATTGAACTAAGATTTGAGATGAATATTCTGTCGCAGCAATCAAGCAATCAGAATAACGCAATATCTAACTTTTATTAATTATAGATTTTCTGAGATTTCCAATGAAAAGTTCAAATGATTGTTTCACACACGAGTCACACAATATGCGGGGTTATCCTCTCTAAAGAACATCATATCATCATCACCCGGATATCACCAATCCAAAAATTTATAATTTGATAATTATGATCTGATAGAATTTAATGGATTTGAAGTCAAGCTAAGTCTCCAGGTGAAGAATTCATGAAAGTAAAATCCGAAGTCAGAATAATTCTGGCTAATCCACAATAACAGTTCAAAATCCTGTCTGATTGACGTTTTTCAGTGCTTGATGGAGGATAATAGCAATGACAACGGTGAATTTCGAGAAATTGGCAAATCTGTAGGGGTGTAGGAAATGTCTCGCTAACATAGTCGATAACTACCCTCTCAGCGGAAACAAAACGGCAACTGGGACATTAATATCAGCATTTGGAGGTGGATGTGAACTACTGAAATGTGAGGCAACAAAATAACCTATAATTCATCAATTAGCCCGAAAATTCAGTAATAGTGATTAATGTCAGATAGCTTTACGATTTAACATCGATTGAACACTATTCAGTGACATAAAGTCGTGTTAACAAATTCAATGTGAACAATTACCTCGACTAGCTTCCGATGAGAAAAATTAAAAACTACACACAGGAGGCATCAAGGGGTTCTAGAGCATATGATGTCATTGATATCATGCAACAAATATACTCGTGAATGCTTAAGTACAAATGTGAATTGTTCAACGTCACTACTACCCATACTAGGAACTGGGGTATTGAACGGTGCTGACATAGTCAGACTTCACTGGAGCGTTGTAGTGTTTTTAGTCTGGATGCCCTTCCTGACGACTTCCAATGACACTTTCGGGACTCGACTTCTGAACCAGAATATTACTAGGCGAAGCACTTAACCACTGTGCCACGTAGAGCACCTTAAGTACAGATGAAGTCAGAATAGCTTTGAATCTATCTGTAAGCATGAATAAAACGGAAAAAATAATATAGATACTTGAAAAGCTGGATTAAATCGATAAATGAATGTCATTAGATTCATCCAAACTTTTGCATATTTGCATTGCTTTTCTGCAGAAATATAGGCCATTTAGGGCAAATGTTCTTTTAATTCCATTGCAAACTATTCTACAGTTTTAAGGCTTTGAAAAACCAATGAATGAAACATCTATGACTTCATGAAATCAGAGAGAATAAAATAAGATTCGGTGAGCCTCATTAAATGGCGCAGAGAGACACCATGCTGTTCATCTAATGACTTACTTGGCGTCGCCGATTTTGATTGAAAATCTTACGCTTGTGTAAAACATGTGGATTTTATCGCAACCGTATTTTTCAATAATTCGGAATCCGAACTGCCATTGAAATGTAGCAAGTGATGTATCGACCGTGCCGATCCGCTGAATGCTTCACTGGTGATTCGAATGAACATTTCTGATCGCTGGATATTTACTGTCACTGCGTATTTCGACTAATGGCCTTCAAAACGATTTTTAAGCAGTGTCCATTCGGATATCCTCTTCAATGCAATTACATGAATTCATTCAAAACACATCCATAATAAACTTGGAAGTTTAGAAGATCTATTAGTTAAAGAGTGAGTTGTTATTGCATCACTCATGCAAAAATATAGATTTACAAGCATTGAGTCGCAAGAGCAGCTTGTTCCATGCATACAAGAACCTGTATAAAGGGCTGACACATGAAACCAAAAATATTAAAAAAAATTACTAAAGTTGTAGAATTCGTTTCTCTTTCAGATCCATTCACCAAGAGCACACTATCAAGCATTCCTCATCAGAAAGGATTTGATTCTGCGGGTGTGCGACTCCAGTTATATATCTACTTTTGTCTAACCGTCTTTGATAATATTATAACTTGAACTTCACTTTATTTGCATTTTAGGTTGGGTTTAGTTTTAGGACTTCAGACACACTCAAGCCACACATGCACAACATCGCTAACAGTCCCTTTTGGAGCTTCGAGAACCCTCTCCCACATTATTCTTTCAATCTTCTTTCGATGTCATTCTGACTTTCATAAGCAATTTCGAGCGTTGCCGTAGGGACTAGACACCAGGAAGATGTCTCACTTCTTTGAGTAGAACTACAGGTCCTTCTCACGCAATGTCCCTTTCACTTGTGATTGGATTCGAACCACCAACCTACTGATCGCTAGTCCTTATTTTTAACCACTACACCATGGTGCTAATAATAAGAGCCGAGCAATGATAAAGCATTTTTCCATTCATCACCTACCGGCCAAGCAGATCGACCAGGACAGAGTAGAAAGTGAGAACAGCGGCTCCTAAGTCGATGTAGTCCTCATCATCCTCAGGTGGCAATCCACAGAAGTCGTATGGACTCTCGGAAAAGACGTGTGCGTCCTCATAATCAGCTAGCAGACGTGTCAGAGTTCCATCTTCGTCATTTGCCAACGCAATCTGCGCCGACATCACAATGCCCTCCTTCATGGCCTTTAACAATCCTCCTGACTCAGAGCTTGAACTTTGATCTGCACCTCCACGCAACGCAGGTCCCAAGCATTCCGGGCGACGAATCAACAGACGAACTACAAGATTGGCGTTCTCCTCCACGCTCTCTCCATTCACCCACACTGTAAATCGCAAGAAATCAAGGAAGCGCTCTCCTTCCACTGGATCCCAACCGATATCAGGATAACCTTTGATCAGTAATTCAGCGTTGGACTGTACACCGCAACGAGACAGGTAAACAGCCACTTTCTCCAACTGTGATTCACGCAACATCAACGCCAACTCGTTGTTGTCCATCAGCGAGGAGTATGCGACGTCCAGAGGACAGGAGCCACGAAGACTGGGACGAGCTGAAGAAGAAACAAAAATAGATTTATATGTGATCAGCAAGAAAGTAGCAAGAATACAACTTTGGATATAATATGCAGAGACATTTGCTTGCGCTAAAATCTAGTAGGAGTAACACAATAGACTATTGTTTTATCTAACTGATGGTGTGGGAGGATTATTGTACTTTCCTTATCCGGAAAGTCTCATCTTGTTCCGCGTGTCAGTAATCGATTTATTCCTGAAGAAAAGATCTGAAATATTCGGCAGCTAAGATTTGCTTAATTTCTACTAAAGTGACAGCGACTGTTGGTACAAGAAGGGGAAAATGGAAGCTCTTGAAAAGAAGAGACTTTTCGAAATTTGTTTGGGTGATCGATTAACAAGAATACAATAATTGCGAGCTTTTGACTTCTCTTAGGCTTTTGGCAAAATATCCAAACAATGAAAAATTCATTGATAAACTAATTTAGTGAACACTGGAAACTCAAATCACAATTCAATGATATTAAAGAAGATGCTTCGCCACACTGCATTCCTAAAAAGGAAAAAGAATGGTAATGTTAAGTGTAATTTAATAAAATTTTCATAGACAAATGTCAGAAATTAACGAATATCAGTGCCAATGACGTTCATGAAACTAGCGATATTATCAATAATTAACGTGCAATTAGAAAAGATAAGAGTGAGTCAACGTACCTAGCAGCATAGAGGAGTTCTCCAGCATGTAGCTGAGATGTTCGAACATGGCCTTTTGATTGTCCCCACTTGTACGACAGAAATAACAGAGAAATCGGCAACACATGACCACCATGTCTGCTGCCCCTTCGTCCACACCTTTGCCTGATTCTGCGCCATCTGTAGCACTACTGGAGTCCAATGATGTTTTGGTGAGCGTGTGAACCATGAGCTGCATCACCGTCTCGTGGACAGCCAAACAACGGATCAAATTCGGGTGTTGAAAGAACACTTTATTGTCCATGATCTCCCTGAAAGAAAGTTGATGTCAATAAGCTCCTATTTCGATTGAAAATGTTTTGGCCAGTCATATTTTTATAATTATTGAGGAATAGCCGAGGTTGATGCTAATAAAGTCGATGTCAAAGAGCGCGTGCTTGTTGACACTCATTTTGTATCATGATTGGGATTCGAGAATGCAATGATCAAGAAAAACAAGTTCTTCGAATCTCGCTTCTGTTTATAAAAAGGAAATTATACGGCGAATTATTGTTGCCTTCACAGGTACGTCGTAAAGCCAAAACAGTAGAACATTTCAGCAAAGTTTTATATATCGATGGTAATGACAAATCCAGAGCATGCAATAAACGATCGTCACGTGATCAAGTGGCAGAATACGAAGGTACTCACGAAGCAGATAAAGTAGCGCCACCGGCTATTTGCTGAAGTTTACCATACGCAAAAGATAGAAATAACAGTGATGAATAGATATGATTTGTTTTCACCATCTAAATGTTAACAATTTGCCTTATGTTTCACTGTTTTTTGCCGGATGACGAAAATGCGCCGTATAAGCTTCTTTTTTATAAATACCAACAGGATTCGAAGGGCTTATACTTCTTGATCATTAAATTTATTTTGGTCCACAAATGATATCAAATTGCAATTATGTAGAAAATTTTTCCCGACAGAAAATATCTGTGTCCATTGATAATTTTACGCCACTAATCCCACGCTAACAGGATCATCGATGTTAAAAAAAATTAACAAATCAGCTCAGAAATTTGCTGTTAAAACATGGCCTTGTCATCGAGGGATATCGAAGAATTTTGTGACTCTATTTGAAAATGAATTGTCATGAAGTTCACTTCTGCTTCATGAAGACAGAATAACCTTTTACTTTGTAATCTCTCTACTTAACGACTGCTTGCACAAATCTACGATCAATGTGTACAAGTCATTAGAAACAAATGCGAACCGTAAAATCGGAATCAACTTCATCAGTTTCCAGAGCGAGCTTATTAGAGAAAATAAGATGATCCATTTTTATCATCTTAGCTAGCTTGTAACTGTCAGAGCAAAATGTGACACGAAAGAAAAAGAAGGGAGATTAAAGATTGTAATATTGACTGATAGAAAGTACACGAATCAAAACAGAAATTTGATTAGACATTTTCTTCGTTTTACATTATCAATACTTTCAGTCGCTTAACACTCAAGTTTTAAATAGTTCCTGCAGAGAACACACTGTGTTGAATAGTAGACAACGTAGTAAAGGTGGGAGATTAAAATGATATACTGTATATTCTGTAATAAGCGCAACGATGTCTTCTCTTTCGCACTTAGACGGCTGCTGCGCTTGTGGGTGTGTTAAGATGCGGCGCTTGTTTGAGGGCGGCGCTGAGCAGAGAAAATGCGGAATCATGCGATTCATTGAAGCAGAAGCCCTATCTGAGAAAGCTTTCTTACTTGCTTACTTTTTTACTTTACTTCTGCGTTTTGAGTCCATTTGTGCCAATGTCATTGGGTCAGACTGCTTCTCCTTATGGATCTCTTGCACGTCTGACGGTCAAGGGCTGCTTCAACTGTTGCGATCAGCAGACGGCAATCCGATTCACCGTTTCGTCCCAGGTCTTCTTTGGACGCCCCTTTGGTCTTTTCCCCGTCACTTCTAGCTTCCAAACACTCTCTAACGTCAATTAACAAACGTAATTAACTTTCTAACGTTAATTTATCCATCTCTATACATAGCTAATGGGATCGATGAATCGCTTGACAAACGTAACAACCTGGTTATCATGTGCGACTCTCTGCATTTGCATGCATATACCGTAATTTTCAAAATCACGCGTTCCTGCTGAAAACACAAATGAAGGAAGTGCAGTCTCCTGGATTGAGTCTTTCCAATCGAATCATGATATCCGAAGCGCTAGTCTAGGAAATGTTAGAGGGAAGTTACAATGCTCCCCCCCTTCACTCAACCGCACCTACCACTTCACCGAAAAATAACTGCCTGACTGAAGCAGATAGAGCCTTAACTTAGTGAAAACCAAACAAACGCTGCAGTTCGTGTTTAAGAACATGTGCCAATTATGTTACGAAGCCACTTTCAAGCAAAAATTGCATGTGAACATCTTGCCGCACTCTGACAATACGCAATTTTACTTTTATGATCAAACTGAATCTCGGAAACTCTCTCAAGCCTCCTTCGAATTTCCCTACGTAAGTTTGACTTGAATAACTACAACGCATTATCTCTTTATTTCATCATTTCCAATTACTCCATCAGTGAGTCATAGACTGAGGACCGTGAGATCTATGCAAAGTCATTTGTCTTGATACATAATCGGAAATCAACCGAGTTCCAAATCATGAATAACGCACTTTAAATGCACAGTTATGTCTGACATCACCGGTAGCAACATAAATCTCAATGACTGAAGACAGAGGACATAAAGATATGGAAAATTAGCGTATCGACTGGTTTGAAATCTATAAATGAAGCGTCATCTCCAATATACGGAATCAAGATAATTTTTGAGGTTAGTAGTCTTTGTCATGAACAGTAGATCATTTTTATCACTCAAGAATGCAAGTTCGTTGTCAACGTCGATTATTAAAGTCAGCGTATGAAGCCGACATTTCGAGATTCAATCAAGCGCCGACTCGCAATAACAGTGTTAACAGTGAGCGAATGAATAATTTGATTAGGAATTTATCACTTCCTCGCTGTAAACAAGGTTTCGTAGTTTATGCACTGTCTGGCCTATATGAAACCAACGAGTTGATGGATTGATAATCTAACCGGAAAAAAAGTTCACGAGAATGCTGCGCAATTTAAACGTATCCAAATTCATTATTTCCTAAAGCGAAAAATGAAAACAAAGAACAAATCGCTACACCTGAAGTATTATTAACTATTAGCTGACGCCATTTAGCTCTAAAATTCTCGCCTCTATGATTATGCCTCAGACATGAATTTCCACCGGTAATCGGCAAACATTCAAATACTTAGTGTGCAAGGTAGTTCACCCAAGTTCATGCGCAGTCAGGGTACTGATAATTTTGCTATAGATAAATTTACTTTGAGAGTATCTATATATTGCTTATTCGATTTCTATGGATATAATGCTGTTTATGAATGTTTATTTCACTCTTTCCTGGAGGCATGTCATTAATCTGCAGCAGATTCTGAGTGCTTAATCTACTAGTAGATTTTATTTATCCATTAAGATAGGAAAACATGCATATATCTATCAGGGACATTTTATATTATCATAGATGTCTCTGATATCTACAAAACCGGACAGTGCATAGCTATAGAATCGTGAAACTTTATCACACTGATTTCATGGAAATAAATGTCCAATCACATCGCCTTCGGCTAGGAGAATACGTAGCATTTGATGCTCGTCGATTTTGAACATTTATCTCCAATCATCAGTTTGATATTATATACTGAAAGTATTAATGTCCGGCATTTGTAAGTTACCGGAGTCAATTCATTCATCTGATAAGTTCCGCAAATATTAGGTGCTATATTAACAAATTAAACTGAGACTTTGTCCTTTCAACACATCTCTACCTTGATTATAAGTGAATATCGTTTGCTTTATAGAAATCCCCGTTTTTATGAAGAAACAAATGAACAAATGAATCGATGTGTTTGATTTGACGCTAGTGAGACACGAAATGTTAGCTGGATTTAGATTTTAGTTTGTCATTTAAGCTGACAAAAAACTTTCTCGCTCTAAAATAATCAAATCGTAAATACGCCCGATATCCTTTCCCCTATAGTGTTTTCTGATGTTATCACAGATTATTCAAAGGATATCAATCGGAGGAAATCCTGTTTAATGATATCATCCTGATTCGATTGCTTGCCGTCAAATTCTATGATCAGTTTCTGATTTTCAGTTAATGTTGATGTCTGTTTTGTGCGGTGCGTCATACTGTATATGTTGACTCTTGCATTATGACTGAGCGAGACAAAACAAATGTTTGGTACATGCATCTCATTGACTAAAAGTCTCATCGAATATTATCTTGTCGAAAAATCCTATCATCGCTCACTGAGCTAAATTGACTTAAACGCTCGAGGATATTTAGATAAAACCGAAGAGTCTGGTGGACAAGAAAATATTGGTTGTGTTTTAGACAGAATTTAAAAAACCGCGCAAGAAAATTGAAAACATAAACACGGGTGTTTACAGGTGCTTTACTTCACAAATCATAACAGGTTTCCAGGTTGACGACACATTAATTAGGTGTTCAATTGGAAAGGAAGTATGCAATAGACTGGAATAAAGAGACGAACAAATAAAATGCATGGTTTCTTAAACTCAAGCCCTGCCCATTTCTTACAGTTTGACCTCCAACTACTTCTTGGTCGACTTTGCCTACGTAACCCTGACATCATGCCAGTTACTGCTGCCTTTCTCTTCTTAATGCAGGTACAGCTAGCTGTTTCTAAAAGGTTTTCTAAGAAGTTCTTCACTTGTCAGGCGGAATGACCACTTAATCTGCATCATCATTCAAAGTGCCTTTCTTCTTCTGTCTTCTTGTTGCATGGTCCAAACCTCGCAACCATATGTGGCAACTGGTCACAGTGCTTCAATTAACTTTCGTTTAAGAGGTGTTGGAATCGTGTATTTTCGCCAAATTCCGAGAATTTTGGATGTCTTCGCTGTCTTTAGTTGCTACTCTAATCATTCATCTGTTTAGCTCTATACATGATTGCATGTACTTGGTCACTTAAATACAATTATGTTGCTTACTACCTTATTTTCAAGAAGCATATGCCAAACGCTTTCAAGTAGAAATGTATAGAAATTATGCGTGCGTAATAACAGAACTAATTTGAAACAATGGATCATATAGATTAAAAATGTCGAGACCCAAAAAAGCAAACTTTATTATATGAGTTTGTAGCAGTTAATTTCAATTATTATTCTGATGAAGATTTATCCATATCTGAGTTACAGATGTTTGATTAATGCAATTACTTGTCAAGTCATAGCTGTGTATTATTCAGGGTGTCCGCGCCCCCTGGAAAACCTGGAAAACACCTGGAAAATGAATTTTATCCTGGAAAACCTGGAAATCCTGGAAACTCCTGAAAAATGAAATTTTACCCTGGAAAACTCCTGGAAATTTTGAGACTAATTAAAACACTAATTGCAAGTTGTTGAAGTCATACTTACTCTATGGTTGAAGTGTTTTCTATTTTTCCAGATTCTACTCTTCATATCACTCCTTATTTGTTACAATTATAGCCTTCATTCGCATACAATTATTTTGTCTTTAGAATATTTCAGTGACTGGAATCTCTTATCATAACGTATACAACATGAATGAGACTGAGCTGCGTGGTATGGTTAACTATGAACTGTTGTCGAACTCCTAATCGTTGTATAGTATGGTGAATTAGTAGCTGTGAATTCAATCACAAACGCTGCGCGGTATGGTGAACTAGAAGTTGTAAATTCCCTCATTAACTTCGTGTGTTATGAGGATCTAGGAGCCGCAAACTCCGTTATTGACGTCCTGCGGAATGGCGAACTATGAGCTGTAAATTCCCTCATTAACGTCGTGTGGTTTGGGGAACTAGGAGCCGTAAACTCCGTTATCAACGTCGTGCGGAATGGCGAACTATGAGCTGTAAACTCCCTCATTAACGTCGTGTGGAATGGTGGACTATGAGCCGTAGACTCCCTCATTAACGTCGTGTGGTATGGGGAACTATATATCGTGTGGTATAGGTAATCTAGGATTAATGATTGCACACTTGATTGCCGTGTGGCAGAATCTACTGACGCAAAATGGTGCTGAACATATAAACTTCATTTAGGCACCAGGCTTTTTCCGAATGATCCGAGGCTAATATCGAATATTTTCAAACACATTTCAAGTAGGTTTTCAATATGCAGATATATTATTCCCGACAATTCGTGTGTCAATGAGCTTTCCTCGGTCAATTCTTCTCTGTGTCATTCTCCTAAACTGATTGTGATTACTCTCATGTATATGCAGCACATCAGCAATTATGTTCCTCCTTCTGGCTCTTGGTCTTCCACCTTCCGCGGATTCACGCTGCAATGCTTCAGTTCGAATGAATTCAGTTCTTATCTGAATGACAACGCTCTGACGTTCACCTTGTTCCATTTTATTATAGAGTGGACTTAACAGATATTCCGTTAATGTTACATTTCATTGTTAAGTCTTATATTTTTCGTTATTTATTGTTATACTCTCTCTCTCTCTATTTAGTTCTCCTCAATCCGCAAGCTTTAAATTTGTTACGATCGATTATATTTTCATTTTTTTCTAAATATAATGTAGCCGTTTGATGCATATAATGGTATTTGTTATTTGGAATCACCTGCGCCTTAAAAATTCAACCAATTTTACGTCACTTTTCACATTTTTGTCTTCAATAATATTAATTTCATGGTGTGTAAGCTCCCTAGCCACAGAACTTTGGGTAGATTTTTCCCGGAATTTTTCTTTTAAATTTGACGCGTGCATTTGAGTAAAATTTCCCTGCAGAAAGTCTGGAAATTTTTTTTCAAATTTGAACCCCCCCCCGTTTTTTTTTGTTAAATTTCCCTGGAAAACCTGGGAAATGAATTTTACCCTGGAAATCCTGGAAAACACCTGGAAATTTTCATTCAAATTTGCGCGGACACCCTGCTTATTGATACTTTTACTCGAATGTCCTCCCTGCCGATTTCCAATACCACTCTAGACCGAATGATCGCTAACGAAGCCCTGTACAACTGTGCCACGAAGACACCATATACTTATATATCTTGCAAAATTATTTTGAAATACTTTTGATAATTTCAATTTACCGGTTTACCAAACTAAACTATCTCGTTTGTTTCATTCATCTACGAGTGAGAACTCCAAGCTGAAGCTATTTAAGTCTGCGGTGCAACCAGCACTTCTTAATGGTTTTGAGGTAAACCGCTTTGACAGAGACGCGCTAAAAGACTTGATCAGTCAAACCGAGCACTCGCTTGTTTTGCCCTCCGTATCCACTTCCCTGACACAATCAGAAACGACGAGCTAGTCAGGAATGGTCTTATTGTTGCTACCTCTCTTTTTGCACTTAAAAGAAAGTCTGCTGAAGAGAATCCATCAGGACACGGCCTCCCTATTAGCTCTCGAACATCCCCCGGTGGAGAAACTGCGTAAAGGCATGTCTCGTCTTTTTACGCTGAGAAAAACCTTTTGATGTCTGTTCCTTGCAATTATGATTGCCGTCTCTTTTATTCGCGATTACATACATGAACAAAGTTAAACCAAATTTAATCACGCTTACATAAGTCATCCGAGTTTTACCGCTTACTTCTTCATTCGTTCTCAACTTTTCAATATATCTTTTGAAGCATCTTTAAAATAGACAAACCGATTTCAGATAACCGAAAATAGAGGTTGACAAGATGTCAGTTCAATAGAACAACTTGGAAAATAGTTCGATAAACTTCTTACATTTACCGGTAATTGAGAGAACATCAAAAGAGATCAGTGAAATATCTGTCATTTCATGAGACCTGGAGAGACAGTTGTCAGATCTGACAGCAATGAAACAATCGCTTTGCCGCTTCTTCCCTCTTTGATGATGACTTGAGACCGCCGACAATGACGTTATTTTGTGACGAATCAGATATCTACGCAGAATGTACCGAATCGAGATATCAGTCAAAGCTGCTTGTATAAATTGAAAGTTCCTAAAGCAACTTCTATCATCTGGAGTACGAAAGGTTCATAATGTGTTCATTCGAAGCATAGTTGAGGTCAATTAACTTCTCTTCATTGCTTTGAATTTGAATAGCTTATTT
Source organism: Prostheceraeus crozeri (assembly GCA_907163375.1). Classification (NCBI taxonomy): domain Eukaryota; kingdom Metazoa; phylum Platyhelminthes; order Polycladida; family Euryleptidae; genus Prostheceraeus; species Prostheceraeus crozeri. Next base: position 5,000 of record CAJQUW010000896.1, on the reverse strand, counting down.
CAAAAGATGTCACTAGATAATCTGCGGCTAAGACTGCGTGCAGCATTATACCGGACCACATGCAATAATGGACATATTTCATAAGCTTGAAGTGAAAACGTTTTGTCGGTCATCAACGTCATATCGAAGTCATCCTGAAACCACTTCCCAACTCAAAAGCATTTAGAGATTCCATTCAGCGCTTCCGTCCAGCTCGTGGTCATGATTCTTACTGCATATGGAGTTAGAACATGGCATGTTTTTGTGTTTTGATAAATGCTTTTTTGTTCTTCTATAGAAATTTACAAATAGTGACATTCACGTGTGTAAACTAACAAATGCTGACGTTAATAACATGTTCTAGGATTTCGTAAGTGTCTCTTTGGTATTTAGATGATTTGACTATCACTAATCGCACATTTATACAATAATGCTGAGCACATAAACGGAAAAAATGTTGCACTAATTTGCTAAATGCAATCAGCTTTCAAATATCATTTGAGTTGCGAAGCACAAAAGTAGCAGTTTTATTTAGAAGTGTTTCAAAATTGTTTATAAAACATATTTTTAAAAATGGCTTTAAACCCTGTTTTCGACACATTGCTTTCAAAATTGGTTTAAGAACCAAATTTTTTGTACATGAGCCTTATGTTCTGCTATACATGCAGACTTGGCTGCACAACCTTGATCTTAGTATACTTTTTAAAAAGGCATTTTTTAACATGCATTTAAAAAAAGGCGATGATTTTAAGCTATTTGAAAAATATGATATAGACATATTGATAAGCGCCTTATTATTCAAAGCGAGAGCAGAAACAAGAAAAGCGAACCAGCACTCCCAGAAATTAATTGCTGCCGACAGATATAAGTAGTGTGACATGAACATTCGACTAATAAACATGCTATCGAAATTGTAGGTGCTTTATTTCACGCGTCAAAACAGCGCTCGAGGCTGCCGATCCTTTTAATGTAGTGTTCAATTGAAAAGAAGCGATGCAAAATGCTGATGAAAAATATTAAAACAACAAAAACGTGATGTTACTTAAACTCCAATTGCATATCGTCGAATATAAATCATTATCTATTGGACCACATCAGGCAATATCTACGTTGCGAAGAAATTAATGCATTTCTTTCACAGTAAACTCAAAGATCTGAAATAAACGCCAGTTCATGCAGTTATTAGCACTTAGGTTGCATTCGGTGGGTTGCCTTTATCAGTACAAACTGTTCATGTCAATTTGCCTATGTGAAGAATTGCAGCACTGAGTCTGCCCTTCTACATGCACACGCAGCATGCTTGAAATTTGAATGCTGAAAGCCTCGATAGCATTCCTCAGTAATTTATGCTAAGTGTGAAGTTATCTACGAATTCCTGTTCGGTAATACATTTTGTACAAAATCAAGCCAGTCTTCAGACCTCAATCTATGCATGTAACTAATTACCTTCTAAATGTCCTCGTAATTGACCTCTAAATGTCACTTACTAGCTAATAACATTCTTTTAAACGGCTGCTATCTCCAATAGTTTCTTCTATAAATGAAGATGACTACTGCGAATGGCAGTCAAAAAAATTTCCACGACTTCGAAGAAGCAGCATGCATAAATGTATTGCAGCCATAATCCTGGATCTTTCTTATTCCTATCAAACTAACTGATGCCCGTGAGAAGGGAAGAAGCAAGATTAATCCATTTTTGAAAGAAGTTTGAAATGTACGTTCCAACTACATGTACTTGTAGAATCTTCTCAGTAATTCAGTCTTTGCCTGCAGCCTCCTCAATGATAAAAAGTTTCATTGAGAAATGCAAAAAGTATAAAATACATGCAAAACTATCGGTCTCAATCGTCTAGACCGGCGCCTGGTCAGAACAATACGAACCACCCTCCGGCCTGGCTGATTAAGGTATGACCCAATCAGAAAAATAGGATCGCTTTCCAGCTCAGATGCCGCTGGCGTTGTACATTGCATCGAGATTAATTGATTATCTTACCAGAGACAGGCTTTTAAAGCTTCTTCTTCCGTTGGCCCAACTTGAACACCCAGCAGAAGTCGCACTGTTCCGAGGGCTCTCATCATCTTATTGAGATGAAATTGTGCACTTTCACTGATGACGTATGTCTTGTGTAAACCGGCGGTAATCTATGAAGAGGTTGCAAATTTACGCATTTACACATAAGTTTCAAATGAGGATATATTTACCTGTCCTAAAGTGTCAAACTGACGATGCAGAAGACTAAACATGTCACGAACAAGATCCAAATTCTCAATAAATGATTCTCGGGCCCAGCTGACAATAGTTTGAACAACGAGAGTTGCCAATGTCTCTGAAAACAACAATTTGATCTTTGAGAAAAATCTTCAAGAGCTTCATTTTCAATTATTATTTTTGAGTTGATTATAAAACAACCGAGATAAAAAATTGGACATGTATTGCCAGGTTGTACATTAAAGCATACTAAAAGCTGATAAAATAAGTAAAAAGTATGAAAAATGTGCATTTATTATATCGTTTTCTTATTTATTTTGTAATCCAATTATATTTATTGGATGAAAATTATTAAGAATAATGCAGACACAAAATCGTGCTGACTAGGGTCGCATAGGAGTTGTCACCGTCACTGGCTCACCACTGTTCTGTTCATTCTTCTTCAATATGTGAATAATCCCGAAGTCAGTTTATATCATCTCCCCACTGAAAAAATTACTGAATTAATTGAGTTATTATCATGTTCACCAACCATTGCCACGTTATCCGTTCAATCAAGCTTTCAACCACTATTGCACGAAAATGGTTGGAAACAACGAATCTCCATGAGAAAGCGTGATGACATCCAAGAAGTAGGAGTTGAGGACGATATCGATAATGGCAACATTGAGTCCTGTTATGAGGAATTTAATGGCTTTATCCCGTGATCTTTGTACATGCACTATTATTTACAAACTACTCTTTGTACACTCACTATTATTAGTGATAACAAAGTCATAGTTAGTGATAATAAAATGGGTGTATTCAATTGACTGTAACACATTAAAAGCATGCAATTGCTCATAGAAGTAGAAAAACTACATAAAATAGCTAAACTTATACAGATAGCCTAGCAAAATATGGAAAGAAAGTTGCTCTAAGTATCTATTTGACAACATATTATAGCACATTATAACAGCATGAAATAACATAAATTGGTTTAGTAAAAGAATAATTGCTTTTCTTTCCACGACTTCATGTTTTCACTGTGGTCTCTCTGGCACGGTGGTTAAGTGATTGGTCTGGCGATCTTTCGGTCCAGAGGTCGAGCCCCGAAAGTGTCATCGGAAGTCGTCAAGAAGAGCATCCGGGCTAAAAGATCACAACTCCCTAAATTAAAGTCTGACTATGTCAGCACCGTCCAAGCCCCCAGCATGGGAAAGCAGTGGCGCTAAACTATAATTTTTTCATCAGAGTGGGTCCAGAAATTGACCACATGGATCTTCCTTTGAACGTGTGATTTGAACATAACCGGTGCCGGCACGCATCGATGCTACGATATTCTCCATCCCTCCAATCTAAATTGCTGATCGGACTAAGAAAAACGTATCACTCGATTTCCCCTTAGAAAAAGAGAAAGACAAATTATAAATTCTTCGAGAAGGCATCACCGTCAATATCTCAGTATTGTATCTGAAGCTTGAATCTTAGCAGAGAAACATACTTGCGAGAAGAGAGAAGTGGTCATTCACTATCAACGCTACAAGCGTCCTGATCTAGTTTTGATCGACGCAATAGGGAAGAGAATAATTATGTGCGAACTAGCAGTTCCCGAGGAAGAGAACGTTGAAGATTTATTTTTTTTACATCGATGACCTATTTCGTAGCCTCGATTGTTTGCATATGAGTCAAACTGACGACACAACTTTCATATTTAAGATAAAAGATGGGAAGGAATTTTCATTTGAAAGCTTTGTGTGATGCATTTGAGCAAGTTGGAGAGAAGTGTTGTTGTGTCAATTTGCATGTAGATGTTAGAAATACCAAGCTGTTATTAAGTCCAAATTAATTCTCAAAGGTGTCCTGACGTATCCATTCTGTGAAGTCAGGAGAAATGTTGAACTTCTACTGCTTCGTTTCAGCTGGTGTCTTTCGGTCGCGAGCATTTGCTGTTGTGTCACGTAAGTTTTAAAAAATCCACAAGAATTACCGCAAAGAATTATTTATTGGATTGAAAAATTATTATCTAAGACATTAATGCAGACACTTGATCTGGACTAGGGTCTGCATAGGATGTTGTCCGTCGTCACTATACTGAGTTGGGCCTGCAGCCACTGTTCTGTTCATTTCTTGTGCTTCAGAATATGTGAATAATCCCGAAGTCAGTTTACATCATCTCCCCACTGAAAAAATTACTGAATTAATTGAGTTATTATCATGTTCACCAACCATTGCCACGTTATCCGTTCAATCAAGCTATCTCATTCCACATTTTTCAAAACACAATTTCTATTACATGCTCAACCTTGGTGCACGCACCAGGTTTCACTGACGTCAGTCAACTGATAATCACCTTAAATGATTCTTTATCTATGACCCACGCATTTCAAGACGCACAATTGAATTTCAGTCTATCGGACAGGTCTGAAAAATGTCACGCATTAACTCTGTGTAATCATCGGCCGATGAAATGTTTGCAAGGTGGGTAAACGGAAGCTTCCAGTTTTTTTTTCGGCCTTTGTAAAACGGAGCTTCGCGCCAGCGAGGATTAAAGAGTAGCAGCAGCAAGGAGACTGCAGGTTCAAGCAAAAGAGCGTTCGCAATTATTTGATTGTAATAATAAACGGACGAGATTTTACTGTGACAGTTGAATTTAGAGAGAACGGAGAATCAGTGTTTGCAACGCTTGGAACAATATGGACGTCTGATTGGTCAAGTGTCAGGTTACAAGGACCGGAGCTGCACGAGCGCGCAGGCGGACTATTTGAGGAAACTGTGGGCTCATTACAGAGAGGTGCGTTGGATGAAATTAGACGAACCTGTGGCTAACAAC